>OZ025239.1:69466169-69483669 GCA_964019155.1 Osedax fenrisi | reverse complement strand
CCTTGTACTTGCTAAAAACATTAGTAAATATAATAATAGGTATATATTACTATATAAGGTTTATCCTAAATTTTATCGTTTTCGTGAAATACTCATGTTATCCCAATACACGATTATATATTATAATCTATATAATAATTATCTTAGCATAATTATGCTTATAATAATGTATCATTACTAATGATTCATTAGTCATAATTGGGTATTGATATAACTCGATTATTTGTGATTTGTGAACAATTTTGCGTAGAGTATACAGAACGTATTGAATATTTGACCCATAGGTTTACTTATGAAGCATACTTCATCAATTGATAAATATAGAATGTATAGTAAGTACCGATATATAAAGTAAATAATTAATATATATATATATATATATATATATATATATATATATATATATATATAGATATATGTGTATTCACTTACTAAGATGCATTATTATTATTATTAAATAGTTTATTGACTACTAAACATCATATGTTTATCGGCGTCATATAATATAATAATAATGAAGGAAATAACAATTTGAACATAAATAAATAAGAACAATAACAAGAACAATATATATATATATAAAAGAACAAGAACAATATTAAATAATGCAGTTATAAAGAAATAAAATAATGATATACTTTACGTTTATGATAAGTAAGTTTCAAAAATATGTTAAACAGTAATTCATTTTATAATTTTATATTATTTTATTTAATACATGTATTGCTAATATTTATAATTATAATATATGATAACATTCAATTAAAGTCTATCATATTTATATTAGAATATAAAAATTGTTTTAAGAAAGAAATGAGTGTTCTAATTATATACATATGAATTGCACAATATATATAAGGTAGATATAGGGTATGTATATTGATATCATAGTATGACATACTATAGTTTGACATATCATTAAATAAATAATTTGAATAAAAATATTTACTGATTCGAAATTATAAAATATGAATTATTTTCAATTATATTTAATTTATTCCATTATTATTCTATATTATAGTGGAAAGTAACCTACTACGGATACTTTAACAATAAATGGTCTTAACATTTTATGACTAATTATTTTATTCAAAAATTACAATATATTAATATTATATGATTATAGATATTATTGTGATTTTAAAATTTCATTTAATCTTTTAATTCCATAGATAACGGGGGTGTCCGTATTCGGTACCCATGTCCGAATACGGACACCCTATATACCACTAGATAAACTATATATTATTGATGAATCAATCAGAAAATTATAATTACATTATTTATAATTATTTTATGAATAATGTATTATAATTTAATTAGTTAATAATTTACTTATTTTTATAATTTTTAATTAATAATACAATTAAAGTATCTAAATAATAACAATTTTAGATTTAGCTTCATTGGTGATATTAATATTATAATGTACGCTATTTTTATGAAAATCAGAATAGTTCATACACTGAGCGCTGATTGGGTATAGGGTGTCCGTATTAAGACATCTATAGTGTCTGTATTATGGACTTATATGACCTCTAGATATATGCTTATA
This sequence comes from Osedax fenrisi, assembly GCA_964019155.1. Taxonomy (NCBI): domain Eukaryota; kingdom Metazoa; phylum Annelida; class Polychaeta; order Sabellida; family Siboglinidae; genus Osedax; species Osedax fenrisi. Next base: position 69,482,114 of record OZ025239.1, on the reverse strand, counting down.
ACTTAATGAATACTTGATAACAAATATAGAAATTATATATATAATTTTTAGAATGCTTAATTTTTTAATAATATAGTGTTATATTTTATATAGGATTTATTTGAGAAGGTTTTAAGTTGACATTTTTTTTCATAAATTTAAAAACGTAATAAAAAAATCAGTTTATTGGATATATCAGTAATATTTTGAATAATTAAAAATAAAAATACTTTTTAAAAATAGATAATAGATAATAGAGAATAGAAAACAGGTTGTTTATAGAATAAAACATATACGAATGATAAAATAATGAAAACATATCTATGGTTTAGTGGATTATAATGTTAATTTTACTAGTATTGAAAATGAAAAAAAAAATCTATTTTTAATACAAATAATTTAAAATACTCTAAAATAAATTTAATAAACAAGGAAATAATGGAAAATATCATACGTTTCAAAACATTTAAGTATATATATATATATATATATATATATATATATATATATATACACATAGGAACGCATACGAGACGCATACGATTACACTCGATGTAAACGTGTTGTTTTACAAGGCGAACGATCGCGCGACTTCAATCACGCGCCTTTAACGCAGCACGCCTGGACGATCATAGTCACGTGATCACACTAGCGGTGGCGGCTGCGGCGGCGGCCATATCTACTACTACGGCTAATCGAGGGGCGTCCCAATTAAGTATGTCACGTGCTTTAGTCACGTTTTAACGCGCCGCGATCGTGCCTGTCCGGTCTCTTTATGCTGACCGGAAGTGATCTAGAGCGAATTCTAGGCTGCAGCCTATCTTCACTCGGTCGATTGCATCATCATCGTGGTTATGCGATGACTGGTCGACTAGGTATTACGTCATGAACGCTTTACGGACGTGTTGTTAATTAGAGACCTATTCGAGCGACGTAGGTAGGTTGTATTGTAGTCGACAATCTCGAATGTTTTATAACCCCTTTATAAAATACATCACTACAGGAAAACTCGTCAATGAAATAAATTCGTTTATTATTTCGATTTGGATATTTCATCGAAGAACATATATCGTATAACCATTAGTAAATCGTTTGTAGTGATCTACCAACAAGTTGGTAAATTCCATTTCCCGTTATAAAATATATTGAATCATTCATGATCATACATTATTGATATAAATATAGTTGTACCATTATTTATAAATAATTGTAATCAAGCGAAAAAGAAAAAAAGTACAAATTACATGTTGCCACTTATCTGTTAAAGTTGAAAACTATCTATATTTAAATTAATAAATGTTATATAATACGTGTTGGTTAATTTGATAAATTGGATTAAATTATATATATATATATATATATATATATATATATATATATCGTTATCCCAATATTCATGTATAGGGGTAACAATTTTATAAATTTAAATATTATCTTTATTGTTATTTATATGTTACTGTATAATAATTTCATTTTTCATATTTGTTAAAATAATACATATTTTCTATCAGGATGAACATGCTCATTATTCAGAGAATAATGAATAATTACTTTTGTACAGTTTCAATAAGTATTCTAAATAATTTAAAAGTTAGAGCATACAAGCATACAAGCATACAAGCATACAAGCATACAAGCATACAAGCATACAAGCATACATATACCAGATAACTTTGTTAACCTATAGGTATACTTGTATAATACAGAATATATATCACATATCACTTATCATTCTATAGATTGATATTTATAAATATATTTATACGATATATATATCGTAGGAGGTGGGTTGTAAAGATAGCCGTATACGACTTATTTGCTACGTTATTTATAGACTATATCTATTGTATTTTAGTATCTATATATATATACAGTAAAATCTCGATAACTCAACATGCCGATAAGTCAACATTGCCGATAACTCAACATCCCAAAAATATTTGGTTGGATTCGTATATTTTACATGTTAACAAAAACCCTATTACTCAACAAATATAACTCAACATACATATAACTCAACATGTTTTATATAATCCTAGCCTATACATTACATGTAAATATACATCCGATAACTCAACATTTATGAAAAATCAAAATATCACAACAAATGTTGTTGGATTCGTATATTTTACATGTAATGACACTGCATTGTTCAACAAATATAATTCAACATACATTAGTCAACATGGTTGTATTTAATAATATATGGATATAAATATATAAACGTAAAAATACAATTACAATTATTATATTATCATACGAGTACTATTTTGAATGCAGTTATGTGAGAAAACCATTACTTAAGTCTATAGACGTATTACCTATCCCGAATGCCCATTTACTACTATAGTATACTATAGTATACTACTACTTTAAATATTAGATTCGTATTATTTCGGATTTTTATTATTGGATATCTAAAATACATTCCAATGTTTACCTTTGGGATTATATTTATTCGCGCCATTTTCAACCAACATACCGGTTCTGTGTATGTATCCGCGACACTATTATAAACTTTTACTCAGCTTAGCGTCCCTTTGTGTGAATAGGAGTCACTGTCAATCAAACTACTCCCCCCCCTTTGTATGTATCCGCGACACTGTTACTAAACATAGCGTCCCTTTGTGTGAATAGGCGTCAATGTCAATCAAACAACCCCGCCCTTCGTATGTCTTGACCATTAATTATTATTATTTAATTTCTATATGTGATAATTATCTTAACTTATGTTTAATGTCAATGTTAACTACTATATATCACAAGAACATATATGTTCTAGTGATATTGAATTAAATATTTATAAAATGTCATTCTTGAGAATTTCTTGAGTATAGAATATGGTGAATATTTCTAAATTATAAGTTAAATTATATGTTCTATATATTGGATAATTAATATGTATTAATATTAATTATTCACATATAAAATTAGATAGTACATTGACATGAATTAATTATTATAAGAGTATTTATTCAGTTATAACATACATTAAGGATATGATATAATATTGCATGAAATGTTATATCACCATAACACATACAAAGATTATGTAAAATACTTTTTAAAACACAAGATAAAAATGTAAACAATATTAAAAATAATATTTGTTGTACAAAATGAATTATATATACACTACATGTGTGTAGTAGTAATAAATAATATATTATATCTTTACTATAATATAATTACTTATAGAATGTATATATGCATGTATATATTGTATAATATATTGTAAATATATCATTAGTAATCAAAACAATCAGAGATATAATTATACAGATTCTAAAAGAATTACAGAATACTCGAAATTATCTAATTAAGAATAATTTAACTGACGATAATTGTTTATTACATATTACTCATATTATAAATACTTGTAACAAGCATGTTGATAACAATTTAATACAATCAAAAATGAATAATTACTTTAATAAAAAAAAATGAATATAGCACTATTCCTATACTTTTTATTTATTATAATTATTATTTTAAAAGAATATACAATCTATATACTTAATAATAATCATAAACCATCATTAGGAGTAATATACTATTAGTAACGTAACTAAAATACCATTATAAATAAAAATAAAATTATACATCCGATAACTCAACATACTCGCTAACTCAACATGAAAACTCCGTCCCGTCAATGTTGAGTTATCGAGCTTTGACTGTATATACATTTTCAATTGTTAATTTCTACGAATTAAAATTAAATTGAAAAATAACATTTTATTAAATATATGTTAGAAAACTAATTCATTCAGTAATATTTATTAAAATCTATAACGTAAACATTTCAACATTACAAGATGGAGAATACTTCGTGCCTTTACAAGTATCGATACGCGTCCAAAATGGTGAAATGAAAAAAGGCCGGAAGATGGGTAAGATGTCGGGTCATCAAGAATAGGAGACATGTGTTTAGCACCCTAGAAGACAATGAAGTTCTACTCTACATCCTAGAGTCGCACGCTAACCAATATTTATTGCCCATAGTGGAATTCTTGCACGCTATGCTGGAATACAACACGTTGATGTCGCCTTCTATGATACGTCATTGCACGGTACGCCCAGCTATATTACGTAATCAGGTATGATGAATCCTATTTGTTACGTAACTTAATAAATCATGAATCACAATCATATTGTTTAATTATTATATTATATATTAAATATATATATATAATAACAATAAAGTACATTTTGATGATGATGATTATGATGATGATAATGATGATGATGATGATGATGATGGTGATGATGATGATGATGATGATGATATTAATGATGATGATGATGATAATGATGATGATGATGATACTAATGATGATCATAATGATGATTATTATGATGATGATTATATTAATTATTTGATATATATATAATATATATATATATATATATATATAAAAGCTAATCGCTTTCACTGATTCTCCTTAGACAGTGTCTATAAAATGAATTCATTCATTCATTCATATATAATACATATAACTGTACATTGTACAATGTCATTGGCCACGGTTATATTTAGACTTTAATTACTAGATATATTATGTTTTATGTGTTCGAAATAAAAATCTAAAGAATTTTCTTAAATTAAGAAAATCGTTTATTGCTTTATTATGAATATAGGATTAATAATATTTCATCAATTATAAAAATGAAGAGATATATATCTCTAGTATCACATAATAGGAAGCTATTTGACCAACACAACCGACTAGTAGGTATAGATATAACAACAAACAATCTACCGAGTAAATAGGATTTATAAAAAGATAATATTGTCATACATAATGTAGAATACATAGTTTATATTGAATATATATATATTTATTTTAAAATGTTTTATGACTATAAAATAACGTGGTGGTTATGGGCGTCATGAGAAGGAAACAAAAATAAAATAAATAATGTACAATAAAAATAAAGGAAAAGGGAGAGTAGGTCACAATGTTAATAGGTGCGTGGGTAGTTTACATTTAAATAGTGACAGGGATTTCAAACACCTAATGTCATAATGTAGAGAATTCCAGTATTTTGGAGCTATCACAGAGAAAGCAAATTCAGAGAGAGCGTTGCACAATAATCATCGTGTGACATTTCCTGCTAGCTCGACTAAGGGTCTCAATATTGATCATGTCTAGTATGTATTCGGGATATCTAAGATATTCACCTTATATGTGATGCAAAGTAGTATGTACCTGCAGAGATACCTAAACTAAAGCCAGCCGAGTGATCGTATTATAGCCGATATTGAAACTATTGAAAATAACTTCAGTTTATATAGGGTGCGTATAGCACGTCGTTGTATCATCTCAATTTTAAGAATAAGCTTTATGGGTATATTACATAAAAGTGAGCAGCAGTATATAAGTCTACTGAAGACTAGCGGGTGTATTAGACTTTTAGTCATTGAAAAAGTCAATTAATTGCGTGATTTTCTAATGTTATAAAGAATATAGTTGGCATTGCGAATCATTATAGATATGTGGTCAGAGTAATCTAGGTGGGAGTTGATGGTGAAACCAAGATTTGTTATAGATTGTGAAGTAGGAAGGGATGGTAGAAAGGGGTGGATGATGATTGGGGGATATGTATACCTATATGTCTGGAGATAATGATAGTGTCAGTTTTGGTCATTTTAAGTGATAGGGAATTATGGGAGAACTAGTCAGTAAGTTCTGTGAGGCAGTTAAAAATAGACAATTGAATAGTGTTGGAGTCACAGAAAATGGGAAAAGAAGTATACATTTGTAGATAGTCAGCAAATAGATAGTAGTGTATGTAAGGATATTTACGAAATATGGATTTAATGGGTATAATATAAATAATAAAAAGTAAAGGACCAAACACAGAGACTTGTGGAACACCATGAGTACTGATAAAGGGAGTAGAGAAGGATTAGTTAATTTTCACTGAAGAGGACCTTAAGGAAAGGAAGAACAGAAACCAGTTGTGTACTTGACCATGAATACCGATTTCATTGAGTCGTAAAGCAAGAATGTCATGGTTTAGAGTATCAAAGGCACTGGATAGGTCAAGTAACACAAGGTAACAAGGGGCTTTGTTGTAATGGATAGGAGTAGATCATTAATGATAAGATTCAGGGCTGATTCAGTGATCCAATGGGGGTAAGTAAGCCCTTGGAACTTATCAATAATGGAATTGATAATAATGTAGTGTATAAGTTGAGTAGATACAATTCGCTCCAAGGTCTTATAGATTGATGAAAGTTGGGAGATGGGTCGATAGCTCGACAGGTTCGAGTGGTTAAGAGTAGTTTTTTTATCTTAGGGGTGGTATAAGAGTGTTTCAAATACGTTGATACGATGGATGTAATAAGAGACGCATGAAGTATTATTGTTATAGGTTCAATTAACGATAACGAAAGGGTACAAAGTAAAGATAGATGAATAGGGTCAAGTGGTGAATTATATGTTATGGATGCCATTAGAGAGATCATATAGGGACGAGTAGGGAGAGTGAAACAGGATCAGTGTTTATGGGAAGCTAGCGAAGATGAGTTGAGAGTGGGAAGATTAACATTAACATTAGGTAGAGCAGTGATGATGTTAGATATTTTATTCTGGAAGAAATTAGCAAAGGAGTAGTAGAGAACTGTATCCGTTTGGTCAGGAAGGTACATGGGTTTTGATTTACCTACTAGAGTGAAGGATAGGTTGTAGGCTTGCTTAGAGGAGGTGCCATATTAACAAATCAAGTCAGTAAAGTATGACGATTTAGTGTATAAGAGTTTTTTCCTGTATAATGAGCGACATACTTTAAGGAATACAGGTCTGAGTTCATTTTAGTAGAAGCATAAATAGACTGTAGACGACGAAGTGACATTCTCATATGGGTGAGTTCGGTGTTGAACTTTAGTTCTAATCCCCCTATAGGGGGATTTGTAATTCTTACGGTGGGTAAGAGTAATTGAGGAGCATAAAAATCAAGGAAATTAGATAGCGCATTGTTGAAGGCGTCAAAAAGAGAGTTATAGAGGATATGTTTCGAAAGAATCTAGGAGGTCGAGTATTGTGCACTAGTGATAACTGTAACAAAATAGGATATCGAAGTGATCAGAGATTAGAGTGCTTTGGGTGGGAGAGGAAATTAAATTGGCGTTAGATGGAGATAAAACAATATACATGATATTACCATTATAGATAGTTGGGAAGTGAATTTTTTGTGTTAAGGAATGCTCACAAATAAGATTTTTAAGAGAAAGAAAGCCTGATTATCAGTATTCATTTGAATATTAAACTCACCAAGAATAATTGTGTTGTAAGAAGACATGGATTCTAAAATATAGAGAGATCATTAAGGAAATACCGAATATTGGATGATGATGGGTGATAGATTATTATAAAGACAATGGTAAATAGGGAGAGGAATTGAATGTCACAGATCAGCATTTCACAAGAGGAGAAATTAAGGGTGGAAGAGGAAATAAGCTTAAGCGCAGTGGAGTACAACAGGGCAAGACCACCACCACGATTATGTGTGGGTCTGTTAGCTAGTAATAATGTGAAGCCATTGGGGGTTAATTGAGATGATAAAGCAGAGTCATCATTTACAAGCCAAGTAGGTGATAGCAGATATGGAGCAATTATAGTCAATGATTAATTGAGTGATTAAATAAACTTTATTCCTGACTGATCTAACATTGAGGGGTAGAAAGGAGTAGCTATTGGGAGAGTATATATATATATATATATATATATATATATATATATATATATATATATTTAAAAGTATATTTTATGTTGGCATAATATTGCTTGGTCGAATGCGAGCCTTTTAAGAAAATATTATTGTATTATATAATATAACATGGAATTACACTTTAAATTGTTGTTATTGTTGTTATTGTTATTGTTATTTTGGTGGAGTCCTTTAAAGGACGAATCATCACAGCCCATCCAGGAGCTTAGATGAATCATTGCCCATCAAGGAACTTAGATGAATCATTGCCCATCGAGGAACTTAGATGAATCATATCAATATGACTCTAATATCCCTTAGAGGCCGCTCTCATGTTAAGGCATATTTTTAACGAAAGCCGATCATTTATTTATACACAATTATATAAGATCACTTCTAAATATTATTTAAAGATCTTTTTAATGGTCCGGACGAGGCTTGAACCCGCGTCCTACTGCTCGTGTGTCGGACGCCTTAGCCAACTGAGCACAGGCAGTTATAATAAGTTAGAATATATATTTACATACTATTTATAGAGTTAGAAAATTAGTATGTAGGTTTATTTTACGTTATCTTACTGTATCAAATAACTCATAGTTAGAAACAGATGCAAATTTGTTGAGCTAAAAAGCTGGAAAAGTCGTTTAAATAGTCATATTTTATATTAGATATCCTATAATTAAGATATCATATGTCCTACTTAGTATAACTAGGAGAAGGAGTTAATATTTCAATATTCAAAGAAAATGCACAAAATATTATGTTATTTGAAATTAAAAATGAGTAAAACAATATATTGTTTATATTATATTGTTTATATATTATATATATATATATATATATATATATATATTGTTTTACTTGTTTTACAATTTTATACTGTATACAGTATACCAAAAAAAAACATATTTATCATTTGACTAACTTCTGGTAGTAATTTGGACCACCCAGAAATGTCTAATTTAGAGTAACCAAATTTTAGCCATAAGTGTGACTAATAAGCATTATCATTGACTAAGTTATACCAGTAATATTTTAGTTATATCAAAATAATGAACATAAAATTGACCCTCTTACCGCTAGACCATTCTGGCCTTTGTTATATTAATTTTAAATTATATATATATATATATATATATATATATATATATGTGGTATATATATAGTGTATATAAATATATAAACAGTAATCTAAATGAATTCGATAATTGTTTGATTATAATAAAACAACTATTTTTAAATATAGTCTTATTTATAATTAATGTATATATATATATATATATATATATATATATACATTAATTAGTATGCGTATGTAATCTCCATATTTATATGCATGACTACATGAATATTTTACATCATTAATTCATATTAACGGGTATTGTGAATCATTATTATGAATATTATTTTAAGAAACGCGAATATTTTACACACGTATATAAGTTATTACATAGTTATTACTTAGAATTAAATATGGTGTTATCATAGTTTCAAGTGAACAACATTCCTGTTCATTAATAGTATACAACATTCATTAGATTTGAGGCTATTAGATAATCAATATTTGATGAACTTATTCAATTAAAACTATAAAACTAACTTTAACACATCAACTTATTGATAGTTTTCTTAAATATGTAAAGATGTAAACCTATTTAAGACACATTTAAACAAAGGTTTATATACATATATAACGAAACGAAAAATAAATGAGATAAATGAATAAAAAAACGATAAAATAATATAATTTATATAAATAGTAGGTTAATGTTGTAAGTTGTATGATTAAAATAAGTGAATATATTATATTGATGATATGTAGGCTTTTAGGTGTGTAATAAAGGATGGGTGTGAATTGATTGAGCTAATAAAGGAAGGGTTGGAGTTCAGGATAAGGATAAGGATGGAACAATATAACTGAAAGCGTGTTTATGATATAATATAATAATTATATTAATTATATACAAATATGATATGTATATTTTAAATGCTATAAGTATATATTTAGTGAGTATACTTTTATAAAAGCTAATTTATATTGCATGCAATTTAATAGAGCTATGAAAACAGAGCCGAACATATATATAATTCAGTGATTCGATAATACTGCTAGCAACGGCATAGGGAATTACTAAATTACGTTGCATGCATAGGGAGTTTTATATCTTTGCTTCGCAAAATCTTAGTATATATACATTATATATATATACTGTTATTATTAAAATTAACTTAATCATTAACAATAACATTGCGTGTTGTGTAAATAGCTATGAATTCAACTAGGATCAATGTTAGACTACATTATGTAGTCTACACCTGATATTAGGTTGTATACATTACATATATTTAATTACTTTCTTTCAAGTAGACAAGGTGTAATAGATGCTGAACATTATAAGCGTAAGGAGCTTTTATTGATTGACAAGTACATAGGAACCTAGTATGTAGTAACCTAGTAACCTAGTAACCTAGTAACCTACCTACTTAATTGCTAATTGCGAAGTAAAAATATGTATTACATACCTATTAATACACATATAATATAATATTTATTATAAGTTTCCTTGAATTTAGTATCTCGAGATAATACAATTTAGGATTTGATTGTATCGAGATAATGAAAAGTGGCAAAATTTAAATCACTAATTTATACCTACCATGTTTTAACACACTTTGTATTATAATATCAGGATAATCGTCATCATCATCATTAACATCATAATCATCAGCATTAATATCATTATCATCATCATCATTATTAATATCATCATCATCATCATCATTAATATCATCATCATCATCATCATATCATCATAACCATCATCATCACCATCATCATCAAAATATTATTTATTGTTATTAAATATATATACATATATTTAATATATAATATAATAATTAAACAATATGATTGTGATTCATGATTTATTAAGTTACGTAACAAATAGGATTCATCATACCTGATTACGTAATATAGCTGGGCGTACCGTGCAATGACGTATCATAGAAGGCGACATCAACGTGTTGTATTCCAGCATAGCGTGCAAGAATTCCACTCTGGGCAATAAATATTGGTTAGCGTGCGACTCTAGGATGTAGAGTACAACGTAATTGAATTCTAGGGTGCTAAACACATGTCTCCTATTCTTGATGACCCGGCATCTTACCCATCTTCCGGCCTTTTTTCCTTTCACCATTTTGGACGCGTATCGATACTTGTAAAGGCACGAAGTATTCTCCATCTTGTAATGTTGAAATGTTTACGTAATAGATTTTAATAAATATTACTGAATGAATTTAGTTTTCTAACATATATTTAATAAAATGTTATTTTTCAATTTAATTTTAATTCGTAGAAATTAACAATTGAAAATTGATATATATATATATATATATATATATATATATATATATATATGATGATGATATTGAGTTTATTATCATTAAAATAGGGTCATGTAGACCCCTTCGCTCGTGCGGGAAGAAAATAATAATAAAATAATAGTAATACAATAATAATTTAATAATAATATACATTCAATATACCACGGACAACAATACTAAATAATATAAAGGAATATTATATACTACAGTCTGCATTGATATGGAGTAGTGCTATATACTACAGACTGAATTGATATAGTATATAAACACTAAAGTGTTATATAATAATTAGATAATAATAATACAATAACAATTTAATAATGATATACATTTAATATAACACGGACAAAAATAATAAGTTGGATGATTTAATGATTATGGGTAGAGAGAAAAGAAGAAGTAAGATTTATAAATCTTTTGTGGGATCTAATAGAACGAATGGTAGGAGGGAATTCCATAGGGTTGGACCGGAATTTTTAAAAAATCTAGAATTTAGGGAAGTTTTACTAGAGTTCTGGGAAATAAGTAGAGGAGCATTTTGGTAATGAAGAGAAGATACTATAGTACGTTTTTAATTAGATCAGAGATATAGCTAGGGGTGAAAGAATATATTGATTTATGGATTATAGATAGTATACGTAATTTACACCTGAGGGTAGGGGCGTCACAGGGTCAAAAACAGTGGGGGAATATTTTCAAATAAAATGTATGACATTATTTATTTAAACATGGATTTTCTCCATTCGGATTGCATAATAAATTGACGCATTACACTATCATCATCAACTTTATTCAATAGTTATTTGTGAACATGACAACAGTAGATTATGTAGTCTTTCGTTAGACATTGCATTTCTCAGCCAAGTCTTCAATCTTCTTAGACCGCTGAACGAACGTTCACATGTTACTGAACTAACTAGTTTGCATATAATAATACGAATAAGTTTAATAATATTAGGAAACAATCATTTTTAATTGTCATAACGATTAAAATAATCGATAAATTCGCATATATTAGTAAAGTTATTTCTTTGGAATATTGATTTTTCCTGAAACAACTCAACATTATCAAGTTCTGGATATTTTTCAATCTAAAATAATATCAGTAACAAATATAAATTTAATTTATTATATATAATTGTATTATAATATAATATAATATATAGGTATAATATACTATATATAATATTATATTAGTAACTAGGTACCTATATTTATATATATATAATTTGTTATTAGTGTATATTTACATATACATCATATTTACACATATTTACATATATTTACATATACATCATATTTATATATTTATAATATTACTATCCTATATATATATAAATTAACCTAACCTTATATAGGTTTAAATACTGTCTGGAATATATGCATTTCCTGTAGTTTCATATCTAAATATAAAATTATAAATATATATTATTAATAAATACACTAAGTATACACCTATATATAGACCTTTCAGGCATTTTCCTTTTTCTCTTCATTGCAAGTGGTTCGATGTCCAGGCATTGTATTTTTACTTTTATGCTATTAAGTTTATCACCCAAATCATCTCTCTGACTTTTCAATTCCGCTAAACAAATTTCTGTAATCTTAAGTATTTTCAAGAGTCGTATTTACATTCATATAACATTTAACAACTCTTTCTATTATACTGAATATGTCAAATTCTTCTAAATATTTGATTATATCGTTATAGTTATTTAGAACTTTGAAAATATAATATTTTCTTATAGTATATCTTGTTGGACAAAGTGGTCTTATTCTTTCATTTGAATTGTGAGAGTGTATTTTTCTATATTTAATTGTACCGATGAAAAGAAGTCCAATTTCATTTATTAATGTTAATTCATCTTTAATAGCCACTGATGTTTCAACAGCTTGAGCTATCAGATTTCCACGATGGGCCCCACAATGTGTATAATATGTTAAAAGCTGTTGTTTTTGTAATAATGTTTTAACACCTTTATATTTTCCGGACATATTAGATATATGACTGTCATATGACTGTCCACGTAAGTTTTCTATTGGTAGATTATATTCATTCCAACAATTTAATATTAATGATGACAGATATTCTCCTGTTGTTTTTTCAATATTATAAATACACGTAGACAATATATTATTATTTAATAGGGTAGCATTAATATAAATATATATATATATAACTAAATTATATTATTATATATAGTTATATTAATTAATTGAATTCAACTTTCCGATTAATACTTAATTTGCATTACATTTTTCATCTACGTATATAATACAAATAACTTCTTGTTATTGACCAGAAATATCTTGCATACCATCTCACATAACGCTATAGGGTCCATGTATATTTGTTAATATATTCTTTTTAATATTATAAGCATATATTGCTATAATTTAATTCTGTATTGTGGTGGAAATTAGAGATTTTCAATTTTCTGTATTAAACCATGCTTTGAGCTCAGGAATATCATTGCATATTAATGCTATTAACTATCTAAAATAACCATATGTGGTATTCTTACCTCGTAAAGCAATATTTTGAGATACTAAAAATGTAATGGATGTTAAAATATATTTTAAAGCTATATTGTTTTTCTTCAATTGTGTATCTTGTTGATTATATAACAATGGAGTTATAGCTTTAATATGGCATACTTCCATAGCATGGCTATGTAATGCAGACTTTGAGTGATCTGAAAAACGAGATATTGCTTTTTTCCAATTGAAATAACCTTTACTTATATATGCCAAATCAGTGCATTTAAATTTATTCCGTTGATTTTCGTTTAATTAGAACACAGATAACAAGTCATTTTCTTAATTGAAATATCCCAATTAAGCAATGGAAATAATTTGAACCATTTGGTCTGAAAATTAAATTTCTTTGTAGGATTCCTCAATTTCCCTACCATGTATTGTTATTGGAATATTTTTGACATCTGGATGATTATCATTGCTTATGTCAATAATTGTTTCAGATACTATACAATTTGATATCGACTTTGCTATTGCAGATGCACCTGAATTAATGTCAATAACTTCATCTTCAATAATTTCATGAATTTGATTATCCTCATCCGATGATATTTCGGCTTGTTCCTGATTTTCTTGTTCACTCACTCTAGCTCTTTTATTACAGTATGGAATCATTTCATTGAAATGTATTCAATTAAACTATAATTTACATAAATTTACACATTTGTTATTATAGCCTATTATAATTGAATAAACAATAGTTTTCCAATTATTAAATTTACTATACAAAAAACAATGATTGTATTACTCTATTTCTATAATAAATTTATTATGACTTAAGTCATAAAATAATTATTTTTTTATAGTTAATTTAATACAGTAAACAAACAAGGGGATATATGTTGTAATTATTTATCGGATTACTCATTACTATTGAGAGAATGAAGTTATGATTAGATTGTGTCAGTTTCGATACTTGTTTAATGAGGCAAATGGTATAATCTAGAAAACTGGGTAGTATGTATAAAGTATATCTATAGTATTATATACAGTATATATATACATTATTGTATATAGTAATGTATACATATTATATACAGTAGTGTATACAGTATCCTCCAATATGCGAAATATGTATGTAATATCTACATATGGATTTCGTATATTTGAGTAATAGGGGAAAGTATCCGATTACCGATCTGAACTTATTCAATATTAAATATTTTTATTTTTAATTTTGTAATTAGGGTAATATTATGGCAATGAATAATGTGGCTATTTTTAATTATTGATATAATTATATTTACAATAGTAAACATGGGGGTCGGTAATCGGATACATGTGCCTAATACCGACCTCCTTCTCATATTACCGACCACCTACAATAATCGTGGTATAAATAATTGTAGTATTAATATATCCAATAAAAATAGTAGATATATATAAATATAATTAATTATAATATGCACTCAATTTATTTTTTATTGAATTTATGTTGTAATAGTAATATTAAATTTAAATATAAACTTTATAGTAATTATATTAAAATAGTGTATATTATGATTTAATATTTATTTATTAATCAGTATGTATATAATCAACTGATATCATGAATCCTAAATATGTATCAATGATACACAAACAACTTATGACATATTTTAAAGTAAAATACGGATCTATTTTGATTGGATAATATAAATCGCATGGGGTCGGTAATATGGTAATATAGAGTGTCGATAATATGAAAATCATATGGGTTGCTATAATTATGATATATTGGTTAATACTTATTCAAATTAAATTATTTTTATAATGGTTATAGACATTTTATTAATCTACAATATTATGCGCAGTATTAATACTTAATTAAGTTTTCTTTTTATTAATAATATATTTACAATTATTTATAAAAAGTTATTATTCAAATATTTAAAAAGTAAAAACAGATTAGTACATTATATCAAATAACAATTATAGGATTGAATATTTAAAAAAACAAGATACCTATTCATATTTATCATTACATTACTAACAGCTGAACTTGTTCATGTATATATAATTTGTTGATATCTCTTATAGTTACTGAGATACAAGAGGGGGTCGGTAATCGGAGACTTCCCCTACCAGGTTGTGGAGGTAGTTGGGTTAGTTCTACCTCGCGGATTCAGATGCAGAAATATAGCTTTAGTTGTTAATGGATACAATGCAAGCGAGTTGGCGGATAACTAGTTAAGGAGAGTGGTGATAGTTGATGAAAAAGTAAGTTGTGATGAGAGGTATCAGTATTATATGTTATAACCTATAAGTAAAACTTATTGTTATCAGCGTATCTATGGAAGCAAAGATGTGCATTGTAAGGTAGTGTAAATGGATAATTAAGTATTATAA
>OZ025239.1:69458669-69461169 GCA_964019155.1 Osedax fenrisi | reverse complement strand
GTTCCACTGGTCACCACTGTCCTGGCTAGATTGAGCCTAGATTGTAATGATACCTATGATTTACAGGTGTAGCTAACTTCACTCCTTAATTCATAACATGAAATGTAAACAACAACATTCAATATTGTTAACATTTTAAAAATGTACATATTTTTATTATGTGTATTATAGTGTTTATTTGTTCATAATAAATTTATAATAATGTATTAATAATCCCCTTAAATCATTGGTGACAATGGAATTAATAGGACGTATGTATATATATATATACATATATGTACACATATTTATATATATATAAGCATATACATGTGTTAAATTAAATGTGTACTATATATATACATGTGTACGCCTACCTTATCCCTATATACAGAGTATGACCAATAGATACCTATATATAACAAAATGTACACATGTTGTACTATAGGTATTGTACTATACTTAGTAGCATATTATATCATACATTTATTATGAAGTAGTACCTATACAAATATCATGATATGTATATAGGCCAAGATATACATGTGCATATATTATAAACATGTTCCTATTATACACATATTTATTTATAAATTATCTATAACAATACAACGTATATGGATCACGTGTGGATATTGCATAGTAGTTTATTTTTATTTAAGTTTATTTTTATTAAGTTACAATTTTAAATATAAATTACTGTGATTACCTATTACAAAATATTCATTTGTATAAATGCGAATAAAGACATACTAAAGGTTTGTACAAATCGTATTAATATTATATATATATATATATATATAGATATAAGACATTTGATTTTAAATAAATTTCAGTTATAAAACAATCAACCTATTTAATCATAAAAATTGCTATTAATTTGTCATGCTATTATGCTGCTGTTATGTTGCTATTTAATGTCTATTATGCTATTATTATGCTGCTATTAATTTTATTATTATGCTATTATTAGAATAGCAACATGAAAGCAGCATAATAGCATGAAAATTAATAGCAGCATAATAGACATTTAATGACACCATAATAGCAGCATAATAGTACAATGTAAACATGTTAGGCTATTAAATATGCTGTTATGCTGCTATTATGAGGCTATTACTGTTTGCTGGGTAATCAGATAGCGAGGCTGGGATTACAGCATAGAGCTAAAGAGAAAGTTCTCTCTAGATCTATGCCGCTCTATGGGCTCTATGATTTACAGCAAGGACCTTAATTACAGGTCAGATCGAATATAAAATATTAATCCACCTATCACATAATATATCAAAACAACCAATCAAATCAAAGTAAGTATATTTCAAATATATCAATAAATGTTATTTTATTTCATAAATTGCAATAGTAAAATCATCACACCATTTTTTATTTGTATAAGTTATAATGAAATAGAAGCAAATGGATTACGTAGATACATAAACATTATTAGTAAGTATACTTTACTATTATAGTAACTATACAAACGTATTTCTCATATAATAATTACCTAAATAATTACTATTTCGTAACTTAAAGTTACACTTTTAAAGTGAGTTTAAATTTAATTATTGTTATTTTATTATTTCCTAGTTAATATAGTTCAATAAGATATACTCCTATGTATAAAGTATATTTATGTAAATTTAATGGGGGAAATATCTATATCACAAACTTGCATTAGGGAAAAACCTCTAGATATATGCTTATAACTTAATGATTATTTGATAACAAATATAGAAATTATATATATAATTTTTAGAAAGCTTTATTTTTTAATTATTATTATATTTTTATAGTGTTATATTTTACATTTTTTTATATCGATACATTTGTATATTCTTGAGAAGGTTTTAAGTTGAAATTTTCTTTCTTAAATTTAAAAACGTAATAAAAAAATAGTTTATTGGATATATCAGCATTTTTGAATAATTAAACAATAAAAAATACTTTTTATATAGGATATATGGTTTCTGAGATACCGAGAGTGTCCGTATTAGGGCACTGTCCGTATTCGGTTAATTTTCCCTAGACACGAATAGTAATATTATATTAAATATTTTCCTGTCTGAAAATAAATCATAAACCATATCTACACTTTTATTAGTAAATTTTATTTTGCATACTTAATCTTAACTTTTTTTTAAATAAAAATTGATAAACTGAAATATTATATAAATTATAAAATACAAGTCAAATTTTGGTTTTTATAGATATTTAATAGATACAAAGTTATGATTAAGAAAATGTGTACATATTTACATGATATAGATTGATATTATGTTTATATTTATTTATAATACTTATTAGTCAATATATATTTTTAATAACATTAATAGTATATATTTTTCATATATAACGTATTTATTTAAACACATCATTTATAGTAATAATTATATAATATGTAATGTTCTAATAGTATATATAACATAAATATATAGATAATGAATAAAGATATTATATATAATTTGAATAGAAATAATTTCGATAGATAAGAAATTATTAAATTTCTTTTTAAAAGTACAAT
>OZ025239.1:69191169-69453669 GCA_964019155.1 Osedax fenrisi | reverse complement strand
ACAATTAATCCAATAATTCAAACATTTACATTTATAAAAAAAATATTTTATCTTTTCTTTTATGTTATAATTTTCAACCTGACATTTATATACAAATTGTTTTTATTACTCTTCTAGTAAAATAACTATGTTTACCCTTTAGACCTATATATAAAAATAACAAACTTTAAAAAAATAATCATTTTATTCTTATTGACTTTTATAATAAAGTATATATTTTTTTTAATCCTTTTAAACTTTTATATAAAAATGATCCTCATTGTTTTGCTCTTTTGTTCTCAGTTATAATTTTAAACTTGACCTTTATATAAAAATTTAAAAAATCCTTACAAAATATTTTTTAATGACTTTAATAAAATAATTTTTTTTAACTTGACCTTTATATAAAAATAACAACTTTAAAAAAAAAAAAAAATAATAATAATGTTAATCTTCTTACTGCCTTTTATAATACAATATTTTGTTAATAATTTTAGACTTCTATATAAAAATTATACTCATATAAAAATTAATAAATAGTTATTTTATTTATATTCTAATGACATTTATTGAAAATTATTTTTTTATCACTTTTGACTTCTATATAATTTTTATTTATATTTTTTTTTATAAATCTTAGTTTGTTGTTGTTGTTCAGTATAGTTTCCTCATCTGTTTATTTATTATATTCGAATTATTATTTAGTATCGAAATTTAAATTATTTTAATGATGTTTTTGTATTTTTATTTTTTTATACCTACACTAATTTTATTTATTTTTATCTTTTATTTTATAGTTTATTTAATTATTAAATGATGAATTAATCAATAACGAGTTGACAGATATCACAATTTTATCATATTATATTTATCTTAGTGTAAACAGGAAGTCAACCTTATTATTATTATATATATTTTATATTCCACAATATTCACATTCCATTATATTTATATAATGGAATTAAATTATTTGATATCTGTCAACAAGTTAAATTAAGGGTAATTGTCTTGACAAGCAGCAATGCTTCTACAATTACCCAGGTACTTGTACCTAAATCTGATAATAATAATAATAATAATATATATATATATATATATATATATATATATATATATATATATATATATATATATATACACTAGTACTACTAATACATATTATATAACTTATAAAACAGGAGTTATATATAGATAGTGTCCTATTTAAAGGCTCATACACTTGCTTGATTGTTTGCTTGATTGTTTGCTCGATTGTTTGCTGGTATATGTACCCTGGATTCGTACTTTAAATACTATTATATCATTACATTTATCAGTGATATTCCATGAATAGATAATATATTCATGTGTAGTATCAATGTTTTATATTGTTTATTCGAAACTTAATGGCGGAAGCCAACAATTTTACAATATATTCAATAGCAGAAAATAAATTCAATTATAAAATGTCACAAAATTAAAATATATTCATGATATAAATAATATATCATAATATATCATAATATATATATATATATAAATATTAAAATGTATTATGTCTATCGTTTTTATTATTAAATAATATTTAATGCAGATATCATTACGTAGTTGTATTTTTAAGTTTATAAAGAAAATGAAAAGTATACAAATAATAAAAATAATGGGTTAATTATTTTAGTTTCATTTTAATATATTTATTTAACTTAATATTATCATGAATAATATAGAATTATATTGACCTCTAGATCATATATACATTTAAATTACATAAATAACATATTTAATTGAAGAGGGCAGTGCTAATTAGTGTTGTAATAGTATTAATACTATTATGTAATTATTAATTATAAATGATTAATTATTTAGATATTAATTAATACTATTAGCATAGCATGTGCAATATAGTATTAATATTATTGTGAGGAATACTCTATGGAAGCAGATAATCTTGTAGTGAAGGTGGTGGCAATTTTGGCAATTTTCAGAAAATATACTGTTAGGAAAATAACTTTTGCAAAGTATTTCTAACAACACTTTAGCATTAAATATTCTGGGTATATTTGTGCATTCATAAATGCCTGTTATTATTAATATATTAATAGTATTTATATGAATCAAATTATATGTTACAACATTTTCCCTTATTTTGAACATCATTTCTTAAGTCCTATATATACACAACATCATTACGAGATCAACTGCTTGCCTCTAACCTCAGACTTCTCACACGACAACTTCAGCAGCACTACATACACTATAGTCACAGTGCCGGCTGCTGTCACATGGTATCACACATGGTAACCACATCACACTGATACAGCTCATAGGTTGTCATCAATAACACGTATACTATGACCTCGCATGTTATAGGAGGCCCTAGAATATAGGCTGAAGAGGTACATATGGGTCAGGGTACAGTTCCAACTTACAAAATTGCAAGTAATTTGCAAGATATTAAATATTATATTAGATATTAGATATTAGATATTATATTAAATATCTAGAAGATATATAGTAAATAAATAGCAAAATTACAAGTATTTATTTATTCTTATCTACTATTACCTCTAAATATTGCTACATGCTTGCTATTTTCTATTTATTTGCTAGATATTTTCTATTTTGCTTATTACTTTTGCGAAATTTGTTTGTTGGATAACTGACGACCTCAGCTACAATTGCGTAATGATTACCCGACATCCACTATAACTATTACATCACACGATGATTACATAACAACACTCGTGTCACCAGGCGGCCCTACGTATACTGATGCCCCTGCAGCTCGTGTATCTGATGCGATACTTCGAGACCGGGGCGCAGGACCAGATCTCGGAGCGTCAGGCTTACTTAACCGCCGTGCTGATCTGTTTGACCACACTCTGTTCGGCCATACTGGACCATCCGTACTGCTTCCTGCTGCAGAAGCTCGGAATGCGTATTCGCGTCGCTCTCTGCTCCGTTATCTACAAAAAGGTTGCGCACTAATGTTATGTAATAGTTATATCATAGTTATTGCATAAGTTATATCACAGTTATGTCATAATTATTTCATAGTTATGTCATAAGTTATATCATAGTTATGT
This sequence comes from Osedax fenrisi, assembly GCA_964019155.1. Taxonomy (NCBI): domain Eukaryota; kingdom Metazoa; phylum Annelida; class Polychaeta; order Sabellida; family Siboglinidae; genus Osedax; species Osedax fenrisi. The sequence goes on along the minus strand of OZ025239.1, from coordinate 69,450,625 downwards.
CATTATTACATTTTAATTATGTCATAGTTATGTCATAGATACATCATAGTTACATCGTAAGTTATGTCATAGTACAGTTATCAGTACTAAGGAATATAAACCCGTAACAAAGTTCATTGCTTAACAAATGTCGCTTACCGATGGAAACATGTGATCACTATTTGTGATGCTGCGACAACCTGTTAGACGTTATCATCAAATATCTGTATATTAAATTATCCGATAATCATATATTATATACAAAAATAATCGATGATTATTATTAATATAAGATATTGTATATCCGATATAGTTTATAATACATGTTTAAAACAAAAGCCACTACTAATACACGAATGCCTAACAACAATGCTTACATCACTGACAGTCGCTACGTTTGAATCACAAGAGTTTGAACGAGGCGAACACGGGTCACATCGTGAATCTCATGTCTAATGATGTCACCAGATTCGATGTCGTTAGCGTCATTACATCATAACTGTATTACATCATAGCTGTATTACACCATAGCTGTATTACACCATAACTGTATTACATCATAGAATTATTACATCATAGAATTATTACATCATAGCTGTATTATATCATATACTTATTACATCATAGCTGTATTACATCATAGAATTATTATAACATAGCTGTATTACATCATAGAATTATTACATCATAGCTGTATTACACCATAGCTGTATTACATCATAGAATTATTACATCATAGCTTTATTACACCATAGCTGTATTACATCATATAATTATTACATCATAGCTGTATTACATCATAGAATTATTACATCATAGCTGTATTACATCATAGCTGTATTACATCATAGAATTATTATAACATAGCTGTATTACATCATAGAATTATTACATCATAGCTGTATTACACCATAGCTGTATTACACCATAACTGTATTACATCATAGCTTTATTACACCATAGCTGTATTACATCATATAATTATTACATCATAGCTGTATTACATCATAGAATTATTACATCATAGCTGTATTACACCATAGCTGTATTACACCATAACTGTATTACATCATAGCTTTATTACACCATAGCTGTATTACATCATATAATTATTACATCATAGCTGTATTACATCATAGAATTATTACATCATAGCTGTATTACATCATAGCTGTATTACATCATAGAATTATTATAACATAGCTGTATTACATCATAGAATTATTACATCATAGCTGTATTACACCATAGCTGTATTACACCATAACTGTATTACATCATAGAATTATTACATCATAGCTGTATTACATCATATAATTATTACATCATAGCTGTATTACACCATAACTGTATTACATCATAGAATTATTACATCATAGCTGTATTACATCATATAATTATTACATCATAGCTGTATTACATCATATAATTATTATAACATAGCTGTATTACATCATATACATTATGTGAAGGTTTAGGTACAATACAAGTAACTGAATTGATATTTAATAAACTATATGTAAAATTATATGTTATTCTATATATATATAAATACCAATATCCCCATATGCAGTCGATGTTCTACCTACCGTACATCTACATCGCCCCGCTGGAGCTAGCCTCTATATTCTACATCCTGTACGTGTACATCGGCATCTCAACAGTCACCGGCTATGTCCTTATGCTGGTGATCGTTGTCCTTCAGAAACTCGTTAGCCGTAATTTCTCCAAACTACGGTTAGAATCGCAACAATTGTCGAGCGCGTGATGTTATGTCATCTAACAGTGTGTTATCAAAGATTTTTCTACGGAAAGATATAACACTCACGTGAAATCGTGTAATTCTATTTTGTAAACAAAAACCAACTCCTATATAGGGTCAATTTTCGGAACTATGTGCTGTTTATAATGTAAATTCGTATCAAACTATGCACTTTTAAAATGAAAAATAATATGCTTTATTATTTTTATGATGAAAACTAAGTGTTCATTACTAATAGATAACAAAGCAATAGGATGTATTGGTTTTAAATGCTATACATATCTATGTGGCGATTAAAAGCTAATTTATATTGCATGTCATTTAATAGAGCAATGAAAACATTGTAGTATGCAAATCGCGGCAAACCTAAATATATTTTAGTGATTTCGATAATACTGCTAGCAGCGGGATGTATGAATATTAATCACGTTGCGTAAATAGGGAGTGTTATATCTTTGCTTCGAAAATCTTTGGTGTTATGACATAAGCGTGTATTGTTACAACATTATAACAGTTTATCGTTATGTCAAAAGCTTGTGTTGTTACATCATAATAGTGTATTGTTACATAATACATGTGTGCTGTTATGTAATACTAGGGATGTTACATAATGCGGATGTACTGATCATGATGTTATGTCATCATCGGATGTGTGTTGTTATAGTAATAGTTGTGAGGTCAGCGGGTTCAAGCCCTATCCGTACCAATATTCCATACCAATAGGTCTTAACATAATAATTAAAAAGTGATCTTATGTAATTGTGTATAAATAAATGATCGGCTCTCGTTAAAACTATAGATGCCTTAACATGAGAGCGTCTTTGAAGGGACATTATAGCCATATATGGTTATAAGTGAAAACTTCATCTAAGTTCCTGGATGAGATTAAAGGACTCCACCAAAAAAAATAACAACAATATATATATATATATATATATGTACACTAAAAATATATAAATAGAACTATTGTTATTAACCTAATTACATAAGAGAATGACGTGATATTATAGAAATTTAGTTATAACTGAGAACTCTATCTAAGTTCGTGGATGGGTGTATGAACTGCACTTAACTAACTTAACTAACTTATCTAACAACGTGAACATGCCACAGGTTGGCGATCGCTACATTCACTGACAAACGGGTGAACATGATGAGCGAGATACTGTCAGGTATGAGGGTTATCAAGCTGTACTGTTGGGAGGAATACTTCATCGATGTCGTCATGAAGATCAGAAGGTTAATACTGCATTATCGGGCGTTACCGGATAGCTGTATGTAGATATTAGTAAGACTAGGGCTGAGAGACCTCACTTCATGCGATTATTAGCGCATGAAACACACACTTTCGTGAAGATCTAATATATATGATCTATATAAAACCGCGATTATTTACAAATTCTATCGAATAATCACAATCATGGCTTCACCTTTATACTTGCCGTTGTACTTTATACTTACCTTATACTTACCATATACATTGTAAGCTTTATAACTTATTGAATTACTTATTTATGTATTACTATTGATATTAATCAAAACCATAAGTAATTAATAATCACAAATAATATTATCTCAATCATTTATTGTTTCTATATACAATAAATTCCCGTTGGTCCCATTTGATATATGTTGCCCATGTTTAGTTAATTGAAAAAGTTGGAATTTTTGTAGTGAATAAGTAAATATTTTTGAAAATTCAAACAAATATTATAGTTATTTTAGAAGTTGTATATTGGTGTAAGTCTTTGAAAATTTTAAAATAATTTGTACACAAATTTATTTAAAATAATTCATGTTAGTATTATTTAATTACGATTCTAATACGTATCTAATTGGAATATCAACTCGTAATGCATTTAATCGCAATATACACATATATAATAAATAATTATATTGTAATTTATTGAAACAAACATGATAATATTTATTGCAAGACATATTAGTAATTTGAATATGAATGATTGTAAACATTATTATTGCATGTAAGTAATAAGTATATTATATTAAGTTTGTAAGTTTAAATTTGTAATAAGTTATATTTCATTAATTTAAAATTTGTTAATTAATAGTGGTTTCATTGTTTGGTTAATAACAATGTATTATAACAGTACTTCGTTTTACTTAATACATATTTATAAATTATATATATATTCAATATACAAAGATTTAAATTAAATCTGAAAATAAAAAATATCATCACTAAATAATTAAGATATCACTATATATCGCTTATAATAGATTTTCCATTGCCGACATGATTTGATAATAGAGTAAATATGTATTTAAAGTATGGTAGCGTATATAGTAGGTATATGGGGGCCAAATAGGGGGTAGGAAGGGACCACCACCTCCTCCATTATGATTAACACATTATTTAAAATATTATTTAGTTACATATCTACAATGATATATTTTCTTAGATACGATAAAATAAACGTTTCAGTGGCGGTCAATAAATAATAACATTATATACGGAGTTTAATAAAGTACCAAGGAGTGGTTTAGTCTATGAACTACAACAATATACCCCCCCCTTTAAACACCCATGCGTACTAATTATAATTAGTTAAACCTATTAATTAGTTAAACCTATAGGTTTAAAGTAGCATCGTTGACAACTCTTAAAATGGCACCTCAACATAGCATACGAACGTGCAACCCTGTCAGTTAAACAAACCCTCTCACTCCCCCCCGCCCACATTTTCAGATCCGAATGCACGCAGCTGTTCCGCGCCGCCTACCTGAAGTCCGTAGTGATCTGCGCCGCGTACTACTCGATCGTGAAGCTGTCCATCTGCGGCAGCGTGATCACCTACACGCTGGTAGCCGACGACGCCCTAACCGCTAGGGCCGTGTTCGTACTGATGGGCGTGTACAACATCCTCAAGCTGGACGTCGGATGGATGCTGCCCTGCGCGTTCAGGCAGGCGCATGAGATCGGAGTGTCGCTGAAACGGATTCAGGTCGGCGCGCTCGCGATAGTGTACGGTGTATTCATATACCGTTTTATCGTATATCGATATTTTAATTTGTGAATAGAATATATAATATAGGGTGGAGTTAATTTTGAAATAATTATGGCGGTTTGGTTATGTCTCGCGATAATGAGGCATCGTTATATGTGGAGTTCACTAATGTCAATAAATTCACTATCGTGAGATATAACCAGACCGCCATAATTATTTCAAAATTCACTCCACCCTAATATATATATTTTCTATTATATTATATTATATTTATAATTTGTAGTGAATCTTTTACAAAGTTATTAAATTTAAATATAAAATAAATCGCACCTGCTTTTATTTTATATAAAATGCCCCTAATGGAATAACTATATGTCAAATATATATTAAATTATAATGAATATATGTATATATATATAAAATTTTAATTCAATTTAAATTTTGAAACGAAAAATGAATGTTAATATGAAATGTAATGTGCTACATACATGTTTGTATAATAGCTACTGAACGCTAGCTTATTGCACTTAATACCGTATAATGATGAACATATACATATGCGTTATATATGGATATATATTTAGTATATTATTTTTGATATATATATATATATTGGTTAATAAGTTATATATTTTATTTTAAAAACTTAATTATTATGTAATACATTATTACTTATATTAGAGAGGTACCCCTATTTAGATGATATATTAAAAATCATACAATATGTAAATAAATGCAAACTAAATTTAAGGTATATATAATAAAATAATCATTAATATTATTTTATAATTTCAGATGTGGTTAATTTGAAAATAAATATTTCAATTATACCTTCTATAATATACGTTTCAATAATAAGCGTACATTAAATCTCATCTCGGCTGAAATTATCGTTTTTAACAAATTAGGCCGAGTTAAGATTTAACAAGGGCTATGGAAACGTGGCTTATAGACATTAATAGAAATATCAGGTGTCTGTGCGCTGCCCACATAAGTAATTAACTTTATATCTACTTCATACCTCATACCTCATACCTCATACATCATACTTCATACCTCATACATCATACATCATACTTCATACCTCATACCTCATACTTCATACCTCATACCTCATACCTCATACCTCATACCTCATACCTCATACCTCATACCTCATACCTCATACCTCATACCTCATACCTCATACCTCATACCTCATACCTCATACATCATACCTCATACCTCATACCTCATACCTCATACCTCATACCTCATACCTCATACCTCATACCTCATACCTCATACCTCATACATCATACCTCATACCTCATACCTCATACCTCATACTTCATACCTCATACCTCATACCTCATACCTCATACCTCATACCTCATACCTCATACCTCATACCTCATACATCATACTTCATACCTCATACCTCATACTTCATACCTCATACCTCATACCTCATACCTCATACCTCATACCTCATACCTCATACCTCATACCTCATACCTCATACCTCATACCTCATACCTCATACCTCATACCTCATACCTCATACCTCATACATCATACATCATACTTCATACCTCATACCTCATACTTCATACCTCATACCTCATACCTCATACCTCATACCTCATACCTCATACCTCATACCTCATACCTCATACCTCATACCTCATACCTCATACCTCATACCTCATACTTCATACCTCATACCTCATACTTCATACCTCATACCTCATACCTCATACCTCATACCTCATACTTCATACCTCATACCTCATACCTCATACTTCATACCTCATACCTCATACCTCATACCTCATACCTCATACCTCATACCTCATACCTCATACTTCATACCTCATACCGTGCTGTAATACTATTGTCAATTGACCAACAGCATTTCCTAGAGCTCGAGGAATACGACAGCACGAGAATGCTGACCGCTGAGGTTCTAGACGATTACGACAATATCTCTAGCGACGAATGCGATCCCAAGAAAAAGCTTCTTCCCGACAAAGAGTCTAACGACAAAGAGGTATTTCTACTAGTCGTTACCCGTTCTACAATAGTAGTGATTGAATTATGCTACACGATCGCTACATCATGTGTACAAAGTAGTGATGTAAATGATGCCAGTCAAATCTAAAGCATCTCAGTCTCAGTCTCAGTTACCTAAAGTCTCGGCTCGGGCTCGTTTTGTTTGAGTCTCGGCTCTGCGATGGGCTCGTTTTTTTTGCGCAAATGAAAGTCTCGGTTCGGTATCAAAAAGCTCAACATCATTTACATCACTAGTACAAAGCATTGTACCAGCACACAACCACACTATTAAACTACACTATTAATATTAGATTTTATTGCAGAACATTACTTGCAAAATGTACACCGCTTTAACGGTATTTAAAATTAATTATATTTCAAAGGATTACATCGACTTCATAAGCACGCGGTAATCTAATGACTACTAGCGACACCTATAATATGCGACATTGTTCTAGAAGTTAATCCCCGAAGTGATATCCCAACATCCCGACTTAGAATATTAATGCGTTCACATCATCTCTCCCGTTCTACACTAACACAGCTGTCTAGTTAATATAGACAATGTACTATAGGTATACAATTGTCTACATATAATACATCTTGGTCACACAATCTGATATGCAAACTATAGTTTCTGTATACAGTTGCATGACAGCTAACAATTACCACTAACATGTTATATGGTGTATATCTCGTGTCAATCTCGTGTATGTATGGTGTCTATAATTATAAGAACTTTGATATACCAGTACCTATAGTTAACCCACTTCTACTAACAATAACTTTATGTATTCTGTAGCCAAGTCGAAGGCAACGCTTGATCAAAAGACACAGATCTAAATCATATAAGAAGAACATGGACAAATTCGTGATTTCCGTTAAAAATGCATCCACTCCATGGAGAGAGGTTATTTATAAGAGTATACTATAGTTATCACTACACTATACTATAGTTATACTATAGTATACTTATACTATAGTTATAACCATACGAATTTGCAACATTAGTATTGCATGTATACCAACATATTTATTTTGAAACAGTATACTTTTTAATTATTTTAACAGAAATTATAAATAGAAATAATAAATATTGACCTGTATAATACTTTATATACGGATTGTATATTATATACAATGGAATTACGAAACAACAGTTAGAGTTCAAAGAGAAAATACCGATATTGGAAGATATCTCATTCGAAATAAAACACGGAGAATTAGTGGCCATAATAGGACCTGTGGGGTCAGGAAAGGTAGGCATTGTGTTACTCGTGTGTGTGGGTATGGGTGTGTGGGTGAGTATGGGTGTGTATGTAGGTGTATGTATGTGTGCATGGGTTTGTGTGTGTATGTGTTTGTGTGTGTGTTTGTAGGTGTGTGTAGGTGTATGTATGGATATGTGTATGGGTGTGTTTGTGGGTATGTGTGTGCGTGTGTAGATGTGTAATTATATGTATGTGTACGATGCATACTGTACGTGTATGTTTGGGTTCGTGTGTAGGTGTGCGTATGTGTGTATGCGTGTTCACGGGAGTAGATATATATGAGGTTATACGTGAACCACTCAAGCGTGACCCCCCCCCGCAGTCGTCCATACTGATGGCCTTACTAGGAGAGATCCCCACGGTGCCCGCAGCCAGTGTCCGCAAGCTGGACGGCAGCGTATCGTTCGCCTCGCAGGAACCCTGGGTGTTCTCGTCCAGCTTCAGACAGAACATACTGTTCGGACGCGACATGGACAGACGGCGCTATCGACGCGTCATCGAGTGTCTCGCGTTGGATAAGGTTTGCCGGCATGAACAGAAGTATTAAGTATGTTTGTTTATATCGCGTACTCGCATTATACACGTATTATTGCTTGCGTATTAGCATGTGCCTGGTATATACATGCATATATGCTTACGTCTTGTATTGTACGCTATATATTGTAGAGGAGTACGTTGTACGTTATACGATACACAACATATGTATACTTATCTACGTGTATATGTATATTAAAAACTGCCTATATGGCTGAGTTGGCTAAGGCGTCAGACACACAAGCAGTAGGACACGGGCTCGAGCCTCGTCCGGACCATAATTAATTTTATAAAATGGGTCTTAAAATATTATTTAGAAGTGATCTTATATAATTGTGTATACATAAATGATCGGATCTCGTTAAAACCATGGATGCCTTAACATGAGAGCGGCTTCGAAGGGACATTACAGCCATATATGTTTATAAATGAAAACTTCATCTAAGTTCCTATATAGATGGGATGAAAGGACTCAACCAAATAACAATAACAACATGTTAAGTAGTGTATCTCGGTGGATAAGGTTTACATGTTAACGGTATCGATAAGAGCGCTAACTTGTATTCACATATATATTTGATTGTTATATTTATATATATAAAATTATAAAATAGGGAGTTAAATAATAATTTATTCGAACTTACAATAAAATCTCACAGGATTTGGATAAAATGCCGGACAAAGATTATACGGTGGTGGGCGAGAGAGGAATGTCGTTATCCGGAGGTCAGAGGGCACGTCTAAACCTAGCGAGAGCCGTTTACGCAGACGCAGACATCATTCTTATGGACGACCCTTTAGCTGCCGTAGACGTCAATGTCGGAAGACATCTGTTTGATAGGTTAGCCAGGCCACGCAGCGTTATGTGTTAGAACTAGCTTAATGTGTATTGTTGGGGGCAATTATTTAATCTGCACTCGCACTAGCTCTCTATGTACTATATAAATAGCACTCGCACTAGCTCTCTGTGTACTTTATAAATAGCACTTGCACTTATACTTTATATAACATTTTATTGTAGTTGCACACTTTCGGACGCATTTATTTCAGCACTCGCTCTTTATAATCTAATAGTATAAATGACAATCGCAGTACTATATAATGCTTCACTTCCCAATACTGTATATTTATAATAAAATACATACGCATATTTACATTATATGTTTATATATATATAATTAAATGTTTCAAGGTGCATTAAAGGAGAGTTAAAAGGAAAGACGAGAATTTTAGTAACCCATCAATTACAATATATTAAAGAAGTTGATAAAATAATTATTATAAAAAACGTTGGTTTTTATTAAAAAACATTCTTTTTCATAAATTTATTGATATTATTAATTTAAAAAACAAAATATTAATAAGTATATATTATATACTATACACTAACATATGATATGAAATATATAATATATATTATATATTATATATTATATAAGATAATTAAATTAAATTTAAACCATATATATTAATATATTTTATAGGGTAGAATTGAAAATATAGGGAGTTATCAGTCATTAACTGACAATGGAATTGATTTTACGAAATATTTATACGAAAAAAAAGAAGAAACTAATATAAAAACAAAACATAACTTTGGTATATTAAAATCAACTTTTAATTATAATATTAATACGAAAGCTACTCTAAATATTGAATTTTTTAATATGAATATAAACATTTATATATATATATATATATATATATATATATATAAATATATATATATATATATATATATATATATATTAAAAATTAAATTCAATAAATTATTAATAAACTATTCGATAGGAACATATAAATAGGTCACACGTACCTAAAATAACGTGATTATGTAATGAGCGTTGATTTATCATTGTAGAAAGGTCGCTATCGGTTTCTCTCGAGAAAAGCATGTACACTTCGTGCGATTACTTCACATCGTTGGTTTGTTTACCCGTAGTAGTAGTAGTCACTGTGATATATTACCATAAGTCAATAAACATCCGTAATCATAAGTCTTAGGTGCTTGTTCGCTTGAACCTAAGGACACGCTGACCTATATATAGGACAGCGGTTCTTAACCAGGGCAGTTACTGGCTCCTTCGGTGTATTATATTATGATGGGGACAGTGACGCAATAGTATTTTGTTAAGTTATATATATATCTTATGTGCATTATATCGAAGTTTGCCGCCGAGTTAATTTTTATATTTAATTTGGGCGTGGATAAATATTCGAAGATAATTGAATATATAGGTCATGTATGTAAATATTAAATATTAAAATATTCTAATATGTATATATTAGAATATTTAATATGTAAATGATGTAATGCGTATATAGATGTATAGAATATATATATATATATATATATATATATATATATATATATAATTAATATTCAAGCTTACATACTTATTGAATAGCTGTTTATTTATTCGTTTAAGATATCTCGTAATATATATATTAAATTTTAATATTTAGTCATTTTAAATAATATCATCATGTATCATTGTATATGATATGTTAATTGAATGATATAATATATGTACTATATATTTGTATATATTCTATATATCTTCATATGCATTACATTCATTTACACATTTGAATATTTAATATTTAGCATTCGAATATTTACATATGGTACTTCTATATTTAATTATCTTTGAATATTTAACCACAACCAAATTTAATATGAAAATGAACTCTGCTGCCAACTTCGATATGCACATCTTAATATATAATTATATAACTTATATCTAAGTAATTGAGTTAATAAATTAAAAACTTAATCATGTCTACTGTGGCAATAGTATAGTTCCAATAATTGTCTTTATATATATATATATATATTATATATATATATATATATATATATATATATATATATATATATCATATGATGTATACATTATGGAAATGCTATAGATATATGGCTTGGGGCTTGGGGCTTATTTGTATTCAAGTGGTCATTCAAAAAAAAAGGTTTACGAATCTCTATGTAGGATATGGGACCTCTTGACGGTACATCTGTGGCATCTTTCTACGATATCTATGTATATACATATGTATATCTTATAATGGTAACTTATTATTAGTTTCATGCATGCAAGGTATATATTTTATTGGAGTGTGTTTTTATATTTTTAATTCAGTGCAGAAATACTAGATATATCTCTACTACTAGATAAATTTGTAAATTAAGATATATACCCAGGCTATATATAGCCAGGCTAATATAACATACCATACGTTGTAAACATTCGTTCAAGGTATCATTTCCAAGAATATGTTTAGCAAACATCCTGTCAGTACGCGTTACTATTAATGGATTGATTATTTATTTATGCTAATATATTATCAAATATTTAGTCGAAAGTATAAAGTTTAATATTTGTCAACGATAACACACGTTATAGAACAAATAATAATACTAAATGAAACAAATACATACAATATCGCTTACTTATTGGTCACCATTAGCCTATGGCACGTGTACTATTTATAACATCAATAACTACACTAATGCAAGCTCCGAGTATGCGGAAACACTCGCTTCGTGAAGTACAAGATGTAAATAGGTATTGTTATTGCAATTGAGGATTCCGAAAGGACAACGTAAATAAATATTATATAATTTTGAAATAATTAAATTCTAAACACCGTAACGACGATAATGTGCGATGATAAATGCGACCATAGACTTTTCAATAGGATATGACGCTAAAAGCCGCGCATCTATATACTATACACACATTCAATCTCATTTCGGCTGTTACCTGTTACCTAATTAGTTTAGGCACTTCCATCATCTTCTTTATTGAAGTTTTCGGACGTGCTAATTATGAAACAATGAATATCATTCCGGCTGAGATTTAACAATGCGGGTTCAGTATCGATGTATAGCGTGTTGCATTTCAATTGAAAGCATACTTTCACATTTACACACATAGTGCAATACCTCGTAGCGAGCGGTCTAATATTTATTTATTTAATGTTGTATTATTTTGCTAAAACACAAATGAGAACTATCTTTGTTATATTTGTGTATTAATAAATCATCTATCTATTTTCGGAAATTGGTTGGCTTGACAACCAATTACAATTATCCCATTTATTGACGTTATAAACAAAATAAGAAAATAATAATGTTATAAACGAATGTTGGCAAGGAAGAGGCCAAGATAACATGTGGATATTACATTAATCCGTTACGGTAGTAATTTCGATAAATATCGAGACCACCGGCAATCACACGTATACTAAGTAGCTCAATATCACGTTTATTAAGACCTAGTTTTAGTAGGTCTTGTGTGGTTAGCGCCGAAGTAATACCGCGCCAATTCCAGCACGATGCGCTGAATACTATTCTGTTCGCACCCGTTATTTGCTTGGCATAAACGATGATATCTGTAGTATTGTAGTAGTTAGTCTTTTTTGTGTAGTTTATATCAGTATTTATTGTATCTATTGATATTTGTGTATCTATTATATATGCAGTATCATTTTTATAAATTATTAAATCCGGTTTACGTAGGCCATTTCGAGTTTGGATATGTGGTTCTAGAATAGTGATATAATTATGTTTGTTTAGTATTGACATAAGTAAACTATTAACATAATTGTGTCTATGTATTCTATTATTGTAATTATAACTACATGTTTACATTATATGGTTTAAGCAATCGTAGTTATAATTACATCCCCTCATTAAACATTTGGTATTCGTATTAGGGAACATTCGTTTAGATCTAAATTTTGTATATAATAATGCATGTTTTAGTTTGATCGAATCGACGAAGTCTCTACCATTTAGTAATCTAGTAGGGAATTTAATCCAGTTATTAATAAAAGGTGCGTGGGTACCATAATCGAGACCTCGTCCATCCGCCGAATTAATAAGATATTTAGTATGATATGATTTAATGTCGATATTAGTAGTAAATGATGTATTATCATAGTATCTTGGAGATGACCATTTTAATATAATATTATTTGGGAGGGTTTGTATTATAGGATCATCATTTCCACGTATAGAGTTTACCCGTTTGAGGCGCATAACTGGTATTGTTAAAAATAGACGGGTGATCGCCAATCCTCCAATACTACATGGTGCATAAAATACACCAAGGGAAGTATCTTTGGGTAGTCGCAACCACCGTCTAACAAAAGACCTAATTGATCTATCCATAGTTTTCAATGAATTAAGATATATATTAGAGAAGGTTAGCCTATGTAATAAACTTGGTAAAAGATAAGATTTGAGTATATCAAGTTTTTGTTGAGGTTTTAATAATGCTTTAGTTATTGATATTAATTTAGATGTTAACTCTATTACTATTGTATTATTTTTATTATCTATAGGTCCTATTTCGATACCTAAGTATTTATATGTATCATCAATAGTTAATGGTTTAAGGCGAATGTTATCAATTACTATAAAGCTATTTGGATTACAGATCCACTGCTTTTTTTTAGGATTAATAATAATGTTAAGAGTTGCACTCTTTGCTGGATTAATATCAAGCCCACATTCTTTAAGTCTATGTAAAACATGATCTACCTGGGCTTGAAGACTAATTTCATCCTTTGCAAAGAGTACGAGATCATCCGCGAATGCCATATATTTAACGATGCTGTTATTATGTATGCTAATAGAACTGGGTAAATCAGAAGTTACGTAATCAATTACTGCATTAAATAACATGGGTGACATGGGGTCCCCTTGTTTTACGCCGCGATTAACTAAGATACTAGGCGATATACCTTTCTTATATTTAAGCTGAGTATTACAATTAGTGTAAGCATATTTAATGTACTCTATGATTGTTTTCGGTAATCCAGCTCTATTAGCAATAGAAATAATAGCGTCGTGAGAAACGGAGTCAAATGCCTTAGATACATCGAGTAAGCATATTTTTAAGGGACGCAGTTTTTGTTTATGTTGATATATAATATTCTTTAATAAAAATATATTCTCAGCAATACCGTCTCTTCTAATGAATGCCTTTTGACGTGGATCCAACACTATGGTATTTTCAATACGTTTAGCTAATATTTTATGAAATAACCTATTTATTAATGATGACATAGTAATAGGCCTAAATTTTGAAGGATCTCTAGTATGTTTACATTTAGGAATTAGTGAAGTCAACCCTGATTTAAATATAGATGGTGCAGTCGATGTTAATAAGTAAACGTTAAAACGTGCAGTTAAGTTTTTTAAACCTATTTTAGTTAAATCATTTTTTTTAATGTTATCGATACCGATACACCATCGTGTAATGCATTAAAACATGCTTGGACTTCGCCAAGACTTATAGGAGTAGTATTATCTAATGTATTATTAGTAAATGTGCGACTAAAAAGATAACTAAAAAATGAGAACTATCTTTGTTATATTTGTGTATTAATAAATCATCTATCTATCTATCTATCTATCTATCTATCTATCTATCTATCTAATGAAACTGTTTCACCGACACCAGAATAGCGGCTCGTACAAAGTGAAGAACACGGTCGGGGAAGACCTATCGCTAGGACACCTCGACTGGAGCCTGTACAAGAAGTACCTATGGTACGGGGCGAACACCTGCATGATCATGTTCTGCGTGGTTACCAACGCCCTACTGGCTATCTGTAACGTGTTCAACGATTGGCTGCTGGCTACCTGGTCAGTAAACATCATCCGCGACCTCTGCTTGACCTCTAGTGTTAAGTTTCACGGCAATCACTCTATCACTTATTATTTATATTATGTTATATATTATATATACATATATATATATATATATATATATATATATATATAGAGTGTTATATATTTTTAATTTAATTTTAAAGGTATTCATGATTTATCTTGGTTAGCCCACCTACTATATAATCATTACAAATATGTCCTAGTTTATATATATATATATATATATATATATATATAGAGTGTATTTAACAAAACTAGGACATATTTGTAATGATTATATAGTAGGTGGGTTAACCAAGATAAATCATGAATACCTTTAAAATTAAATTAAAAATATAGATTCTCTATTGAATGATCATTACTAAGAATATAAATTCTTCAAATAATATTATGATAATTATACATAATAATTAAATAAAATGATAACCACATCCCAATATATTGTTTGTTAAAATGGAAAATATTAAAATAAAGTAATTTTTATCTAATAGGCAACTATAATTATAATTATAATAAATAATTTTTTATTATTAAAATCATATAATGATAGTAATTATGATTTTTAATAAAGAATAATAGAATGTATATTTCTAGTATGGGTTTACTTCCTAGAAGCGATACACACTGATGCAATGTAATAGTGTAGTTACTAATAAAGGTAGCTGTTTATTACGTATGATCGCCTTAGTGATATATTATAGTTATTATAGATATTATATTATAATGATATTATAGATATTATATTATAGAGACAATAATTCCATATCGAGGCAGACATATAAGTCCATTAATATATAATTCTATAAAAACATATTTATATGATCAATCACAATCAGTAGTATATATTTAAATCACTCATGAGTGTTGAATATAGTGGTAGGACATGTTGTTCAAATGGTTTTTTAATGAGTTATTAATTGCAATTTAACACATCTATTAATTATTACCAAGGACAGGATATCTACTCGATATATCTGCTATGGTTACTTTTTATACTTCGTAATAGATACTTTTCAGTGGTATATTTATATATATTTCAATGAATTCAATCTTTAAATATAAAAATATCATAGATTGATTGATTATTTGATTTATTTTTGAATTAAAATACATTCATATATTTAATTATGTAATTCTATATAAATATTTGATCAAAATATACAAATTATTTATAAATTAGGTTTGAATGATGTTTTTTATATTATTTATTTTGATATACAAAATAATATAATGTGTATTAAATTATATTATGAATTTTTATGATCATATTGAAAAGGTCATTGATTTAAAAAGAGATTTTTATATTGATTTTTGTATCAAATTTAAATTTGTACTCCTGGACAATGATGCAATACGTTAAATCACCTTATCAGAAATTAAAGTTTCATAAAATATGCATTAGCAAATGTACTGTCCTGGGTATAGAATAGGTAATTTATATTCATTTAAATTCTATCTCATATAACTATGCTATCGAGTATGCAATACATTAAGTGTGTGTGCACTTGTAGGTCAGGGAATCAAATAGCGAACAGTACAGCGAACGCCACAGCGATGCCCTCCTCGATATTGTCGGCTCGCCTCACCGATTCGCTGCAAGATTACATCATCATCTACACGTCGAATATCGCACTCATCATCTTCTTGGGTTAGCGCTCGGTGTTCTCTCGCTAACAACCGACGCGCGTATATATTCGTTATTTTTGTATTTATTTACGAGTATATTTGAAAAATATCATTATTGTAAATGTAAATTACGAACATTTTTATAGCAATTAATACATTTAATTTATAGTCTTTTTGTTTAATAATATAACATTATTTTATAAGCACACCTAGTTTAATTTACGTATCTAGATTATACTAATATCTTCTTTACATTACTATAAGTGTACTTACTTGTAAGTATACTTGGTGGATAGACTACATAAATAACTGAGTTGGCGTGGATGGTAACTCGTGTTCATTCTACACAAGAAGTCGTGGTTCCTATCAGGCTATAGGCACTACATTGTCAGTGTAACGCCAGTGACAATAATAATGTATATAATAATTATCAAATTCAATAATGGTTCAATTACCTAAACAATGATAATGCTTTTCCTCTGTGATATGCTTAAACAATTGTTATGTAATACCATTACGCTAGGGTATACATTGTATACTATACGATAATAGAATTATCTCCGGATGCCATGAAACTATGCTTAGATAGTTAGGCTATTAATAGAGTGTAATTAACTTTATTGAACTTAGTACACACTATGTACACATTATATACATGTATATTTAATTATGATATAATGATGATATAATGCTTTATTTATAGGTAACGATATTCTTTTAGATCTATAAATATACCCAAAGATAAACTATCGATATAAAAGATTGCATATATATATATATACATTAATGAACTCCACAAATTACAATACACACATTTTCAGCGACTATCAATTCGATCCTGATCTATTACATAACAATAAACGCCAGTAAAGAATTACATAACGCCATGCTGAAGTCCATATTCCGAGCCCCGATTTCATTCTTTGATAAAAATCCAGTGGGTTAATATTGTAATTGTTCTCATTGAGCTTGGGTGTCTATGTCATCCTACTAACATTATCAATCTTATTTATATATTAAATGTATTATTGTTCATTTGATTATATCTTTACATGGAATTCAAAGTGATGTGTTAATAACTTTAATGATAATATTAATTATAATAATAAAATAATAATAATAATAATATTAATAATAAAAATAATAATTAAAATAGATAGATAGATAGATAGATATAGTTTATTGGAGTAGTTTAATTTCATTCTTTTTTCATTTAGTATTCATTTTCATTTTCTCTCTTCAAATGGCTTCAAAATAAGACCTTGGTCTTTTCAGGTTGTTTCCAGCTAATATATTAAAATATATTTTTTTATATACAACAATTTGGGAAATTATATATCAAAATGACATACAAACATGTATGTTAAATTAATATTAATATGTATTTTAATATATATATATATATATATATATATATATATATAAATACACACAAGTATTTATATACAATTTCTTGAATAAATTATCCAATTATTGTGAACTGTTATTAATATACTTATATATATATAGTAGGTATATAGTATATACTTATTAATTAGTATCAAGAACTTCTACTAATGTAAAATTATTTGTTTTAGTAGCTTCACATGTCCTAATATGATGTTAACAATTTCATTTGACTAATTTGATAACAAAATAATTAACTGTAAATTGCTAACACATAATTGTATCTGCTTAATTATAGAATAATGTAATATTATATATATATATATATATATATATATATATATATATATATATATATATATATATATATATACGTAAATACGTGTATATGTGTATAATTAATTATGAACATGTGATTATATTCATTGAATATAATATAATATAGTTTACATATTATAGAATGAACTTAATGGAAAGAGTAAACATTTGAAGAAAGTTTGTCATTATAATAAATTGTCAATTTTCATTTGATTAATGATGTATAATTAATGGTATTACATATTTCATAATACATAAAATAATATTTAATATATATATATACTCTGGTCAAGTTTCACCCTGTCTCAAGACTGCCATAATATCCCCTATTCTAAAAAAACAAAATTAGACACAAACTCATTTAGCAATTATCGCCCGATCTCCCACCTACCCTTATTAAGTAGAATATTAGAAAGAATTGTTTCCAAACAACTCATAGCCCATGTAAATAAAAATAATCTTTTCGACCCGTTTCAAAGCGCTTTTCGTTAGGGTCATTCAACCGAAACAGCTCTCCTACGTATTACTGACACTATATTATCTACCTTAAATAGCAACACGTGTTGCCAGCTAATCCTACTTGATCTATCATCTGCTTTTGATACCCTGGACCATAACATATTAATCTCGCGACTTACTTTAATGGGTATATCTGGCATAGCATTAAAATGGTTTACTTCATATCTCACTAACAGGAATATCTCTATTATGATTGACAAATCTTACTCGCCTCTTTCTTCTCTTAACCACGGTATTCCCCAAGGATCTGTTCTAGGTCCATCCCTCTTTTCTATTTATATCCGCCCTATTGCTGATCTAATTAAGAAATTTCCAAATATTCACTACCATATTTTTGCTGATGATATCCAACTGTTTACCTTTTTCCCTATAAATTCTCATAATACCATTAACTCTGAATTAATCGAGTGTGCTAACTCCATAAGATTATGGCTCCTCTCCAATAAACTACTAATTAATTCCTCTAAGACTACTGTACTTAACATATCTACTTCTGAAACTTCCTTTCCAAACTTTACTCTAAATAACATGATTATTTCTCCTTCTCATTCCTCCAAAAACCTAGGATTAGTATTTGATGACAAATTATCATTTAAGAATCACATATCATCCATTACAAAATCATCCAACTTTCATCTCTTCAGAATTAAAAAAATACGGACATCACTTTCCAGAAACCTTACTAAAACTCTAATTAATGCTCTTGTACTTTCACGTATTGACTACTGTTCTTCCCTAATGAATTTACTTCCTGCTAAAGCTACTACTCCACTTAATCGGATTATCCGTTCCTCAATACGTACTACTTACTGTTTAACTCGACTGGATCACTCTACTACAACATCTCATCAATCATCTCGTATGTGGCTACCCTTCTCCCTCAGGTGTAAATTACGTATACTATCTATAATCCATAAATCAATATATTCTTTCACCCCTAGCTATATCTCTGATCTAATTAAAAAACGTACTATATTATCTTCTCTTCGTTACCAAAATGCTCCTCTACTTATCTCCCAGAACTCTAGTAAAACTTCCCTAAATTCTAGAGCTTTTAAAAATTCCGGTCCAACCCTATGGAATTCCCTCCCTCCTACCATTCGTTCTATTAGATCCCACAAAAGATTTATAAATCTTACTTCTTCTTTTCTCTCTACCCATAATCATTAAATCATCCAACTTATTATTTGTATCCGTGTTATATTAAATTTATATCATTATTAAATTGTTATTGTATTATTATTATCTTATTATTATATAACACTATATCAATGCAGTCTGTAGTATATACAACTATACCATATCAATGCAGACTGTAGTATATAATAGTCCTTTATATTCTTTATTATTGTTGTCCGTTGTATATTGAATGTATATTATTATCAAATTATTATCGTATTACTATTATTTTATTATTATTTTCTTCCCGCACGAGCGAAGGGGTCTACATGACCCTATTTTAGTGCAAATAAACTCAATATCATCATCATCATATATAATAATAAATTATAGTGAATATTACACTGATTGCATTTATACCTCATTATAACTAATATTACACTGAATGGTAATATATATTTTATGACCATTATATAATACATTAATATTTGTAATGGTTATATTCCTATTAAATGTAATTAATTTAAATTTGACTGTTAATAAATTACTAGCTAGTTCATCAGGTTAGTACACATTCATGAACACCCACCACATATTATTTATAATACACCAGTTTTTCTGATATATATCTGAAATATTTCTGAAATATAGTATTATATAATACTTAATACTTAGGGTGCAATTTTTGTAACATGCAAACGTACCATCTGCATTTACATGTATATGCATACAGATGGGACGTTGGTACGTTTTTCTTAGACATACCAACATACCAAAGTCCCAACATACTATCTACATTTATAATAATCAGAATTTAGGTATACCAGTATACCAAGTTATATATGACCATGGTTAACGAAGAAGCGCTATGCTTATCTAGTCGTTTACCTATTTCACTTTCCTATAGGACAATTATGAGGAGAAAATTATAGTAAAAGTAAAATAAAAATAAATAAAATAAAAATAAAATGTTAAGAGTTAAAGTTAGTAAAAGAAATATATATGTATATAAAATATATACCCAAAATATATACAAAAATATATGTTTAAAAACAAAATTATAAATAAAATTTAATTATTTAGTAATCTATTAGATAACACTTATAAAAATACGATATATTTAATTATTAAAATTATAACCAGAGTAGCCAACAGTAATTGAAACTAATGAGGATATATGGTGTATCAACTTCAGGGGTATGGGTTCGTCAAGTCCAATGCTTTAGGGAACCTATTTGTGCCAATAATAAGAACACTGGTAATACTTTCCTTTCAGTAAAAGTATATCCCTTTCCCCGACACGTACCATACCACACAACTACAAAAACATCAGCCACTCCGTCACCAAAAAAACACAATATAAAATAGTTCAAATGTTACTATAAATGTATATTCATATAGATTACTTTTTAAATTGTAAATTTTTTTTTTATATATTAAACAAATAAGAATATTTTTTAAAAAACTCCTCATAATGCCATTCATCATGTAAATAAAATTTGAGATAAGATAAATAAATAAAATAATTAAAATATACTCAAATAATTAAAACAAAATAATTGGGTAATTAAATAAAATGTAAAAAACAAAAACGTTACAAATTACAAAGCTATACAATTACAAATACACTTAATATACAATAATAATACAATACACAAAAATAATCACTTACAATTCAACACTACAATTTATAAGTAAATTCAAATAGTACCTACTAACTTTTCATAACTTTACACTTTATCAAAAAAAGTAAAGTATTGTTATTATCACTAATTCTATACTAAGATTTGAAATCAAAGAATATGTTTGTAAACTATATAATTTGTATAAAAAAAATAAAAATTCAAACAAAAAATAAGAAGCAAGACTAAAAAGTAATTTTTCTTTTTGTAATAATTTTTTTTTTTTTTTTATTTTAACTAAGTTTCAGATTAATTGTATAGACCTCAAGAAAATTTAAATTAAAAAATAAAATAATAAAAATACACATAATTTAAAGGTTTTAAAAACAGGTAAAAGGTTTAAAAAAATAATATTTTATTTTGTGGTTTTTTTATATATTAAAAAATATATTTATGTAAATTCTATAGTTTAAATATCCTTAGTTTAATAGTTCTCATTTATTAATAATTATCATTAGTTAAATATGTATCCTAAAAGGGGTTTCACACCAACTCAAACGCAATTATTAACTCAAATTATTAGAGGTTAAAGTTTAAATATATTTTTAAAAAGAGTTTTTACACCTACTTTTTTAGAGTTAATAATTGCGTTTGAGTTGGTGTGAAACCCCTTTTACAGATAAGCATTTATTTTATTTTAAATATTGGATTTAAATATTAAAGTAAAACTTTAACCTCTAATTATTAGAGTTAATAATTGCGTTCGAGTTGGTGTGAAACCGAGTAAAATAGTTATCATTAGTTATCATTAGTATATATATATCTATTCAAACTTTACATTAATCTATAGATGTATACATACAATATTATTATAGATAGTGATTGATATATCGTTTTTTCAAATTCCATTTTAATACTGATTTCGATAGATAAGTTTTAAAAGAATTTTCTAAATTATTCCATAATATAGATCTGTTATGAAATATACTAAAATATTTTATTTGTAACCTATATGATGTATTATAAATTTATATTGACTTCTTTGACTATAGTTATTTTTTTTTAGAAAAAATATAGATTTATATGGAGATGTTGATTTAGTATTTAAAACATCATACATAATTAATATTGTTTTACATTTATATATATACTTAAATTTCAAAATATTTAAAGAATTATAAAATTCATCAGTATTAATTCTATTTTGTAAATTATAAATAGCACGTATAGTTCTATTTTGTAATATAATAATCCTATTTATATTTGATTTATATGTATTACCCCATATAGTAATACAATAGCTAAGATTAGGTAGGATAAAAGCATTATATAATAATTTAAGTGATTTTATACTTAATGAAAATTTGAGTTTATGTAATATTGCAATGAATTTTGATACTCTTTTGCAAATATAATCAATGTGAGCTTTCCAGTTAAGTTTAGCATCAATATACATTCCTAAAAATGTATTGCATTCTACTCTATTCAATAGTTTATTATCAATATAAATATTATTATCAAAATGATGTTTATTTATATTATCAATTATTATATAGCAATATTTTTCAATATTTATTGTTAATTTATTCATATGCCAATTTTTTAATTTATAAGTTCATTAGTAACTAATTAATTATGATTATTAATATTTTTATGTTTAAAAATAATATTAGTGTCATCAGCAAATAAAATAATAAAACATTTATTAGAAAATAAATGCAAGTCATTCATAAATAATTTAAATAGTATTGGCCCTAGAACTGAACCCTGAGGAACTCCATAATTAATATTTGTTGTATCTGACTCATTATTAAAATATACAGTTTTTTGATTCCTATCATTTAAATAACTACTAAAAAAAACCTAAAGTAACACCTCTAAAACCATAATTTGATAATTTATTTAATAAAATGTCATGATTAATCGTATCAAAAGCTTTCTTGAAGTCTATAGAAACAATTGAAGAAATAAATTTGTTCTCAGGATTTCTAATTAAGTCATTCATTAACATATTTATTGCAACAGATGTATCTATATATTTACATGTATAAGCATACAGATAGGACGTTGGTATGTTACAAAAAACGCCTCCTTAGTGAATAAAAGAGAAGTATTATTAGTTGATGACTCACTATAATTCATCATAGGACGAATTCTAAACAGATTTTCTAAAGACACTGGACAACTAGACGAACAAATGACCGACAATATCTACGAGCTGAGTTCTGTTAGTATTACATAATAGCATTATTAATGATGTAACACGAAATATTATACATGAGTGATTCTCTTAGTAAATAGAATAAAGGTCGACGACGATGTACTATTTATATTATTTTGTAGGCCTAATAACTGTGGTTATTATTTGAAATTTAGTAATTGTATATAAGCATAAGGTTCAACTAGCTCTGGGTGTAGGTTATATGTAGTAATAAATATTGCTTACCTTAAAATTAAGCTCTAGTTTTAAATTTATTAATTACAGGAAACTAAATTACAAATTTTGTATATTGACGGTATTCTAGACATATTGTTATGTTGTGTGGTGATTGTATTCAGTCATAGCGAATAGTTATTAGATGTAAAGATGATTTTATTGATTATATGTATTATAAGTATTCGCATTATTAGAAGTATAGCCTATAGTTAAGTATATTACCACTATTATTATACGGAGTCTGTATAATAAGTTACTTATTAAGGTACTTATAGTAAATATTTAATTTAATTCAAGGAAATGTATTATAATTATTGGTATACTACATATATGTTCTGATATTTTATAACTTAAATCTAAATGTATGTATTTTACTATTGTTATTATTACAAAAATGGGAAATTTATAATTAATTATACATGTTCTAGATTATTTTGATAATGAAAACTTTCTACTTTTGAACAGACGCTATTCTCCATCATTTCTATAATCGTTGTAACAGCGATTCCGACTCCAGTGATCCTAGTGGCTCTAGTTCCGCTGGGTATTATATCTTACTACACTAAGAAATTCGCGATATCCACATCTAAGGAAGTGAAACGTATAGAAGGAGCCAGTTAGTGCCCTCCTGAGTGTTGTACATGCTACGAGTGCTAGCAACATTCTCTATTAAGGGGTACCCCACTACCAGTATTTCCGGAAATAATGTCCGGAAATGTTTGTTAGAAAGTGATTTTCTAGCAAGTTGTAGTGGGATACCCCCTTTAAAGTTACTATATTTCCGGTAAGTTGCCGGAAAGTAAGGGGGTATCACACTACAATAGTAGTTAACTAGAAAATCACCTTCTAGCAATCATTTACGGACAAATTGGTAGTGGGATTCCCCCTTTATATGTTAACTATCTATGTATATGTAATGTAATACTATTTAATATATTCACTACTTATATCTTTTAGTGTATATCTCTTAAATAACTTTCATAATTCTCGTCTAAATAACTAAAATTATTAACTAAATGTTATTTAATATTATGTAATATATATACGTATATATTATTAAAAACTGTTATACGTTATTCACAAAAATCCAATTTTAAATAAATTATTCTGAAATGAGATATTCAATAATAAATGTGTAAATAACAAAGGATAAAATGATACATATGTGTGTGTGTGTGTGATACTATGAATATTCACACTGGCCACACCGATACATAGCCAGATCTCCAGTATTCACTCACGCCAGTGCCAGTATGTTCGGCTTAACAACTATAAGGGCGTTCGGATTACAAGAGAAGTTTGAGCAGGAGTTTGATCAGCATCAGGTTTCATTCCTCGCTGCAAAGTCTCTCTTAATGTAGAAATTCGTAATGATACCTCATTGTTTGCAATAGATAGATAACTATCTATTTGATATATCAAGTGTACGAAGAGAAATATTGTATTATTTGTTAATGAAACACTAATGAAATTATAATTTAAGTTCAATATCATCATTTAAATAAATATTACTTTTATCTGAAATTATTATTTAACATGTTATACTTGTATGTACTGCATTATTAGTCATTGATTATTGATTATGAATATAAGAATTATTATTTCTACGAAGAATGATTAGATTTATTCTTTATTGTTTTCCTATTGGTGCAGTTATTTAAATAGAATTTTAAATTTTAATATTATAAAAATGTATTATTTTTATATTAAAAAACTTTCACAATTAAATTATTATTTAATAAATAAAGATTATTTATAGTTTTTATCTAGATAATTATATCTAATTTAATATATCATCATATTTCTATAAACAAATACATTATTTTTATAATATACATTAGATATTAGTGTTTGCATTACAAATATATATATATATTTATCTATTGAATCAGAATATACATGTATGACATATAATACAAATAGCGGATATAAATCACATTTAAGATATCTTAGAATTATATATATATATATTATAAATTACTGCGATTATATCTCTGTGAATATAATTAAATATATAAATATAATTAATAATTAAATGGGCAACAACAATAGAAAAGATGAAATCTTATTTTTAAGCATTTTAGGAGAAAAAAATAGACACACATATATGTGTATACACATATATATATATATATAAAAATATAAAAGAAAAGAAAATGTCTTCTAATAAATAATTATTATATATATACATATATATACATATATATATTAAATCTGTATATACACTAAATGAATACATTCGCCTCCCTTCTAGAACCTTCACTCTGAGTCTTGGTTCCTGTACCTGGCTGTCACCAGATGGATGTCTGTAAGGCTAGACCTGCTGTGTTCAGTGTTTGTCTCGGTTGTCACCTTCACCTGTGTCTACTGGTCGTCATGTTGGTGTTGAACACGTTACCCGACACCACTCTCGTCGTCACTTCACTACATTAACCTTATACCCCCTCCCTTACCCCATTATACCACTCCATTCTCCTTGTAACACCCTTACCCCTTATACACCTTCCTCACCTTTGTAATACCCCTTACTCCTTATATCCCTCAATTACTCCTTACACCCCTTCCTTACTATTATACCACTCCCTTAATTCATATACTCCACCCTAATCCCTTATACCCCTATCTTACTATGTATACCACTCCCTTACCCTCATACCCCCCTTACCCCTCATACCACTCCCTTACCCCTCATACCCCCCTACCTCTTATACCCCCCTTACCCCTCATACCCCCTTACCCCTTATACCCCCTCATTCCGTAGCATTATCCAGTGAGATCATCGGTCTGACCATCACCTACGCGTTCATGATGGTCAATCTGTTCCAGTTCTGTATCCGAGTGTTCATCGACGTAGAGAACATGGTCAGAACGGCCATCGTGTCCTTAGTCTCCTTAACACCACAACACTAATCATCTCTATGTGTATAGATGAAATACGCAGCGAATATATGCAATTACTGTTTTTAGAGTGAATATTTGTGCCCTCAATTTTCGTCTTTTTAGTCGTAGTTTGTTATTTTCGTAGTTTCTTAATGTCATCTATAGATATATGATTATTTAGGTAAAGTTTATAAATGAATGAGGTGTATTTTTAATAGTTATTACTATATATTAACATGAACTCTACAAGTAAATCTGTGTATGCAACACTATGATGTACTGATCATGATATTAGATGACATCGATTTTTAATAACACAACTTTTCTTAAATAATATATATATTATATATAAAATAATTTACCTAATAGTTATATATATATATATATATATATATATATATATATATATATATATATATATGTATATAACTATTAGGCCTTGAAGATGTGGTACCGTGTATCCCCAGAAGAAAGAACACTGTATTTCTGTTTTGATCAAGCAATAATCTTGAGATAAATAACATTTAATAATAATATAAATAATAATAGCCATTCAAGTAACCGAAATAACCAGTATATCTGGTATTACTTTTTGTACAATATAATCCAGTACTGTCTTAGCTAGCCACAAACTGATACAATAATATAACAATTCGCTTTCATGCACTTTTTTTGTTCCACTTCAGTGTGCATGCATAGTGGCAGTGTATTTATAGAATGACTGATCAATCTAGGCAAGCTAATTGATTATAACTATCATGAATCACTCTATAACATATATATATATATATATATAGTTATATAAGTTTGAATATTAATTAAAAAATATGGAATACTTGAAATAATATACATTACATATTTTACCCTAATTTGATTTAGCAAAAAAATTATACAAAATTTATAATTTTTAATAATTAAAATGATTTCGGCTATAATTTATAACTCTAATTATAAGCAGTACTGATATCTGTAGGTTATTTAGGTTATTTACAATAAGTTGTATATTCATCTAAACATATTATATATATATAACTCTTATATAATATTATTATCTAGGATATCATATAATATTAAGAACAGGATCACTGCTAACACTTATTTTGTGAAATTATTATTTTACGCTTGAGTGATTTAATCATATTGCATCATTCCAGGAGTACACATTTTAATTATATACAAAAATTAATGCAAAATTTATTTTTAAATCAATGATTTCATTATGATATTTTAAATTCATAATAAATTCATTATATTATTTGGAATGTCGCCATAAATAATTTAAAAAAACATCGTTCAATTCAAACCTAATTTATAAATAATTTCTAATTTTTAATAAAATATTTATGTAGAAATATAAAATTAAAATATGAATGCATTTTGTTTTAAAAATAAATCAATATCTCTGATATATTTAATTCAAATATTGAAATCATTTAAATATAATTAATTATACCACTGATAATATCTAGTTCGGATTACAAAAGGTAACCATTGTGGATATAGCGATTAGGCAGGATATCCTTGCTTATATATATATATATATATATATATATATATATTACCTTGATAATAAAATACTTAAATACATAATTACATTACTTTTTTTCAAATCCTGTAATTGCTTTTTTTAAACTTCACTTACGTGTAAAAAGTTATATCACTTATATATTTCATATCGAAATAATTGACAACCAATGTATGGATAGTTTCATACGATAACCTATTACTTATGATTACCTATTACTTAGTAATGCATCACTAATGTAATACACGTATCATTAGGCGTTTGTACGATACCTTTACGTCACACTGTTAACCCTAGCCTAGCTGTATACATGTAATACCTAGCCTAACTGTATACATGCATAACCCTAGCCTAACTGTATACATGCATAACCCTAGCCTAGCTGTATACATGTATAACCCTAGCCTAACTGTATACATGCATAACCCTAGCCTAACTGTATACATGCATAACCCTAGCCTAACTGTATACATGCATAACCCTAGCCTAACTGTATACATGCATAACCCTAGCCTAACTGTATACATGCATAACCCTAGCCTAGCTGTATACATGTATAACCCTAGCCTAGCTGTATACATGTATAACCCTAGCTGTATACATGTAATACCCTAGCCTAGCTGTATACATGTATAACCCTAGCCTAACTGTATACATGTATAACCCTAGCCTAACTGTATACATGTATAACCCTAGCCTAGCTGTAGCCTAGCCATAACGCCACGATCGCTACGTAGATGACATCGGCCGAGCGAATACTCGACTACATAGATCTCGAACCGGAAGCCCTACAGAGGTCGTCGCAGAGTCACGCCCCGGGTATCAACTGGCCGACGATGGGGTGTATAGACGCCCTAGACGTGACGATGAGCTACTGCTGCGACGCCCCCCTCGCCCTCGACGCCATCACCTTCAATATCAAGTCCGAAGAGAAGGTCAGCCGATGTTACCCCACCCCTCGCGTATATTTGTTGTGTTTGATGGCAATCGTAATGTAGGCAGCGAGGTTAAGCGATGTTTATCACACTCACGCTTTTCTATTTCGTGAATTAATAATATTATTTAAATTAGAAAAATCACTTTATATAAATATTATGCCAACTATATATATATATATATATGATAAAACAGATAGGAATAGTTGGCAGAACCGGAGCCGGAAAGAGTTCCCTGATAGCTATGCTGTTCCGGCTGAACGAACACGGCGGTCTACTGAAGATAGACGGGGTGGACATCTCTAGCGTGGGTCTTCACGACCTCAGAAGTAAGATCAGCATCATTCCCCAGGTACGCGCACCTCGAGTGTTAACGGTGTGAAGCACGGCGTGGCGGGCAGTGCAGCGCCGTAGAGTCTGTAGTATTTGATTTTACAATAATGAAATAATACGGCTGAAATTGTGCGAATAGAATTTAATGTTACTTTAGTACTTTAGCCTACATAGATGGAATGTATCAATATGATGTATTGTTTAATACAATACGCATTATATTATAATATTGTATAACAATATATATATATATATAATCTAGGTAGCTATAGGTGCGTACACATTCGCACACCTGATATGTAAGCATATGAAATACTGCAAGTCATGTGTTACTAACTAGGACATGACCTTTACACAGGACCCCGTCCTCTTCATAGGCACACTGAGGAGTAATCTTGACCCGTTCAAAAAGTTTGAGGATTCCTATCTGTGGAACACATTAGCTGAGGTTCTAGAGTATTCTAATACACACACATATATATATATATTTACAGTCAACTCAAACTAACTCAAAAAGGATAGGAAAATTGCTTCTGAAATATCTAATTTTTTACATTTATTTACATTATTGTAAAACCATACTATTACTAGTAAAAAGTCTGGGTTGGCAACATTTTTAAGTTAGCATAAGTTGACTCTATATATATAGTTATATAATTACATAATTCCTAATCATTATCTCATCGCAATAGATTATGTAATCAGAGTTGTAGGTATGACCTTGGTAGCATACATTGATTACATAACTGAACAAGGTCATCCATCGTATTCATGTGTTTACCCAATTCATAATTTCATTAATTTCTATCTGATATGTGTAGTTTTAAAAGATTTAAAAAATTTAATAATTACGATCGTAATTGAGGTTTAGAGAGAGCTTCATTAAATTCAATAATACTATGTATTTAGTAAATCACTTATACAAATATTAGATTAAAACGGACCTCTCAATTAGTCATATACTTTCTTACATGTTTATAAATAACTGTGAAGAGCTGAGAACAATACAACACAATGTGGGTATCGAGAGGACATTGATAACGACGCGCGCGTGACCTTCAGGTACAGTTACGCAATACCATAGAGAACTCGGCAGCAGGACTGGACATGAGGGTCTTGGAAGGAGGCTCTAATTTCTCCGTGGGTCAGAGGCAGTTGCTGTGTTTGGCCCGGGCTCTGCTGAATCGGAACCGCATTCTGATTATAGACGAGGCTACCGCGAACGTTGATCCGGTGTTAGTGTGACCTCGTGACCTCTAGAAGGTCGTCAAGGTCGAGAGTTATACACTTTACTATAGATGTATAATAATACTCTTACAAAATGTGTATACATAATGGTGATAGTGGTGATGATGATGATACATAATTGTTTGAACAAATTTAAATGTACTATTATAATGAATACATGATGTATTATTATCTGTTATGATAACTTAAGTTATTTTATGATTAAGCAGATAATATAATATATAATATATGCTATCTTTATATATAATTATGTTTAGGATATTAGTTTTTAATTACAAATATAAATCTTTAATAAAGTGATAATATTTGTGGAAATAATTCCATTAAAGTATATTAAAAATATAATAATATATGATATGTGATTAAGGCTCTGTCGCAGTGTATAAATGGTTAAATATCATAAAAATAAAAAATATATATTATTCCATAAAACTATCATTTAATTTGTGTAATTATGTATCTATGAAAAATTTGCAACAAAAAACAATATATAAATCACATAAAAACATGTTTAATTGAATTATTTAATTGAAATATTTGTAATTGATATATATATATATATTTATAAAATATGAATATAGTAATATTTATTATAGTACATTATTATATAGATACTATTATATATTATACACATCATTAAGGTCATTTATAAGTGTAATGTGATAGATAATAAATAAGTTTATAAAAGTTAAGAAATAATTATTACAAATATTATGCTATGCAATTTTAAATGCATATTACTCAGTGATCAATATTTTCATTCTATAGTATGCATTCATTGCTCTACAGGAAAATCTATTTGATATTTTTGTGCTTTATAGAAAATATATTTATATGGATATCATTACAATAGAATATTATAAAAATAATATTTCAAATAGTTTCATAAGTTAATTTATAAATAATAATTTAAAAAAATATATATATTATTAGATATATGTATAAATATATATATATATATATATATAAAGATATATATATATATATATTATGAATGTTCTATTATAATATTGTTATACTATATAATGTGTATACTATACAAAAAAAAGTGATTCACTACAGATAATAGTTCTATCATGACAAGTATTCTGAATAGACATATATTTTCCTATATCTATATACATTGTATTTTGAAAACATCTGGAAAATGTGTTCCAATCAGTGCGTACACTGCAATAGGGCTTTAATATATCATTATAGTTTAGATATAAT
Organism: Osedax fenrisi; assembly: GCA_964019155.1. Lineage (NCBI taxonomy): Eukaryota > Metazoa > Annelida > Polychaeta > Sabellida > Siboglinidae > Osedax > Osedax fenrisi. The sequence continues at coordinate 69,418,231 of OZ025239.1, read as the reverse complement.
TAAAATTGTGCAATTAATCATAAATATATATATATATATATATATATATAATATTTTGAATTTATTCACAAAATCGAAGTATTGTTTATAAATTCAACTATTAATAAATTAAATAAAAAAATGTCACTATCATTAAATCCAGTTAAAAAGTTATGATGCGATTATCACAGACATCAGAATTGATTAATTCAAATATCCACGCCGATTATACACCGACTATAGAATACCACCACCACCACCACCCCACAGTACCGACGACCTAATACAGCAGACTATAAGACAGAAGTTCAAGGAGTGTACGATACTGACGATTGCTCATCGTATTCACACTATCATGGACTCGCATCGTATCATGGTAGGTGTTGCTATAGGGTATAATACCCTAGTTATAGGGTAGGCTAAGGATGTGATCTTATATAATTGTGGATAAATTAATTATCGGATCTCATTACAAATCATGGATGCCTTAACATGAGAGCGGCTTCGAAGGGACATTAGAGCCTTATATGGTTATAAGTGAAAACTTCATCTAAGTTCCTGGATGGGATGAAAGGACTCCACCAAATAAATATAATAACAATAACAATAAAAATATATAGAATTTGGTATTGGTAAGCACCCAAGTTCTACATTAAGGTGCACACACACGCGCATATATCCGCGCAGTATATCTCATTTAATCGACTCAGTATGTAAACTACATCATATCGTTGTTTGTATGTGAATACTTTGTTTAGGTAATATTTGTATACCCGTTTTATTTAGCGTAATTCTTAATGGGAGTTAGCAGTAGATTAAATCATCTTAAATTATAATTTATAAATCCTATGATTATATTCGTGTAATAATATAATTTGATTATTACTTTTTTTTAATATTGATTATATTATTTACTAACACACAAATATATGAATTCAATAGATTATGAACGACAACCCTTAATGACCAGTTATTACAAAATCTTTATATTCAATAGGTGATGGACAAGGGACGAATTGTAGAATTTGATACTCCAGCAAATCTTCTCAATAAAAAAAGTGGGGAATTCTATAATTTGGCGAAAAAAGTTGCGAAACAGAATATGAAAATAGAATAAGTTCTGATTACATCATTCTATTATTAATGCGTGTTTCATTTTATTGACCAATCGTAGTCACAAATTATATATCATTCGTGATGTAATATCGAGTGTCGCGTGCACACATATACATATGTGGTATTACAATATTGAAATATTAAAATAATATATTTCAAAGAAATAAATAATTAATATTATTTATGATTAAATTTACATAAATATATATATATATCATAATCTTATCATAATTGTAATTTGTATACTATTATTTTATTTATTTTTAAAATTAAATATTATTGATTAAAATATATAACACAATGACTTCTTGTAACTACTTTATAACATGAATATCAATTATACACTTACACCATAACTATGCTAGTAATCAAACCTTCACATAAGTGTTCATACTTACATAAGTGTATAGTTTATTATTAACTTATACTTTATATATGTTACTCATTATTTCTTACTATGATTTATTATCTTTTTATTTATTTGCCTTTTTATCATTAGTAATTCTTAAGACCATCGAAGCGTTTCCTTTACTATTTTAATTTAATTTATTATTTTGTTCTATTCGCATATTTCGATTACATATTTCACTACCGACTATATAACTAACACGACTAAGATCTACTACCACTGTACGATAGCGCAGCACACTCATGTTGTATGCACTACCACTGCTTTGATAAGTAACATATGTCACTTTCAGTCCTGATTCCACGAGAATAAGTGTTCACTTACCTATGTCCTTATTATTGTATTAGTCCTTACTTCTTTTATGTATATATTTAATGCACATCTCCCTGCGTTCTCACACTCGTAATCTCAGTGTATATCTATATATTGTACTGTGAAACTTGCGTCCACGACAGATTAACTTTCATCCCTAAATCATATATAACTATTTCCAATCTTTATAATATTGCATCAACCAATTCACCATATATTCCTAAAATAATCACCCTAATAATCGACCTAGTGATAATATCCGACCTATAGGTATACCTTATTTGTCAATGAATCAATTCATATTAGTATCCCATAAAATATTAACATCTATATAGTCCTTCCCGATCTCATTTCATGCCTCTTATGAAAATCCTTATTTTATCGTTAAATAACTAGATCTTCAATACGGTATAACTTCCATCCCTTTCCAAGAAGCTTATTCACTATCTTATACTGATACCCTATCAGTAATACAATATGTACATACACTTCAATCTATTCCAATACTTTTCTCTATCAGCCTACTAGATGAACTCTATCTTAAAAATCACTTATTACCTCACTCTATAAAACAACGTCGTCTTTCCAGCTTTGCTATATCTAAACCTATATATATAGAATATCAATAGCTTTGTTATATCTCGTCTCTTATGTTGCCAGTAATAATTATATTCTTCATTACGTACTACAATATAACACCGACATATTTGAATTTCATTTAAAGCATAACTTCAGAATCTATTGTAATGAATCCTACTTGATCCTATTCATTATCTGTGATTAAAGAACCACCTTGCTAGCCTCCATAATAACATACCAATAAGTCTCCGATCAACCGAATATATAATTCAACCAATATCTGCCCCCATTATAACACTAATATTCCACACATATATACTGAATCTCATACTATAACCATCATAACTAACTCCCTTAACATTCCCTTAACTTCCTTCCACTAATACCTCTACCTGAATTCTGGATCCTTCAATTCCCACTGCTACATCTAATTAGAGTTAACTTAAGTTACTTATGTATTGAACTGAACATAGATATACTTTGTTTAAAGTTGTTATTCTTAATATCTTTCATCTTCGTAATACCATTGATCAGCACTTCAACTAATACTACTCCTATCACTGAAACTTTTCTTAATGTTTCGGAAATAGTGAATTACTCCATCTCTTAAATTATCTACATTAGCTCCACTATCATTGTTATCTATCGACCATCTAATAATTCACCTATAAGGACTCTAAAAGAAATATTTTCCAGCGACATCGAAAACACTATTATTCTTGGTTATTTAAATAAAATGTCAACAAACCTACATAATAAATCAACTACTCGAGAAAACTTAATCACTTACCATAATAATTATATGTTGTCCGATACAGATCAACTTATGTATCAGTCGTCATATAATATACGATAGGTCTCCCTTGTGCGAATAAATAATCTACACAGGAATATTCTGGAATAAATAAATGCATTGAGCGCACATCGCCTTCTGCAGCGGTAGTGTCAACGTTATTATAATAGCGTCCTATAAAGTCTCTGTTATGACACAACATCTTACATCGGGGCAGTTTGTATAGTTAACAGAGTTTTCTTTAGGCACGTTTAAACACTCTTAACCTTAGAATATAACACCAATTCAAAATTGCAAATAACCATTCTCTCCAATTCAATGATCACTATCTCGTTTCCTTCCTAACAATTTACCTAATCCAACCAATCCCTCTCATCTAATAACATATATGAATTTTTGTAAAGTAATTTCTCTCACAATTGAGTGACATATATAACAACATGCATGTTGTTTCGGTACATGTACCCCATCTATTCACAATACAAGCTTGAAATCACCCTATTCATTATGTTAGGTTACCATGTCCCCATAGCTATGACTACAGTTATATATAGTTACATTCACAATGTGCATTGCACATACATTCATGCATACATACATACATGCATACATGCACTGTACATGAGTCACCTCACAACTATCACCTGACAAACACAAGCTACCTCCCTTAGAAAAATACTGATGAAAATCAAAATCCATGAACTATAGCAAAAAATATAAAATAGCGCACTCTATCAATAGTAACATGCAACACTATAATAATTACAGTACAGAACCAACACCTGAGAAGATTTTCTCTATATATAATTATATATTAGGAACATTATCTGATCGTGTTTAAACTCTTTAACCTATACAAACTCATATTGATAAATACCTACGTCTATAATTTAGACCCTACACTAACATATTCTTATTATAAATACGCCCCCTTTGCCACTAAGAATATCCTTTACCTTTTCCAAATTGAATTTCCTCATTTAAATTACTATAAACTATTTAAATATAAATACTTATAATGATTAATACTAAGATCGCATGTTATAAGTTTTATACGGATAATAATGTATTCACGTCAGACTGTATGTGATCTTAATTACACAAAAAGGACGTCGAAGAACCTTGCACTGAAATAATATCAGATATTATAATATAGATAATATAGATAATCACTTATCAAGAATTCATTACAATAGCAATATATATATATATATATATATATATATATATACCCAGCTAACAGTAAGAGTAGCATAAGAGCAGCATAATAGAATAACATAATAGCCGCAAATGTTCACATTGTGCTGTTATGCTGCTCTTATAAAGTTTGATTTTGTTGCTATTATGCTGCTTTTATGCTGCTTTTATGCTGCTTATATGTTGATATTATGCTGCTGTTATACTGCTTTTATTATCAGATATGCTATTATGATGCTGTTATGCTGCTCTTACTGTTAGCTGGGTATAATGAATACAGTTGCGGAAGTATCATTTTTAATAAAAAAATAAAAATAGTAACATTTTAATCACATTTTTAACTAAAGTACGCTCAAAAGTAAAAATTCCAGACAAGGTAATATATGTTATAACTTCTATAATAATTATTTGATTATTTTCATATTATATATATGACTTTAATATATAATTAACTTAATACTAATATAAAAATATATTTAAAATTTTAAATAAAATATTTAAATTTTATCAATTAATAATAAAATTTGATATGGGGTTGAGTGAACCACTAAAAATGGGGTTATATGAACATTGTTCAATCAACCCCATATCATATGTTAATATTTATAATATAATATTATAATATTATAATATTAATATTATTATAATATTATAATATATATTCAATGATCCGAATATAAATAAGTAATGATTAAATAGAAATAATATAATTAATTATATATCAATATAATTAATTAATTTAATTTTAATGAGGATCAATTACTAATTTCATAATAATTATTTAAATATTATTTCTAGGAATCAATGAGAAACTATACTCAACAAACTGATAGAATACGTGATAAAACTCTCATGACAAGAGCAATTAAAGAAGTAAAACAGGGTATGTTCATTCAACCCCGGTTTGGGGTTGAATGAACTTTTTTATTTTTTTTATTAATTGTAATTATTAAATCTTATATAGTTATTTATATAGGCCCCTATCTAAAAGTGATATATTAGTTAACTAATATCATATATTATGCAATACAATTTAAATAATTAAGAACAATTTATTATTACCACAATGATAGCACTTTATACAAAAACATGGTCATACAACCCCACCCTCCCCTACTAATAAACTATACCATATTATAATTATTAATACTATAATTACCACATGCAATGATGCATGGTAATTATAAATATGTTTAGTTAATTCAGATACAAACTACGCCCACTCTTTAAAATTACAAAAACAATAAATCACAAAATATGCCACATCAACATTTATACATATATATTAATATATTTAATAATATATATTACATCACATCTACCTATTTCATTAAAAACACGCCTCCTTTTTACTATTACAAATACATTAAACCACAAATATTCCATATAACATTTATAATACGTAGTTACCACACTATATATTTATATATATATATTAACACACTAAACATAAATCATTGCTACTTATTTACATCAGATATAGATATAAGTAATACTACCATTTATACTACCTCTTACTACCATTATATAGGTTATATTTTATTATATAGGTTATATATACCTATACCCTTATATAAGTAATAACTCGTCAGAATCTTAAAAGTGTGAAATGGTTAGATAGGTTTGGAGGTAGTATTACTTATATCTATATCTGATGTAAATAAGTAGCAATGATTTATGTTTAGTATGTTAATATATATATATAGGCTATATATATATATATATATATATATATATATATATATATATATACAATACCTCCTATAACTTCGGAGGTTATAGAAGGTGTTGATATGTACCAACTAAATGCCATGAATACACTATAGTGTACGAATACAAATATATTTGTACTCATATTAAATCGCATTACAAAAGCATATTTCATATAGAGGAAAGTCTCCGATTACCGACCCCTAAATAATTATTTGTAATATCTTATTCAATATTAAATATATTTATTTGAAATTTTGTAATTAGGGTAATACTATAACAATGGATAATGTGGCTATTTTAAATTTTTGATATAATTATAATTACAAGAATAAACAGGGGGGGTCGGTAATCGGATACATGTACCTAATACCGACCCCCTTCTCCTATAACCGACCCCCTACAATAATCGTGATATAAATAATTGTAGTATTATAATATCCAATAAAAATAGTAGATATATAAAATATAATTAATTATAACATTCACGCAATTTATTTTGTATTGAATTTATGTTTTAATAGTACTATTAAATTTAAATTTAAACTTTATGGTAATTATATTAAAATAGTGGAAATTATTATTTAATATTTATTTATTAATCAGTAAGTATATAATCAACTGGAATTATGAATCCTAAATCTATATCAATGATACATAAACAACTTACAACATATTTTAAAGTAAAATACGGATCTATTTTGATTGGATATTATAAATCACATGGGGTCGGTATTAGGGTAATTTAGGGGGTCGGTAATATGAAAATAATATGGGTTGCTATAATTAAGATATATTGGTTAATAGTTATTCAAATTAAATTATTTGTATAATATTTATAAACATTTTATTGATCTACAATATTATGCGCAATATTAAGTTTTCTTTTAAATAATAAAGTATTTACAATGATTTAAAAAAAGTTATTATTCAAATATTTAAAAAGTAAAAACAGAATATTACATTTTATTAAATAACAATTGTAGGATTAAATAATTTTAAAAACAAAATACTTATTCATATTTAACATTAAATTACTAACAGTTCATGTATATATTATTATTTTATATCTCTTATAGTTACTTAGATACGAGAGGGGGTCGGTATTAGGAGGGGGTCGGTATTAGGAGGGGGTCGGTAATCGGGGACTTTCCCCTACAACTATGTATTGTATTCTCAATAAGAAGTAGTCGCTATAGCCGTGTGTATATACTCCGTGATCTATCAACAACCATCATCAACACGTATCACCCCAGCAAACACATTAGAGTCAATTACCTCTATTTAAACTCTAAAAATGTTAACAACGAGACTCTATTTTGACTCTAATTTGGCTTCTATTTTTACTCTATTTAGCTTATATTTGTATTAAAATCAATTGATTTTAAACTCTATTTAGTGTATATTTAGCTTATATTTTGATTGTATACTCTATTTAGCTTATATTTAGACTCTATTTTAAATCTATTTAGACTATACTATTTTTTCCTCTATTTAGACTCTATTTTGACTATATTGTTATTTTTAACATTTATCTGAAGTAAAATTCAAATTAATTTCCTCTATTTTAACTCCATTTAGACCATAATATTTTTTCTCTCTATTTAGACTCTTCTTGTTTTTTTGACTCTATTTAGACTCTGTGTGTTTGCTGGGACAATATCCTCATGATTGGTCTTCTCTATATATAGAATGATATATCACTCTATCCTCCTATAGGATACTATAGTATACTATCAATACATCATATAACCTCGAGGTTATAGGAGGTATTGATACTATAGGATAATATATGATAGTACTATAGTATACTATATTATACTATTAACGAAGCCTGGTTTTGCTATTACCAAATAGGTACCAATTACCAAGTACCTACATTATCATATAATCAATTTTTAAAAACTACAAGAACAAATATACGAGTGATGATCAATAAGGATTCGAATTCGGTGCATTATAATGTAAGACATATATGTCTTACATAGGGGATATTATGGACCTATAAGATCTATGAAAAGATATATATATAGGGACGAAAATTGTAACCTTAAAACCTCATACTACCATGTATATTTTTGTATATTTTTTGAAAAGGCCCATTTTGAATAATGCATATTTTTTAAGGAAATTGTAATATAATAACTAGTATATTACCATTATTATTATACTAATATTTTATTTAAAAAAAATCATTATTATAGGATTTAGGTGAAGGAACGTGGTGTTGGCAGAGAATGGAGTAGGTTGTAGTCGTTTTAATTAATGCTTAAATGGTGCTAAATATGATAAAAAGTTCTATATACAATATTTAGGTAATCAAAATATCTATATTATAAAGTAATTTTTTTTTTAAATAGGTACCTAATTAATTACATAATCTTTTTTGTCAAATTTTAAGAAAAACATGATTATATATATATGTATACTTATTTATATTTATGAGTTTGTGTATATATAATTAAATCATTGAATCAAATAAGGTGCGTATGCATATATGCATATGATATCATAAATAAATAATTTAATATTACATTAAAAAAATATAAATGGAATACATTACGAGACACCTATTGCATATTCTGATACTAGCGGCCACTACCCCGGAATTGCCTCATTTTAATGCTTTTTTATGAATTTTGTAATGCCTAATAAATCGTTAATATTATTCAGTAATATATAAAAGTGAAATCACAGTATTCTATAGAATAGATAGTTCTATAGAATAGTTCTATAGACCTATGTGATTTATAGCTAATTCAAAAAATAAGTTCTTAACAATTCATTAGTATTCCTATTTATCGATATATTAGAAGTATGCTGAAACATATAAATTATCGGCCACTACTACGTTCTCTGCCCTACATTTATTGCTGGGCCTCTACATATCCTCAATGTCTTATTAGAGCTTTACATTCACAGTAACATTTTACCACCATATAGGGGAAAGTCCCCGATTACCGAACCCCTCTCGTATCTCAGTAACTATAAGAGATATCAAAAATAATATATACATGAACTGTTAGTAATTTAATGATAAATATAAAAACGTATTTTGTTTTAAAAAATATTTAATCCTACAATTGTTATTGGATAAAATGTAATCTTCTATTTTTACTTTTTAAATATTTGAATAATAACTTTTTTTAAATCATTGTAAATACTTTAATAATTAAAAGAAAACTTGATTTTGTACATAATATTGTAGAACAATAAAATTGTTATAACTATTATAAAAATAATTGAATTTGAATAACTATTAACCAATATATCTTAATTATAGCAACCCATATTATTTTCCTATTACCGACCCCCTAAATTACCCTAATACCGACCCCATGTGATTTATAATATCCAATCAAAATAGTTTCGTATTTTACTTTAAAATATGTCGTAAGTTGTTTATGTATCATTGATATAGATTTAGGATTCATAATTCCAGTTTATTATTTACATACTGATTAATAAATAAATATTAAATAATAATATACAATATTTTAATATAATTACTATAAAGTTTAAATTTAAATTTAATATTACTATTAAAATATAAATTCAATAAAAAATAAATTACGTCATGTTATAATTAATTATAGTTATGTATATCTACTCTTTTTATTGGATATTATAATACTACAATTATTTATACTACGATTATTTTAGGGGGTCGGTATTAGGCACATGTATCCGATTACCGACCCCCTTGATTATTCTTGTAAATATAATTATATCAAAAATTTAAAATAGCCACTTTATTCATTGCCATAATATTACCCTAATTACAAAATGTCAATTAAATATATTAAATATTGAATAAGTTATTACAAATAATCATTTAGGGGTCGGTAATCTGGGACTTTCCCCTATTTATATAGTATAGGTATACCTATCTATCATAAAGGTTCAAATTTATAGTAAAATAATATAGGAATTATGTAGTAACCTATAGTTAGTAAAATAAAGGGCCAAATATTATATATCATAGACTTTGATTACTCTTATATAATATTTTACTAATTTTATATAAATGAATATAATAATGAATATTATAACCATAATTATAATCTGATTATTAAAGAATCATTATAATAATGAGTCATTTTTACTGTATTTCTTCAATTTATATTCATATTATTTAAGGAAACCTAACAATTTAACATATTAAATATGTCTGGATTAAATTCTGATTATTTTTGAATTCAATAATTTATTATATTAATAAAATATAATTATTATACTTTATTACGTTTTTTGAAGCAATCCGGATTTAATATTTATTTAATAATTATTATTATTATTATTATTAAATTTTATTTAAACACTTTTTAAACATAAAATAAACGTTAACAAAGGTGTGTACACATTCATAAAAAATATGTGATTAAATGGATTATATAAACGATGGAAAATAAATAAGGGTTAAATGTATCATTCATAAGGTGAGAAAAGGTGAGTTTATAATTCTCTCTTGAATTCAGTTATTGATGTGGTGCACCGCAGAATATCGGGAAGTTCGTTCCAGATATAAACTGTATAATACTAACAAATTAACTATGTTATATAAATACAACTGTAATAAAATAGAATATAACTATAGTTAATAACTAAGAGGTTCATCAGTATATTATAGTAGGTTATGTAGGTAGTTATATCTACATCCCCTACATATATCGACTCAGAGGAACTATGTTCAAATATAGATAAAGTCAATGTATTTATTTTCTTAATTATTATTACAATTATTATCCATTTTTATAAAAAAGTGTAGTATTTTATATAAAAAAGTGTAGCATTTTATTTTTATATATAATATTTAATCACATAAAATTATAAAAATTATTCATTAATTGTTCATAGTTTATAAACTTTATATAGTATTGTTATTTGTGATTGTATATTTGTATATTTTTCTATAATAATCTATAGTTAATATACCCATGGGTACTATGGCAATATCATAGTTTTATACCACTTATAATAACAAGAATCAAAGCGATCCTATATTATTGGTGGATCCTATAGGATCCATATATGGTATACCTGGAGATTAATCATAAACAATATAATTCATTTAAAAGGTCTATAGATCGCGAAATGATTGATTTGTTCGCTGTTAAAAACGTACGCTTTAATAGTTCACCTATTCATAATCTACTTCTCTCGTCCGGGTATATCCTATCACTAGTGGAAGTTACATAACAATGAATACGCGTAGATTTAAACAATACGTCGCCCCTCTATTATAGTAACGTACAATGTACGTCGTAGGAATCGAGTGAATGTAATCATTTGTGTAAAGTAGCCCAAGTAATTTCAAACGATACCACGCGATTAAATGGGCTATGTTAAATATTATCCGATATCGATGATATATATATATATTACCGAGTATACTCGGTAATATACTCGGTAATAAATCAACGCGATGCCGAAGAGTAACGTGACCTAATGTGGAACTCGCGCGCGTTCCTATTGGTCGAGAGCTATATAAATACGGCGTCGACTGAGAAGCTAAGTCATTAACCAATAGCGATGTGGTTCTTGAAGTTATCTTTACTAGCGGTGCTGGTTCATGTCGCGCTGAGCACTAGGTCTTGCTGCTTTCCCCGCCAGTACGAGGCTGTTAATTACGATAGTAAAGTAATACAAGGTTATCACCAGTAGTGTAGGCGTTCATCTAGCTATAGATTCATAAGGCTATTGCCTATAGACAATATCATTATTCATATATAGTATACTATCTATCTTCTATTTATGATAATACCATGATCGTTTTCATGTTTATTTACTTTTAACATTTTCACTTCTCTATTTTGTTTACCAATATATATATATATATATATATATCTAGTTTCAGAAATAGATTCACTTGAAAATCTGTATATCAATCGTGCATTGTATTAAGCGTTATATCGACTAACGTTGTATTGAACGTCTACAGCGAGAGGTGTTCCCGTACGTCGTACTATCTTCCAAGTTTCGCTATACGTGGACTTCGATAAGAAGGTTGAATTACGGAAGTACAAGGGTCTCGAGGGCGCCCAGTATGATTACGAAGGTAACGCGATTATCTAACAACTATTACGTAACTCTCATATTATTATAAGCGATTATGCAATAGCATATAACTAATCATATTTACACTCTTACACATATATTATATATTATATATTATATATATATATATATATATATATATATATATATAAGATTACACAATATGTATGATTGACACACATATATAACACAGTAGTATACTACAATAGTATGCAGTGTACTAATGTAGTGTGTATTACGTAGTTAAATAATAACTGTTATAAATACTTTTTATATTATACGAATTACAAATATATTATGTAAAATATGAATATACATATTTATTATAATTATTATATTAAAATAAAGCAAATTATATGTGAATTATATATATACAAACATGTTCACAAAATTATATAAAATAATAAAATAATTCTCACCTGTATAGTAGAGTAATGTTTATAAAAAGTAAAATAAAATGAACATAATTATCTAAGTTTAGTGAAATTGTTATGAATATTATTAAAAAAACATAAATTGAAAATGTTGATCACAATATATTATACAATATTACTACATATCGATTATTGTATACTTTATTCAAATTAATGTATATGTATACGGTATTCAAATTAATGTAAATTTGTATAATAACATTTACATATATAATTTATGCTACATAGTATACTATAGAATATATATATATATATATATAAATAAAAATATATAAATGTGTATTAATGCTAACCAGTTATTGTTACAATAGTATACCTATAGGGTCCTATTGGTACTAATTATGCATACATACTATGGTATAGTTAGTATACACATATAAGTTATTATAAACACAAGTATAGGACAAACTATATAACATTATGAATGTATAAACATCTATATTATAAAAAAAATATATAATAAATTAATATTAAAGACATAGGCACGAAAATGCGATAATATATCACGTGATGTTTCATAACTTGTAGTGAAATCTACACTATATTGTCAGCTCTATTTATAGTTTAATGTCATCTCTATTTATAGTATACTGTCATCGATAATCATGTATATACATATAGATGATATCGCTATGTATACACATATTGGTGCTATAGAAGCGTATACACTGTTTATAATACCACCCCACCCCGATTAGTATTGATCGACTACAATAGGTGGGGGTTGACCTATATAACTGCGTACGGGGTGTGTATCTTCAAGTTCCGCACAAGACGTCGACAGAACGATAGATGTCAGTGGTGTGGACATTACAGGAGCTCGTTCTACCACGGAGCCGGAAGTAACAAAGTCGAAATCGACCACTATATATCTGAGTTATTAGCGCATTCAAACACGAGCACGCACGTAATGTATATATATATAGAATTTTATTTGCGATTATTTTATATACGAATATCTCTAGAAATGATTATAAAAATTTGAATGTTTTATTGAATTAAAACTGATGTATAAGTATTACGTTAAGAAATGTACGTCTATTTATAGAATGGGAGGGAATGATTGTAACATATATGTTGCATATATATATATGTATGACGTATACGTCAGAGAATGAACTTTAATACCATGTCATAAGGTAGTTTATCTAGTACAACCATATATTTATAGTTTATCTAGATTGGTAGTCACGTGATTTTTCTTCAACATACATGGTCTCTATGTTAACAATATTATTAACAAGGCCTCTATGTTGATAACTTAAGATGGACGACCATCATATATAAAGTATTAATTAATCAAATTAAATGTTGCAATTATATTGCAGTATAAATTTATAATATAAATAAATATAAATGTTTATTTTTTTTAATTGAAACGCACTTTATAAGTGTATACACTAATGCATTTAATATCAAACAAATAATATTGATTTTTAAATAAATTTGATTTTTATATATATATACTGACTTACGTCATATTACCCTGGAGATCGCGATTAAGCTTCAAGGGTGTTATACTTACGTAATAGGAATATATTCACGGGCAGCACTGCGCTAGGGGTGTGATGCGTGTAGCACATACAGTTGGACAGGTGTATGACAGACTATCGTTATTTCTACGCAATATATTATCTCACTATTTATATAACCTTTCCATCTGATCAACTTTCATGGCACAAATAACACACCCTAAAGGGGGTATCAAATTACCGGTATTTCCGGAAATAATGTTCGGAAATGTTGCTAGAAAGTTATTTTCTAGTAAGTTGTAGTGGGATACCCCCTTTAAAGTTACTATATTTCCGGAAAGTTGCTGGAAAGTAAGGTGGTATCCCCCTATAATTGTAGTTAACTTGCTAGAAAATAACTTTTTAGCAACATTTCCGAACATTATTTCCGTCATAACATCTGAAAGTGAACACATATAGCTTTAATGATACATTATGCATAACAGCACCTTTACAAATACGCTTCAATATAGCTAACGTTAACTCTTACGTAGGCAGTCACATCATAGATGACGTAACCATATTGTGTACTGATCATTATAATCATTTGAAGAATATATATATATATATAATAATACAAATAATAATAATTATATTATATTTTGTTTTTTAATTTAATAAGGTTGTTATTCCTCATAACGCGGCTTCAAAATAATATTGAATATTTATTATCTTTGTTGTCAATTATATACACATAATTTAATGGCGAATTATCTCTCATATCTGCGTGATATACTTATAATTAACCTACATCAATAGCTTCACGTGGAATCATTATTTGAGAATGAACCTTAAGAATATTAAAACCTCGATTACCATGATGCAAGTGGACGGTGGTGTCGTTGTACCAGTTGTCGAGTATGGTAGATTCTCCGTGTGGAGAAGGAACGTCAACTATTTCGTCGATCATACTAATTATAAATTGCAGGTTTTATATATATATATATATATATATATATATATATATATATATATATATATATATTGTATTGAATAGTCATTGATTGGGTAAAGTAATTTTTATAATATTCTTTTCTTTCTTTCTTTCTTTCTTTCTTTATATATATATATATTATATTACGTTATATATTTGTATTATTGTAGGAATATTACTATATATCATCTATTATGATATTTTATCAAACTTAGCAACCGTCTATTAATATATAACGAAACCACTCACTTAACAGGTAACTGACGATAGCGTATTCGATAAACCCGTAAACTGTTTGTGGGTAAGGAGAATAAGTTATAGGAACCTCATTAAGAAGATATTGGCGGCGAAGAGGAATGCTGTAACTACTACTACTTCTACTACCACCACCACCACCCCTACTACTACTACTACTACTACTCCACCTCCCACTACTACTTCCCGTGAGCCATAAGTAATGCAACTATGTGTTATGTATATAAATAACCATTAGTTATGAAACGATAACGTTTCTGTTATGTAATAAATATTTAAAATGAAATTATCATTATAATTATAAATCTTGACTGTCATTTTTCAACATTTAAATTATTATAATTCAAAATACTAATAAAATAAAAAAGTATACAATTTCCTACACCAACATTTAATAAAATAATATCTACGTAGTTTAGAATACAGTATATGATATATACAAACTTGTACGGTAATTACATTATTGATTAACTAATATACCAGCTTGTAGGTTGTTATCATGGGTACATTCTGAAACATTAATGTTGCAGTTCAAATTTCATAGTTTGATTTCGTAAGTGTAATATCAAGTCATGATACTAATACTATATTAGGCATGCATGTAATATTAACGGCATCTTACTATAGAAATCACATAATACTTTGATAATTATTTATTAAATATACAATTAAACTAAATATCACATAATAAAAGTACTTTAACTTCTAAAATATTATTTAATATTATAATTAATTGATTATTAATCCTATGATCGGGTGGTCGTTATGGCAATATAACGGATTGAGGAACACGACATTCTCCACTAGCATGTACATAATATTATCCAACAACTATAGACTTAGTAGACTTTACAAATTATCGTATATGTTATCCATGCATTCTTCTTATAAGAACTCCTATAGGAGTTCATATTTTCCGCTTCTTTAGACATATACTTGAAAAATAACGTTTTATAAGGTATCTTATATCGATATTTTCCTAAATCAACTACTTGTCCTCCTAACTAGTATTCTTAGTATAGATTCATATCGTCCAATCAATGATTTAATTTTCTTATTAAATATATATTTAACCCTACCTTTGTTTGTCTAATATATATTTAGAAGACTTCAGTGAGTTTTTGTTATAACTATTTCATATTTTTATTGAACCTTCCAAAACATTCAGAATCGCACATCTATATAAAAGTTAGTAACATATTTAAAGTTAATTTTCTTCTTATTCACATGGTTTCTAGTTTCACCAGTTCTTCAATATAAGTTTATACTAATAATATTTACAAGTGTAATACAATTATTAATTATTATAAGTTAAATAGGATATTTTTATTTTGTTTATAAATCTCTTAACATGTTTAAAATGAACACAATATAAATAGAAGATTATTCCATAGAAATATTCGATATAGAAAACTATGCTATTTTTAATCTGATATTTTGTACATTATACTTTAAAGCAGGAATTCCTGCTGACATTAATTATTTTTTCAGTTATTATGGATAAGACATTTTATCTATAAGTCTAAAGGGGGAGGCGCGCGTTCATCTAACCAATGCTAATTTAGCTCTATCTAAAAACGCTAAGGATAAATAACTAATGGAGATATATCTCCATTAATTATAATTACATATTTTTTTTGTATTCAACAGATAATTTAAACTTTCCCTTAAACTTACTTTAAAGTATGATAGAGGAATTCCTCTATCATAAAGGATCTGTCTTTATATAAATGTACTTAATTTAAAATATTATAAAAAAATAGTCTGAATTAATTAAATATTTATTTTTAATTTTTTTCATTAAAATGCAATTTTATCATCATTTATTTAATTAATATAAAATATAATGATAAATCCAAAAGGATTCCTATAGATGTAAATTTTTTATATTTATAGTAAAAATTTCAGATAATAATAATAAAAATTAAAAAAGTAGTAGGCATTTACATGAGG
Organism: Osedax fenrisi; assembly: GCA_964019155.1. Taxonomy (NCBI): domain Eukaryota; kingdom Metazoa; phylum Annelida; class Polychaeta; order Sabellida; family Siboglinidae; genus Osedax; species Osedax fenrisi. The sequence goes on along the minus strand of OZ025239.1, from coordinate 69,400,992 downwards.
TTACTAAGTGAAAAAGTAGAAAATTGAGAAAATGACATTCAAAGTTTTTAAAACAAATAATCACAAAATATTATAATATATATATATATATATATATATATATATATATATATATATATATTACATTTATATATATATATAAATGACAAGTAAAATATAATTATGTATAAACTTCACTGAAACATTAATAATTAGTACTAATATAGACTAGTGCTCAAATATATGTTATAATGAGATATACAAATACATATATTTTTATAGTAATAGTTTAATAATAGTAATAATAAATAAATAATGAATAATACAAAATAAATACAAGAATATAACGTATTTACTAGACAGAACTATTATAGAAAGAAAATTTATAAATTTTCTGTTTGGAAGCGTCTCTTTTCAACCAATGATATCTTGTTATACACATAAGTGATTTGTTTATTAATTATATGGAATATATCTATAATCTATGCTTAATGTAAAAATATAAATTTGTTTAGTAAAATATTTTTATACAATATCGAAATATACAATTAAATGTGACAAGTATTTACAACAAATCCTGTAAATTTCAAATAATTATTATATCGATTACATTTATAAAAACAATTTATATTGATATAAAAATACTCAACAATAATTAATGAAATTTTACAAATTTATAAATAAGATATTAAACATGGATAATATATAATAAACATTTTGTGTTAAAATAAAAATATTAATCATATTTTAACTCGCGCCTCCACCCTTAAGTTAAAGATCGTTCACTAGCTCTATATGAATACATCATAGTATATAGATATCATAGAACCTAAGCAGAATTTATTTTTAATAAATATGATCTATATTATTCTAAAGGGGAAAATTGTATTTGCATTTTAATACTTTACTTTATTTAATTCTAATAGAATCATTTTTCGATTTATAAGTACATCCCTAAAATAAAACAAGTTTGTTAAAATAACTTATTCATTGTTACACATTATTTCCAAATTTCTACTTGTAGTTTTATTATTAAATATCGTAAAGTTAGTCTTATTATAAGAAATCTATTACATTATATTGGTTTTATCATTAACAATTCCTTCCAAACTATCAGTATATCTTGATTTAAATATCAAGTTCATATCATCAACAAATATTATTAATTTAGTAAATATTATTATTTTGAGGTGACACATATGACGTTTGTAGGTACCTATCACACATTATGTATGACACATACAACACATATGTCATACGGAATATCATTAATATCAATGAGAAATAATATATGTCCCAATACTGAATCTTGAGGAACACTAAATTTCATAATATCAGAATGTATTTATTATTATTAATACTAACATATTATATTATAACTAATATATATATATATATATATATATATATATATATATATATATATATATATATATATATATATATATATATATATATGTATACACAATTAATAATACTATTAATGCATTATTATAATATCATATATTACCATTTAATATATTAAGTATACAATAATCTTATGTTAGCCATACGTTTAAATATATTATATATCATATATGATAAAGGTGAATATTACACGTCTAATTCTTTATACAATTTATAAACAACTGGAACATTAATCATATTACTTCTAGCCCTTAGCATTCCCAGGGAAATGGTTTCGCCGAGCAGACTATACAAAGTATCAAACATAACATACCGATGTCACATATCCCCTATCGTTACTTCTATACTGTCGACCCCCATACAAAACTAATCTAAAAGTACTTTTAAGTTATATAACTTAAAAGTGTTCCTCTAAAACAATAATGGTTTAGTTTCTTATTCAGAAAACTATTATCAATATTATAAAAAGCAAAACAAATACATGAAATTATTAAAACTATCAAATTATTAAAATTATCAACATAGTACAGCTTTCTGCCTATGTGCTTTTCTTCGTGTTCTCAACTAGAGATTCAATAGGACTAGAAACTACAGCAGATATATAATGTATTTCAAACTTATACATTTGCAGTTGAAGCTAATATTTCCGAAAATATGTTGTTGTATAAGATTTTGTTGATCACATAAAAGTTTTAATTTTTTAATTATATTATTACCTATAGGTCAGTGTATGTCTGATCTATTATACTATATTTATATTCTATTATAATTCACGTGTACATATATTGGTATTATATATATATATATATATATATATATATATATATTAGTATACTTGTAATTATAATAACAATAATATAACAATTGTAATAATAAAAATAATATTATATTATGGTGAATCACATAATACACATAGGTATATTGTATTTACATATACAGGTGGTTATAAGGTTACTTAAGTATAATTATATCATCATTGGTTTTCAGAAAATTTGTTATTATTCATAGTATCTTCTAATAGATATAGGGGAAAGTATCCGATTACCCCTAAATGATTATTTGTAATAACTTATTAAATATTAAATATATTTATTTGACATTTTGTAATTAGGGTAATATATGACAATGAATAATGATGCTATTTTAAATTTTTGATATAATTATGTTTACAAGAATAAAAATGCCTAATACCGACCCCCCTCTCCTATTACCGACCCCCTACAATAATCGTGGTATAAATAAGTGTAGTATTATAATATCCAATAAAAATAGTAGATATACATAAATATAATTAATTATAACATGCACGCAATCTATTTATTATTGAATTTATGTTTTAATAGTAATATTAAATTTAAATTTAAACTTTATAGTAATTATATTAAAATAGTGTATATTATTATTTAATATTTATTTATTAATCAGTATGTATATAATCAACTGGAACATTGAATCCTAAATCTATATCAATGATACAAAACAACTTACGACATATTTTAAAGTAAAATACGGATCTATTTTGATTGGATATTATAAATCACATGGGGTCGGTATTAGTGTAATTTAGGGGGTCGGTAATAGGAAAATCATACGGGTTGCTATCATTAAGATATATTGGTTAATAGTTATTCAAATTAAATTAATTTTATAATTGTTATAAAAATTGTATTGAGATACAATATTATACTCAGTATTAAGTTTTCTTTTAATTAATAAAGAATTTACAATGATTTAAAAAAATGTATTATTCAAATATTTAAAAAATAAAAAAAGAATATTACATTTGATCAAATAACAATTGTAAAATTGAATATTTTATAAAACAAAATACTTATTCATATTTATCATTAAATTACGAACAGTTCATGTATATATAATTTTTTTATATATTTTATAGTTACTGAGATACGAGAGGGGGTCGGTATTAGGAGGGGGTCGGTAATCGGAGACTTTCCCCTATATATATATATAACAGATACATTATCTTGAACTCGTGTTAACTGTATTTATGTTCACTAAGGGGAAACATTACCATCACGCGGACACATGTAAATAGATACGAAAAAGACCAGCTTTTAAATCCTTCAAATTGAAATATTTTAAATATTTGTACATTATGTTTGCGCAGATGTAATAATAATACTTTATTCTATCATAAATAAGATTTTGTTATTATATACATAATGTTTTATAATAGGAGTAATTCAATTATAAAAAGAAAAAATGAAGAACAACAGAATATGAAATTTTAACTATTAGATTATATTTTAAAAAAAAACATAATTATTATGTATTCTATATATACTGAGAATTATAGAAATTTTTATAGAATGAAAAAAAGTTCCGAATTTTGTAGTAAAGCAATATTCATACAATTAACATTTTGAGAAAACAGCTATCAAAGTTTATTGAAATATTTGCATGCAATTATAAGAAATTAATATTTAGTATTTATATTTACATTTATTATACTAAATAAGTATAATAAAATTATGATTAGTTTAAATAATTATAATAAGTTTAGATTATAGTTTTTAAAAGTGTTTACATATTGAAAATTGATATTATATAATATATCGAATATATATTCGATAAAGCTTTATAATATATAATATAACTATTATTCACATTAATTAATATTTATTTATATTATCAGGTATTATAAAACATCATTTATACTTATAAATGTTGCGAATTTAGCTATTATTTTTACATGAAATGATACATAAATGATTAAAAGACTTATTTTCTATATTATATTTATTTTCATTTTTGTTTTCTTCAAACAAATTGAATTATGAAAGTAGTGTTCTCCCCTTCCCCTCTAAATAGTTTCAATCTAGGCCTACACCAATGGCTTAAGCTACGTAATACCTTCACAATAATATATTATTACAAATCTTTTTAAATTAACTAACAACTATAAGCCATTATTATATTTATATATCTATATATAATTTAATATGACATTATATATTTTAATCAATTAAAATTTAAATATATAATATTTATGAATATTGGTATAGAAATTATGCTATTATTTAGTATGTTTAATTAATTATATATTATATGAATAAACTACGATATAATGGTTAATAATGCAAACATAATATTATAGTTATTAAGACATTCATTGGATTATAAATATTATTTATTTCATTTTAAATATAGAAATAGGATAATCAAATAACAATTATAATTTTGTTTAAATACAAAAATATTTACATTAGATTATACAAATGATAATATATACATTAACAAAAATAATATATAATAAATTTGCGAATAATATTAAAATTCTGTAACTGGCCTATTTTTCACCCATTCTTTTAATTTGGGTTCAGCCAATAAGTGTTCTTTTATTTGGGTCAATTCCACATATTTCGATTCATCGTACTTGATTCCAAATGCATCGTAGAATTGGAATAGAGTAATAATTCTCAAATCAGCAAGTGATATCTGTATAATATTGTATATATTTAATATGTTGATGTTTATAGGTATGTAATACCCATAGAGAACGAAGTGAAACCACTTCGTTCTCTATGGTAATACATATGTAAATTAATAATATATATAAAATAATAATTAATTTGTATTAATACAAATATTGTGATTATAAACTTTATAATAACATTTATAATAAGATATTTTATAATTTAAATGTATTAAATATCATATTATTAATTAATTAATTTATAATATATTAATTTAATAATCTCACCTTTTTTCCGGAAGACAATTTTGATTTTGTTTGATTTTGTTTTACAATATTTGTTAATTTTACTAGGAATTCGTGTAACTTTTCATCTTGATATTTATTTTTTGCAGCTTCCTAAACAGATGTAAAATGAATTAATATTGAATATTAGTTATATTAAATTACTGTTTGATTATTTGAAAACTAAAATATTTAAGTGTATATTTCTGTATTATTAACTTACTCTTTCATCTCCTTTCAGTGACAATAATTCCATAACTTGTTTTAAAACATCGTCAACGCAATGAGAGATCATTAGAATACGAGTTTCTTCACATAGATTATCGCCCATGAAACCTAGAAATATTCATTTAAATTTATATTATTTGTTTTATATTTATATTACTAAAAATAGTAATCTATCAATTATGAAATGGAGTATAAAATAATATTAAAATAATATTTTAATTTCTTTATGACATTTAAACTACAGCGCCTACAAATGTTAGATTATATATTTTATGGGTTTAATTAATTGTGTTTAATTAATTATATATAACATTTAATTTATACAACAAATTTATTAACATATATATATATATATATATATGTATATTAATATATACAACTTATAAACTTACCATATTTCTTAGCGACGTAATGTTCTATGGCACGAGATTGACAAATAGTCACATCTTTACAAAGTTTTAATACTGGAAGTTGTCCGAATGGAGTTTCTGAAAATATTATGTCATATTATGAATATTATATAATAGTATGTAATATATAATAATTGTGAGTTTCGTTTATTTTACTTCATATATTAATATATATATAATATATAATAAACAAATAAAATATTATTATATATATATATATATTGATAATATTATAATTATAATGATAAATATTTTTATAGATAGATATTATAATTATTGGAATTAAGAAATAATTATTAATTTAAAATATTTTATATTGATATATTATTATAATTATATAATACTATGTGATATTTATATAATTACCTGTGTTTCCAGAGGATTTCAATTGTCCCCATTCCTCAAAAGAATATCGTTTATCTTCAAATTTAACCCCGGCTAAAACAAACATATGTCTTGTTGCTTCTGCTCTTCCTTTGTTATTGAAATTTACTAATGTTGGTGTGTTTGTTGAGCACATGTTTCTGTTAAATATTATTATTGTTAACTTTGAATATAGGCTTAAGAACATGTATAAATAAAATAAGGGAATCACTACTTTCGTGCGGATACATGTAGGATAATTACATACGAAAACGCCACGTTTACATAACTCTCCAAATTAAGTTTTGTAATTTATAATTTTATAATTTTAACTATTAGATTATATTATTAAAAAAACGAAATTATTATGCATTTGAATGTTTTCTAAATATACTGAAAATTATAGCAATTTTTTTAGAATGAAAAATAGTTACTGATTTTAAATTTTTTAAATTAAAGCAATATTAATAAAAATAAAAATGTTGTGCAAAAAGGGCTATCAAAGTTTATTGAAATATTTTCATGCAATTATAAGAAATTAATATTTAGTATTTATATTTACATGTATTATACTAAATAAGTATAATATAATTATGATTAAAAATTAGTATTATATTCGATAATAATTTAAGATTTATAATAAACACATACATTAACATTATTCACATTAATTAAAATGTAATTATAATAGTATACTATAGGTGTTATAAAATATCATTTATACTCATAAATATAGAAAATGTGGATATGATCTTTGCATGAAATTATATATAAATGATTATAAAACTTATTTTCTATATAATATTTATTTATTTTTTTAAATTAAAATTATTAAGGTAGACTAAAATGCCCTTAGGATATATAATCTACTTATATATATATATACATACATTATGAAATTATGAACTCGATGAAATGAATCAAATGAATTAATAAATATAATATATAGGAATAATACATTTAAAAAACATTTTATTATATAGGATTTTGTATATAAAAAACAATATATATTTATAAAATACATATATATATATATATATATATATATATATATATTAATATATATAAACCTGTATGTTAATCGTTGAATACAAAATTGAATATGAATATTAGAAATGAGACCCAAGGTTTATATAGTACAGAGTTATAACATATTATAATATGCTGATTCATGCTGATTATGCATAATCACATTTATAATGCATTGATACAAACTATAGTATATATGCAAATACCATATATGCTTGTCATTGTAACATAACTATATGCTTACTTAATGATATACATATATATATATATATATATATACTAAACACGTTTGAATATATTGTAATATATATAGGGGCGTCGGAACGAAATTTGTTATGGGGGGCTATTTATTTCTATTTTATATTATATATCCTATTATTTATTATATAATATAATTACTAATTATATCTTATTAATATCGTATACCTCTCTAGTCTATGTTAACCCTTTAATATTCAATTAATAATATTTAATTTTTATAACAATAAGTAGGAATATATTACAAAATAAATAATAAACATTACATAATTTATTATTATATAAATATAGATTTTTATTTATAAATATATCCATCTCAATTGTGTGAATTATTTTTTGATTGATATTTGCCAATACTAATGCATTTAATCTACTATCTTGCCTAGTAGACCGTATACACGTCTTTATTATTCGTAGCTTACTAAATCCACGCTAACATAACACAGAACTTGAGGGGCAAACCAATAAAAGTTTGATCAAATCTACTATGCCGGAAAACATTTTTTGAATTATAGGTGATTGTTCCATCATATGTATATGTTTATCATCATCAGATGGTATTTAACTTATTGATTGATTTGAACATATGGAAATTCGATCTTTCAATCGTTAATACATTAAAACCTTCATACATTTTTTAATAACATCTGTTTAGTGTAGACAATTAATAGGATTAATAAGATTAATCTAAAAAAATAAACCTTTATTTCATGAATTATATTATTTGTAATAATGATTCCTTTAATTTATAAGAATGTATAAATAATATTTTCTCAGTATAAAATTTGGTTATAATTTTCATCATTATGGAATCAAACAACTCAGTATATTTTATTCTGTAAATATTAATGATAAAGTATATTATTAGTATATTAACATATTAATCAGTTAACTGGTCATATATTAACATAACATTAACAATGTTATATTATTTTATCTAGATGAGGTATCTTACATATTCTTTTAAACTTTCATTACTATTCATCTTATACATATTTATAATACTTTATATTATATGTCTTATTATTATTCTCTGAATTAGATATACTTAGAAAATTAAATTATATTATGATATATTTAAAATAAAAATAAATTATTATATTTTATTATAAACATTTACTATAAGCTATTTTGTATTTTATAAAATCTTTTATATAATATGTTTATAAAAGTAGGTTATTAACGTTGAATCAATATAAAAACTTGTATATATAAAATATATACAATATATATATGTATATATAAAAAACTGTTGTTTCTATATATTCAATGAATGTGTGCAAATTATTTCTATCATTATTCAATTTAATTAGAATCATCTTTACTATTATCTGATCCTTTATGTTTATTTATTATTGATTTTTATTATGATTATATATAATTATAATAATATATGTTTTCAAGTATATTTTGTATATAAGTTACCTTCAATAGTATTTGTTGGTATCATGAAAGCTTGCACCTTCATATCCAAAATTTCAAATATCAATCTTGAAATATTCATAGACAAAATATTTGACTTATTCATATTTTTTAATAATAAAATTGCAATATATTTGTGGTCATTGGTAATATAATCTAATTCTTTATATTATTTCAGTGTATCGATTAAACCACTATATTGATCTAATGTTGTTTTACATAATAATTGTCGCATTTATTTTGTTGGGCATAATGGTTTCAATGTCTTTGCTTTGTTATTATTAGTATTACATTCCGGAATTTGATAGTTTTTTCATGATAATCCCAAATCATGAACCACTCTCAAAGCTTTTCTTATATTTATATTATTATCTAATGATTATGCTATTAAGTTTGTGCGATGAGCTCCACATTGTGTATAAAAAGTTAATGGCTGTCTATTCATTATTATAGTCTTTACACAATTATAGTGACCAGACATATTAGCTGCACCGTCATATGACTGTCCTCTTAATTTAGAAATAAGCAAGTTAAGATATTAATGTTCAGATAACATTAAATTTCCTATATTTTCTAAGTTGTATCCTCAGTCATATTGCATATTACAATGCATATTTATTTAATTTCTAGTTTTTATGTCAAATAACGAACCACCAAAATGTCCTGCTCACTTCCGGATATATCTTGAATTCCATAACATTGAATTGAGAAAGTCCCAATAATATCTTATAATCAAATATTTTATAATTCAGATTTATATAATTGAATAATTTCATTATTAATATCGCCAGATAACAAGTATCTCTCAGAGATTGTCTCATTAATTTTATCATATTTCATGGATGGGGGGGGGGGAACAATACTTAGCCCCCCCCCCATTATGTTTGGTAAAATTCATTAGCAAAAATTTGTATTAACAAAGACAATATACTAGATTTAATATATATAAAATGTATTAATACAAATTTCATGGAGGGGGCAAAACATACTTAGCCCCCCCCCCATATTTTTGAATGGGGGGGTCCGATACCCCCCGCCCCACCTTCCGACGCCCCTATATATTTATATATATATATATATATATATATATATATATATCGATGCTTAATTTGTATAGATATTTGTATCTATAGATAGTGTATACACTCATATATGAGTTTATATTTATAGTTTACATCTATAGACAACGATGTTTGCTGTCGTTACACGTAATATAGTTCATATATAATGAACTCATACTTCTTGTATTGCTCAGCTACAATGACATATTTACAATTTATTTGTTTTAAATTTGAACTGGATTTTACATAATGACTTACCTTGTATACATAATTGATACATAATAGTATTAAGATAATACCTATGTTATGTTAACACAATATTATATAATATTAACATTACTATATATACATATATATTATCCACTTTTGATATGCATTCATCCATTTTAGATATTAAAATTGATTACTCCTTTATATTATCAGATCATCATCCATTAGTTTTTATCATAAATCAGAATACTATTCCTAGCTCAATTAGCTATAATAATAATAATACATTCATAACAAAATTCAATGGAATAGACTTGATAAGAAACAAATTTTGAAATATAATATTGATACTAAGTTTAACTTAGGAAAATTAATTAATGATATATATTCTTTTGATAGTAATATTAATTATTCGGATTACTTATATAATTCTTTATTGAGTATTCTTGTAGGTTTTCTTGTAGGTTCCTATATTGTTCTAACGATATATATTCAGTAGCTAATAAATGTAAATATGCACGTATGGAATGGAATAATAATGTACATGAGAAACATGTTATTGCCAGGTCTTACTATTTAACTTGGAAATATAATAACAAACTCTTAGCTGGAATATGCTATGATAATATGATTAATTCGAGAACAAATTTCAAATACGAATTGCGACGTAGTAAATTGATATCTAATCAATCAGAATCTAATAAGATTTACTTAAAATTAATTAAAGATCGTAATAATTTTTGGAAGGTGATTTCAAACAATCTGAAGAAAAACAACTCTTCCACACCAAATAACATCTCGTTTCCTTCCTAACAATTTACCTAATCCAACCAATCCCTCTCATCTAATAACATATATACATTTTTTAAAGTAATTTCTCTCACAATTGATTGACATATATAACAACATGCATGTTGTTTCGGTACATGTACCCCATCTATTCACAATACAAGCTTGAAATCACCCTATTCATTATGTTAGGTTACCATGTCCCCATAGCTATGACTACAGTTATATATAGTTACATTCACAATGTGCATTGCACATACATTCATGCATACATACATACATGCATACATGCACTGTACATGAGTCACCTCACAACTATCACCTGACAAACACAAGCTACCTCCCTTAGAAAAATACTGATGAAAATCAAAATCCATGAACTATAGCAAAAAATATAAAATAGCGCACTCTATCAATAGTAACATGCAACACTATAATAATTACAGTACAGAACCAACACCTGAGAAGATTTTCTCTATATATAATTATATATTAGGAACATTATCTGATCGTGTTTAAACTCTTTAACCTATACAAACTCATATTGATAAATACCTACGTCTATAATTTAGACCCTACACTAACATATTCTTATTATAAATACGCCCCCTTTGCCACTAAGAATATCCTTTACCTTTTCCAAATTGAATTTCCTCATTTAAATTACTATAAACTATTTAAATATAAATACTTATAATGATTAATACTAAGATCGCATGTTATAAGTTTTATACGGATAATAATGTATTCACGTCAGACTGTATGTGATCTTAATTACACAAAAAGGACGTCGAAGAACCTTGCACTGAAATAATATCAGATATTATAATATAGATAATATAGATAATCACTTATCAAGAATTCATTACAATAGCAATATATATATATATATATATATATATATACCCAGCTAACAGTAAGAGTAGCATAAGAGCAGCATAATAGAATAACATAATAGCCGCAAATGTTCACATTGTGCTGTTATGCTGCTCTTATAAAGTTTGATTTTGTTGCTATTATGCTGCTTTTATGCTGCTTTTATGCTGCTTATATGTTGATATTATGCTGCTGTTATACTGCTTTTATTATCAGATATGCTATTATGATGCTGTTATGCTGCTCTTACTGTTAGCTGGGTATAATGAATACAGTTGCGGAAGTATCATTTTTAATAAAAAAATAAAAATAGTAACATTTTAATCACATTTTTAACTAAAGTACGCTCAAAAGTAAAAATTCCAGACAAGGTAATATATGTTATAACTTCTATAATAATTATTTGATTATTTTCATATTATATATATGACTTTAATATATAATTAACTTAATACTAATATAAAAATATATTTAAAATTTTAAATAAAATATTTAAATTTTATCAATTAATAATAAAATTTGATATGGGGTTGAGTGAACCACTAAAAATGGGGTTATATGAACATTGTTCAATCAACCCCATATCATATGTTAATATTTATAATATAATATTATAATATTATAATATTAATATTATTATAATATTATAATATATATTCAATGATCCGAATATAAATAAGTAATGATTAAATAGAAATAATATAATTAATTATATATCAATATAATTAATTAATTTAATTTTAATGAGGATCAATTACTAATTTCATAATAATTATTTAAATATTATTTCTAGGAATCAATGAGAAACTATACTCAACAAACTGATAGAATACGTGATAAAACTCTCATGACAAGAGCAATTAAAGAAGTAAAACAGGGTATGTTCATTCAACCCCGGTTTGGGGTTGAATGAACTTTTTTATTTTTTTTATTAATTGTAATTATTAAATCTTATATAGTTATTTATATAGGCCCCTATCTAAAAGTGATATATTAGTTAACTAATATCATATATTATGCAATACAATTTAAATAATTAAGAACAATTTATTATTACCACAATGATAGCACTTTATACAAAAACATGGTCATACAACCCCACCCTCCCCTACTAATAAACTATACCATATTATAATTATTAATACTATAATTACCACATGCAATGATGCATGGTAATTATAAATATGTTTAGTTAATTCAGATACAAACTACGCCCACTCTTTAAAATTACAAAAACAATAAATCACAAAATATGCCACATCAACATTTATACATATATATTAATATATTTAATAATATATATTACATCACATCTACCTATTTCATTAAAAACACGCCTCCTTTTTACTATTACAAATACATTAAACCACAAATATTCCATATAACATTTATAATACGTAGTTACCACACTATATATTTATATATATATATTAACACACTAAACATAAATCATTGCTACTTATTTACATCAGATATAGATATAAGTAATACTACCATTTATACTACCTCTTACTACCATTATATAGGTTATATTTTATTATATAGGTTATATATACCTATACCCTTATATAAGTAATAACTCGTCAGAATCTTAAAAGTGTGAAATGGTTAGATAGGTTTGGAGGTAGTATTACTTATATCTATATCTGATGTAAATAAGTAGCAATGATTTATGTTTAGTATGTTAATATATATATATAGGCTATATATATATATATATATATATATATATATATATATACAATACCTCCTATAACTTCGGAGGTTATAGAAGGTGTTGATATGTACCAACTAAATGCCATGAATACACTATAGTGTACGAATACAAATATATTTGTACTCATATTAAATCGCATTACAAAAGCATATTTCATATAGAGGAAAGTCTCCGATTACCGACCCCTAAATAATTATTTGTAATATCTTATTCAATATTAAATATATTTATTTGAAATTTTGTAATTAGGGTAATACTATAACAATGGATAATGTGGCTATTTTAAATGTTTGATATAATTATAATTACAAGAATAAACAGGGGGGGTCGGTAATCGGATACATGTACCTAATACCGACCCCCTTCTCCTATAACCGACCCCCTACAATAATCGTGATATAAATAATTGTAGTATTATAATATCCAATAAAAATAGTAGATATATAAAATATAATTAATTATAACATTCACGCAATTTATTTTGTATTGAATTTATGTTTTAATAGTACTATTAAATTTAAATTTAAACTTTATGGTAATTATATTAAAATAGTGGAAATTATTATTTAATATTTATTTATTAATCAGTAAGTATATAATCAACTGGAATTATGAATCCTAAATCTATATCAATGATACATAAACAACTTACAACATATTTTAAAGTAAAATACGGATCTATTTTGATTGGATATTATAAATCACATGGGGTCGGTATTAGGGTAATTTAGGGGGTCGGTAATATGAAAATAATATGGGTTGCTATAATTAAGATATATTGGTTAATAGTTATTCAAATTAAATTATTTGTATAATATTTATAAACATTTTATTGATCTACAATATTATGCGCAATATTAAGTTTTCTTTTAAATAATAAAGTATTTACAATGATTTAAAAAAAGTTATTATTCAAATATTTAAAAAGTAAAAACAGAATATTACATTTTATTAAATAACAATTGTAGGATTAAATAATTTTAAAAACAAAATACTTATTCATATTTAACATTAAATTACTAACAGTTCATGTATATATTATTTTTTTATATCTCTTATAGTTACTTAGATACGAGAGGGGGTCGGTATTAGGAGGGGGTCGGTATTAGGAGGGGGTCGGTAATCGGGGACTTTCCCCTACAACTATGTATTGTATTCTCAATAAGAAGTAGTCACTATAGCCGTGTGTATATACTCCGTGATCTATCAACAACCATCATCAACACGTATCACCCCAGCAAACACATTAGAGTCAATTACCTCTATTTAAACTCTAAAAATGTTAACAACGAGACTCTATTTTGACTCTAATTTGGCTTCTATTTTTACTCTATTTAGCTTATATTTGTATTAAAATCAATTGATTTTAAACTCTATTTAGTGTATATTTAGCTTATATTTTGATTGTATACTCTATTTAGCTTATATTTAGACTCTATTTTAAATCTATTTAGACTATACTATTTTTTCCTCTATTTAGACTCTATTTTGACTATATTGTTATTTTTAACATTTATCTGAAGTAAAATTCAAATTAATTTCCTCTATTTTAACTCCATTTAGACCATAATATTTTTTCTCTCTATTTAGACTCTTCTTGTTTTTTTGACTCTATTTAGACTCTGTGTGTTTGCTGGGACAATATCCTCATGATTGGTCTTCTCTATATATAGAATGATATATCACTCTATCCTCCTATAGGATACTATAGTATACTATCAATACATCATATAACCTCGAGGTTATAGGAGGTATTGATACTATAGGATAATATATGATAGTACTATAGTATACTATATTATACTATTAACGAAGCCTGGTTTTGCTATTACCAAATAGGTACCAATTACCAAGTACCTACATTATCATATAATCAATTTTTAAAAACTACAAGAACAAATATACGAGTGATGATCAATAAGGATTCGAATTCGGTGCATTATAATGTAAGACATATATGTCTTACATAGGGGATATTATGGACCTATAAGATCTATGAAAAGATATATATATAGGGACGAAAATTGTAACCTTAAAACCTCATACTACCATGTATATTTTTGTATATTTTTTGAAAAGGCCCATTTTGAATAATGCATATTTTTTAAGGAAATTGTAATATAATAACTAGTATATTACCATTATTATTATACTAATATTTTATTTAAAAAAAATCATTATTATAGGATTTAGGTGAAGGAACGTGGTGTTGGCAGAGAATGGAGTAGGTTGTAGTCGTTTTAATTAATGCTTAAATGGTGCTAAATATGATAAAAAGTTCTATATACAATATTTAGGTAATCAAAATATCTATATTATAAAGTAATTTTTTTTTTAAATAGGTACCTAATTAATTACATAATCTTTTTTGTCAAATTTTAAGAAAAACATGATTATATATATATGTATACTTATTTATATTTATGAGTTTGTGTATATATAATTAAATCATTGAATCAAATAAGGTGCGTATGCATATATGCATATGATATCATAAATAAATAATTTAATATTACATTAAAAAAATATAAATGGAATACATTACGAGACACCTATTGCATATTCTGATACTAGCGGCCACTACCCCGGAATTGCCTCATTTTAATGCTTTTTTATGAATTTTGTAATGCCTAATAAATCGTTAATATTATTCAGTAATATATAAAAGTGAAATCACAGTATTCTATAGAATAGATAGTTCTATAGAATAGTTCTATAGACCTATGTGATTTATAGCTAATTCAAAAAATAAGTTCTTAACAATTCATTAGTATTCCTATTTATCGATATATTAGAAGTATGCTGAAACATATAAATTATCGGCCACTACTACGTTCTCTGCCCTACATTTATTGCTGGGCCTCTACATATCCTCAATGTCTTATTAGAGCTTTACATTCACAGTAACATTTTACCACCATATAGGGGAAAGTCCCCGATTACCGAACCCCTCTCGTATCTCAGTAACTATAAGAGATATCAAAAATAATATATACATGAACTGTTAGTAATTTAATGATAAATATAAAAACGTATTTTGTTTTAAAAAATATTTAATCCTACAATTGTTATTGGATAAAATGTAATCTTCTATTTTTACTTTTTAAATATTTGAATAATAACTTTTTTTAAATCATTGTAAATACTTTAATAATTAAAAGAAAACTTGATTTTGTACATAATATTGTAGAACAATAAAATTGTTATAACTATTATAAAAATAATTGAATTTGAATAACTATTAACCAATATATCTTAATTATAGCAACCCATATTATTTTCCTATTACCGACCCCCTAAATTACCCTAATACCGACCCCATGTGATTTATAATATCCAATCAAAATAGTTTCGTATTTTACTTTAAAATATGTCGTAAGTTGTTTATGTATCATTGATATAGATTTAGGATTCATAATTCCAGTTTATTATTTACATACTGATTAATAAATAAATATTAAATAATAATATACAATATTTTAATATAATTACTATAAAGTTTAAATTTAAATTTAATATTACTATTAAAATATAAATTCAATAAAAAATAAATTACGTCATGTTATAATTAATTATAGTTATGTATATCTACTCTTTTTATTGGATATTATAATACTACAATTATTTATACTACGATTATTTTAGGGGGTCGGTATTAGGCACATGTATCCGATTACCGACCCCCTTGATTATTCTTGTAAATATAATTATATCAAAAATTTAAAATAGCCACTTTATTCATTGCCATAATATTACCCTAATTACAAAATGTCAATTAAATATATTAAATATTGAATAAGTTATTACAAATAATCATTTAGGGGTCGGTAATCTGGGACTTTCCCCTATTTATATAGTATAGGTATACCTATCTATCATAAAGGTTCAAATTTATAGTAAAATAATATAGGAATTATGTAGTAACCTATAGTTAGTAAAATAAAGGGCCAAATATTATATATCATAGACTTTGATTACTCTTATATAATATTTTACTAATTTTATATAAATGAATATAATAATGAATATTATAACCATAATTATAATCTGATTATTAAAGAATCATTATAATAATGAGTCATTTTTACTGTATTTCTTCAATTTATATTCATATTATTTAAGGAAACCTAACAATTTAACATATTAAATATGTCTGGATTAAATTCTGATTATTTTTGAATTCAATAATTTATTATATTAATAAAATATAATTATTATACTTTATTACGTTTTTTGAAGCAATCCGGATTTAATATTTATTTAATAATTATTATTATTATTATTATTAAATTTTATTTAAACACTTTTTAAACATAAAATAAACGTTAACAAAGGTGTGTACACATTCATAAAAAATATGTGATTAAATGGATTATATAAACGATGGAAAATAAATAAGGGTTAAATGTATCATTCATAAGGTGAGAAAAGGTGAGTTTATAATTCTCTCTTGAATTCAGTTATTGATGTGGTGCACCGCAGAATATCGGGAAGTTCGTTCCAGATATAAACTGTATAATACTAACAAATTAACTATGTTATATAAATACAACTGTAATAAAATAGAATATAACTATAGTTAATAACTAAGAGGTTCATCAGTATATTATAGTAGGTTATGTAGGTAGTTATATCTACATCCCCTACATATATCGACTCAGAGGAACTATGTTCAAATATAGATAAAGTCAATGTATTTATTTTCTTAATTATTATTACAATTATTATCCATTTTTATAAAAAAGTGTAGTATTTTATATAAAAAAGTGTAGCATTTTATTTTTATATATAATATTTAATCACATAAAATTATAAAAATTATTCATTAATTGTTCATAGTTTATAAACTTTATATAGTATTGTTATTTGTGATTGTATATTTGTATATTTTTCTATAATAATCTATAGTTAATATACCCATGGGTACTATGGCAATATCATAGTTTTATACCACTTATAATAACAAGAATCAAAGCGATCCTATATTATTGGTGGATCCTATAGGATCCATATATGGTATACCTGGAGATTAATCATAAACAATATAATTCATTTAAAAGGTCTATAGATCGCGAAATGATTGATTTGTTCGCTGTTAAAAACGTACGCTTTAATAGTTCACCTATTCATAATCTACTTCTCTCGTCCGGGTATATCCTATCACTAGTGGAAGTTACATAACAATGAATACGCGTAGATTTAAACAATACGTCGCCCCTCTATTATAGTAACGTACAATGTACGTCGTAGGAATCGAGTGAATGTAATCATTTGTGTAAAGTAGCCCAAGTAATTTCAAACGATACCACGCGATTAAATGGGCTATGTTAAATATTATCCGATATCGATGATATATATATATATTACCGAGTATACTCGGTAATATACTCGGTAATAAATCAACGCGATGCCGAAGAGTAACGTGACCTAATGTGGAACTCGCGCGCGTTCCTATTGGTCGAGAGCTATATAAATACGGCGTCGACTGAGAAGCTAAGTCATTAACCAATAGCGATGTGGTTCTTGAAGTTATCTTTACTAGCGGTGCTGGTTCATGTCGCGCTGAGCACTAGGTCTTGCTGCTTTCCCCGCCAGTACGAGGCTGTTAATTACGATAGTAAAGTAATACAAGGTTATCACCAGTAGTGTAGGCGTTCATCTAGCTATAGATTCATAAGGCCTATAGACAATATCATTATTCATATATAGTATACTATCTATCTTCTATTTATGATAATACCATGATCGTTTTCATGTTTATTTACTTTTAACATTTTCACTTCTCTATTTTGTTTACCAATATATATATATATATATATATATATATCTAGTTTCAGAAATAGATTCACTTGAAAATCTGTATATCAATCGTGCATTGTATTAAGCGTTATATCGACTAACGTTGTATTGAACGTCTACAGCGAGAGGTGTTCCCGTACGTCGTACTATCTTCCAAGTTTCGCTATACGTGGACTTCGATAAGAAGGTTGAATTACGGAAGTACAAGGGTCTCGAGGGCGCCCAGTATGATTACGAAGGTAACGCGATTATCTAACAACTATTACGTAACTCTCATATTATTATAAGCGATTATGCAATAGCATATAACTAATCATATTTACACTCTTACACATATATTATATATTATATATTATATATATATATATATATATATATATATATATATATATATAAGATTACACAATATGTATGATTGACACACATATATAACACAGTAGTATACTACAATAGTATGCAGTGTACTAATGTAGTGTGTATTACGTAGTTAAATAATAACTGTTATAAATACTTTTTATATTATACGAATTACAAATATATTATGTAAAATATGAATATACATATTTATTATAATTATTATATTAAAATAAAGCAAATTATATGTGAATTATATATATACAAACATGTTCACAAAATTATATAAAATAATAAAATAATTCTCACCTGTATAGTAGAGTAATGTTTATAAAAAGTAAAATAAAATGAACATAATTATCTAAGTTTAGTGAAATTGTTATGAATATTATTAAAAAAACATAAATTGAAAATGTTGATCACAATATATTATACAATATTACTACATATCGATTATTGTATACTTTATTCAAATTAATGTATATGTATACGGTATTCAAATTAATGTAAATTTGTATAATAACATTTACATATATAATTTATGCTACATAGTATACTATAGAATATATATATATATATATATAAATAAAAATATATAAATGTGTATTAATGCTAACCAGTTATTGTTACAATAGTATACCTATAGGGTCCTATTGGTACTAATTATGCATACATACTATGGTATAGTTAGTATACACATATAAGTTATTATAAACACAAGTATAGGACAAACTATATAACATTATGAATGTATAAACATCTATATTATAAAAAAAATATATAATAAATTAATATTAAAGACATAGGCACGAAAATGCGATAATATATCACGTGATGTTTCATAACTTGTAGTGAAATCTACACTATATTGTCAGCTCTATTTATAGTTTAATGTCATCTCTATTTATAGTATACTGTCATCGATAATCATGTATATACATATAGATGATATCGCTATGTATACACATATTGGTGCTATAGAAGCGTATACACTGTTTATAATACCACCCCACCCCGATTAGTATTGATCGACTACAATAGGTGGGGGTTGACCTATATAACTGCGTACGGGGTGTGTATCTTCAAGTTCCGCACAAGACGTCGACAGAACGATAGATGTCAGTGGTGTGGACATTACAGGAGCTCGTTCTACCACGGAGCCGGAAGTAACAAAGTCGAAATCGACCACTATATATCTGAGTTATTAGCGCATTCAAACACGAGCACGCACGTAATGTATATATATATAGAATTTTATTTGCGATTATTTTATATACGAATATCTCTAGAAATGATTATAAAAATTTGAATGTTTTATTGAATTAAAACTGATGTATAAGTATTACGTTAAGAAATGTACGTCTATTTATAGAATGGGAGGGAATGATTGTAACATATATGTTGCATATATATATATGTATGACGTATACGTCAGAGAATGAACTTTAATACCATGTCATAAGGTAGTTTATCTAGTACAACCATATATTTATAGTTTATCTAGATTGGTAGTCACGTGATTTTTCTTCAACATACATGGTCTCTATGTTAACAATATTATTAACAAGGCCTCTATGTTGATAACTTAAGATGGACGACCATCATATATAAAGTATTAATTAATCAAATTAAATGTTGCAATTATATTGCAGTATAAATTTATAATATAAATAAATATAAATGTTTATTTTTTTTAATTGAAACGCACTTTATAAGTGTATACACTAATGCATTTAATATCAAACAAATAATATTGATTTTTAAATAAATTTGATTTTTATATATATATACTGACTTACGTCATATTACCCTGGAGATCGCGATTAAGCTTCAAGGGTGTTATACTTACGTAATAGGAATATATTCACGGGCAGCACTGCGCTAGGGGTGTGATGCGTGTAGCACATACAGTTGGACAGGTGTATGACAGACTATCGTTATTTCTACGCAATATATTATCTCACTATTTATATAACCTTTCCATCTGATCAACTTTCATGGCACAAATAACACACCCTAAAGGGGGTATCAAATTACCGGTATTTCCGGAAATAATGTTCGGAAATGTTGCTAGAAAGTTATTTTCTAGTAAGTTGTAGTGGGATACCCCCTTTAAAGTTACTATATTTCCGGAAAGTTGCTGGAAAGTAAGGTGGTATCCCCCTATAATTGTAGTTAACTTGCTAGAAAATAACTTTTTAGCAACATTTCCGAACATTATTTCCGTCATAACATCTGAAAGTGAACACATATAGCTTTAATGATACATTATGCATAACAGCACCTTTACAAATACGCTTCAATATAGCTAACGTTAACTCTTACGTAGGCAGTCACATCATAGATGACGTAACCATATTGTGTACTGATCATTATAATCATTTGAAGAATATATATATATATATAATAATACAAATAATAATAATTATATTATATTTTGTTTTTTAATTTAATAAGGTTGTTATTCCTCATAACGCGGCTTCAAAATAATATTGAATATTTATTATCTTTGTTGTCAATTATATACACATAATTTAATGGCGAATTATCTCTCATATCTGCGTGATATACTTATAATTAACCTACATCAATAGCTTCACGTGGAATCATTATTTGAGAATGAACCTTAAGAATATTAAAACCTCGATTACCATGATGCAAGTGGACGGTGGTGTCGTTGTACCAGTTGTCGAGTATGGTAGATTCTCCGTGTGGAGAAGGAACGTCAACTATTTCGTCGATCATACTAATTATAAATTGCAGGTTTTATATATATATATATATATATATATATATATATATATATATATATATATATATATATATTGTATTGAATAGTCATTGATTGGGTAAAGTAATTTTTATAATATTCTTTTCTTTCTTTCTTTCTTTCTTTCTTTATATATATATATATTATATTACGTTATATATTTGTATTATTGTAGGAATATTACTATATATCATCTATTATGATATTTTATCAAACTTAGCAACCGTCTATTAATATATAACGAAACCACTCACTTAACAGGTAACTGACGATAGCGTATTCGATAAACCCGTAAACTGTTTGTGGGTAAGGAGAATAAGTTATAGGAACCTCATTAAGAAGATATTGGCGGCGAAGAGGAATGCTGTAACTACTACTACTTCTACTACCACCACCACCACCCCTACTACTACTACTACTACTACTCCACCTCCCACTACTACTTCCCGTGAGCCATAAGTAATGCAACTATGTGTTATGTATATAAATAACCATTAGTTATGAAACGATAACGTTTCTGTTATGTAATAAATATTTAAAATGAAATTATCATTATAATTATAAATCTTGACTGTCATTTTTCAACATTTAAATTATTATAATTCAAAATACTAATAAAATAAAAAAGTATACAATTTCCTACACCAACATTTAATAAAATAATATCTACGTAGTTTAGAATACAGTATATGATATATACAAACTTGTACGGTAATTACATTATTGATTAACTAATATACCAGCTTGTAGGTTGTTATCATGGGTACATTCTGAAACATTAATGTTGCAGTTCAAATTTCATAGTTTGATTTCGTAAGTGTAATATCAAGTCATGATACTAATACTATATTAGGCATGCATGTAATATTAACGGCATCTTACTATAGAAATCACATAATACTTTGATAATTATTTATTAAATATACAATTAAACTAAATATCACATAATAAAAGTACTTTAACTTCTAAAATATTATTTAATATTATAATTAATTGATTATTAATCCTATGATCGGGTGGTCGTTATGGCAATATAACGGATTGAGGAACACGACATTCTCCACTAGCATGTACATAATATTATCCAACAACTATAGACTTAGTAGACTTTACAAATTATCGTATATGTTATCCATGCATTCTTCTTATAAGAACTCCTATAGGAGTTCATATTTTCCGCTTCTTTAGACATATACTTGAAAAATAACGTTTTATAAGGTATCTTATATCGATATTTTCCTAAATCAACTACTTGTCCTCCTAACTAGTATTCTTAGTATAGATTCATATCGTCCAATCAATGATTTAATTTTCTTATTAAATATATATTTAACCCTACCTTTGTTTGTCTAATATATATTTAGAAGACTTCAGTGAGTTTTTGTTATAACTATTTCATATTTTTATTGAACCTTCCAAAACATTCAGAATCGCACATCTATATAAAAGTTAGTAACATATTTAAAGTTAATTTTCTTCTTATTCACATGGTTTCTAGTTTCACCAGTTCTTCAATATAAGTTTATACTAATAATATTTACAAGTGTAATACAATTA
The DNA here is from genome assembly GCA_964019155.1 of Osedax fenrisi. Classification (NCBI taxonomy): domain Eukaryota; kingdom Metazoa; phylum Annelida; class Polychaeta; order Sabellida; family Siboglinidae; genus Osedax; species Osedax fenrisi. Next base: position 69,377,042 of record OZ025239.1, on the reverse strand, counting down.
TTAATTATTATAAGTTAAATAGGATATTTTTATTTTGTTTATAAATCTCTTAACATGTTTAAAATGAACACAATATAAATAGAAGATTATTCCATAGAAATATTCGATATAGAAAACTATGCTATTTTTAATCTGATATTTTGTACATTATACTTTAAAGCAGGAATTCCTGCTGACATTAATTATTTTTTCAGTTATTATGGATAAGACATTTTATCTATAAGTCTAAAGGGGGAGGCGCGCGTTCATCTAACCAATGCTAATTTAGCTCTATCTAAAAACGCTAAGGATAAATAACTAATGGAGATATATCTCCATTAATTATAATTACATATTTTTTTTGTATTCAACAGATACTTTAAACTTTCCCTTAAACTTACTTTAAAGTATGATAGAGGAATTCCTCTATCATAAAGGATCTGTCTTTATATAAATGTACTTAATTTAAAATATTATAAAAAAATAGTCTGAATTAATTAAATATTTATTTTTAATTTTTTTCATTAAAATGCAATTTTATCATCATTTATTTAATTAATATAAAATATAATGATAAATCCAAAAGGATTCCTATAGATGTAAATTTTTTATATTTATAGTAAAAATTTCAGATAATAATAATAAAAATTAAAAAAGTAGTAGGCATTTACATGAGGTTACTAAGTGAAAAAGTAGAAAATTGAGAAAATGACATTCAAAGTTTTTAAAACAAATAATCACAAAATATTATAATATATATATATATATATATATATATATATATATATATATATTACATTTATATATATATATAAATGACAAGTAAAATATAATTATGTATAAACTTCACTGAAACATTAATAATTAGTACTAATATAGACTAGTGCTCAAATATATGTTATAATGAGATATACAAATACATATATTTTTATAGTAATAGTTTAATAATAGTAATAATAAATAAATAATGAATAATACAAAATAAATACAAGAATATAACGTATTTACTAGACAGAACTATTATAGAAAGAAAATTTATAAATTTTCTGTTTGGAAGCGTCTCTTTTCAACCAATGATATCTTGTTATACACATAAGTGATTTGTTTATTAATTATATGGAATATATCTATAATCTATGCTTAATGTAAAAATATAAATTTGTTTAGTAAAATATTTTTATACAATATCGAAATATACAATTAAATGTGACAAGTATTTACAACAAATCCTGTAAATTTCAAATAATTATTATATCGATTACATTTATAAAAACAATTTATATTGATATAAAAATACTCAACAATAATTAATGAAATTTTACAAATTTATAAATAAGATATTAAACATGGATAATATATAATAAACATTTTGTGTTAAAATAAAAATATTAATCATATTTTAACTCGCGCCTCCACCCTTAAGTTAAAGATCGTTCACTAGCTCTATATGAATACATCATAGTATATAGATATCATAGAACCTAAGCAGAATTTATTTTTAATAAATATGATCTATATTATTCTAAAGGGGAAAATTGTATTTGCATTTTAATACTTTACTTTATTTAATTCTAATAGAATCATTTTTCGATTTATAAGTACATCCCTAAAATAAAACAAGTTTGTTAAAATAACTTATTCATTGTTACACATTATTTCCAAATTTCTACTTGTAGTTTTATTATTAAATATCGTAAAGTTAGTCTTATTATAAGAAATCTATTACATTATATTGGTTTTATCATTAACAATTCCTTCCAAACTATCAGTATATCTTGATTTAAATATCAAGTTCATATCATCAACAAATATTATTAATTTAGTAAATATTATTATTTTGAGGTGACACATATGACGTTTGTAGGTACCTATCACACATTATGTATGACACATACAACACATATGTCATACGGAATATCATTAATATCAATGAGAAATAATATATGTCCCAATACTGAATCTTGAGGAACACTAAATTTCATAATATCAGAATGTATTTATTATTATTAATACTAACATATTATATTATAACTAATATATATATATATATATATATATATATATATATATATATATATGTATACACAATTAATAATACTATTAATGCATTATTATAATATCATATATTACCATTTAATATATTAAGTATACAATAATCTTATGTTAGCCATACGTTTAAATATATTATATATCATATATGATAAAGGTGAATATTACACGTCTAATTCTTTATACAATTTATAAACAACTGGAACATTAATCATATTACTTCTAGCCCTTAGCATTCCCAGGGAAATGGTTTCGCCGAGCAGACTATACAAAGTATCAAACATAACATACCGATGTCACATATCCCCTATCGTTACTTCTATACTGTCGACCCCCATACAAAACTAATCTAAAAGTACTTTTAAGTTATATAACTTAAAAGTGTTCCTCTAAAACAATAATGGTTTAGTTTCTTATTCAGAAAACTATTATCAATATTATAAAAAGCAAAACAAATACATGAAATTATTAAAACTATCAAATTATTAAAATTATCAACATAGTACAGCTTTCTGCCTATGTGCTTTTCTTCGTGTTCTCAACTAGAGATTCAATAGGACTAGAAACTACAGCAGATATATAATGTATTTCAAACTTATACATTTGCAGTTGAAGCTAATATTTCCGAAAATATGTTGTTGTATAAGATTTTGTTGATCACATAAAAGTTTTAATTTTTTAATTATATTATTACCTATAGGTCAGTGTATGTCTGATCTATTATACTATATTTATATTCTATTATAATTCACGTGTACATATATTGGTATTATATATATATATATATATATATATATATATATATATATTAGTATACTTGTAATTATAATAACAATAATATAACAATTGTAATAATAAAAATAATATTATATTATGGTGAATCACATAATACACATAGGTATATTGTATTTACATATACAGGTGGTTATAAGGTTACTTAAGTATAATTATATCATCATTGGTTTTCAGAAAATTTGTTATTATTCATAGTATCTTCTAATAGATATAGGGGAAAGTATCCGATTACCCCTAAATGATTATTTGTAATAACTTATTAAATATTAAATATATTTATTTGACATTTTGTAATTAGGGTAATATATGACAATGAATAATGATGCTATTTTAAATTTTTGATATAATTATGTTTACAAGAATAAAAATGCCTAATACCGACCCCCCTCTCCTATTACCGACCCCCTACAATAATCGTGGTATAAATAAGTGTAGTATTATAATATCCAATAAAAATAGTAGATATACATAAATATAATTAATTATAACATGCACGCAATCTATTTATTATTGAATTTATGTTTTAATAGTAATATTAAATTTAAATTTAAACTTTATAGTAATTATATTAAAATAGTGTATATTATTATTTAATATTTATTTATTAATCAGTATGTATATAATCAACTGGAACATTGAATCCTAAATCTATATCAATGATACAAAACAACTTACGACATATTTTAAAGTAAAATACGGATCTATTTTGATTGGATATTATAAATCACATGGGGTCGGTATTAGTGTAATTTAGGGGGTCGGTAATAGGAAAATCATACGGGTTGCTATCATTAAGATATATTGGTTAATAGTTATTCAAATTAAATTAATTTTATAATTGTTATAAAAATTGTATTGAGATACAATATTATACTCAGTATTAAGTTTTCTTTTAATTAATAAAGAATTTACAATGATTTAAAAAAATGTATTATTCAAATATTTAAAAAATAAAAAAAGAATATTACATTTGATCAAATAACAATTGTAAAATTGAATATTTTATAAAACAAAATACTTATTCATATTTATCATTAAATTACGAACAGTTCATGTATATATAATTTTTTTATATATTTTATAGTTACTGAGATACGAGAGGGGGTCGGTATTAGGAGGGGGTCGGTAATCGGAGACTTTCCCCTATATATATATATAACAGATACATTATCTTGAACTCGTGTTAACTGTATTTATGTTCACTAAGGGGAAACATTACCATCACGCGGACACATGTAAATAGATACGAAAAAGACCAGCTTTTAAATCCTTCAAATTGAAATATTTTAAATATTTGTACATTATGTTTGCGCAGATGTAATAATAATACTTTATTCTATCATAAATAAGATTTTGTTATTATATACATAATGTTTTATAATAGGAGTAATTCAATTATAAAAAGAAAAAATGAAGAACAACAGAATATGAAATTTTAACTATTAGATTATATTTTAAAAAAAAACATAATTATTATGTATTCTATATATACTGAGAATTATAGAAATTTTTATAGAATGAAAAAAAGTTCCGAATTTTGTAGTAAAGCAATATTCATACAATTAACATTTTGAGAAAACAGCTATCAAAGTTTATTGAAATATTTGCATGCAATTATAAGAAATTAATATTTAGTATTTATATTTACATTTATTATACTAAATAAGTATAATAAAATTATGATTAGTTTAAATAATTATAATAAGTTTAGATTATAGTTTTTAAAAGTGTTTACATATTGAAAATTGATATTATATAATATATCGAATATATATTCGATAAAGCTTTATAATATATAATATAACTATTATTCACATTAATTAATATTTATTTATATTATCAGGTATTATAAAACATCATTTATACTTATAAATGTTGCGAATTTAGCTATTATTTTTACATGAAATGATACATAAATGATTAAAAGACTTATTTTCTATATTATATTTATTTTCATTTTTGTTTTCTTCAAACAAATTGAATTATGAAAGTAGTGTTCTCCCCTTCCCCTCTAAATAGTTTCAATCTAGGCCTACACCAATGGCTTAAGCTACGTAATACCTTCACAATAATATATTATTACAAATCTTTTTAAATTAACTAACAACTATAAGCCATTATTATATTTATATATCTATATATAATTTAATATGACATTATATATTTTAATCAATTAAAATTTAAATATATAATATTTATGAATATTGGTATAGAAATTATGCTATTATTTAGTATGTTTAATTAATTATATATTATATGAATAAACTACGATATAATGGTTAATAATGCAAACATAATATTATAGTTATTAAGACATTCATTGGATTATAAATATTATTTATTTCATTTTAAATATAGAAATAGGATAATCAAATAACAATTATAATTTTGTTTAAATACAAAAATATTTACATTAGATTATACAAATGATAATATATACATTAACAAAAATAATATATAATAAATTTGCGAATAATATTAAAATTCTGTAACTGGCCTATTTTTCACCCATTCTTTTAATTTGGGTTCAGCCAATAAGTGTTCTTTTATTTGGGTCAATTCCACATATTTCGATTCATCGTACTTGATTCCAAATGCATCGTAGAATTGGAATAGAGTAATAATTCTCAAATCAGCAAGTGATATCTGTATAATATTGTATATATTTAATATGTTGATGTTTATAGGTATGTAATACCCATAGAGAACGAAGTGAAACCACTTCGTTCTCTATGGTAATACATATGTAAATTAATAATATATATAAAATAATAATTAATTTGTATTAATACAAATATTGTGATTATAAACTTTATAATAACATTTATAATAAGATATTTTATAATTTAAATGTATTAAATATCATATTATTAATTAATTAATTTATAATATATTAATTTAATAATCTCACCTTTTTTCCGGAAGACAATTTTGATTTTGTTTGATTTTGTTTTACAATATTTGTTAATTTTACTAGGAATTCGTGTAACTTTTCATCTTGATATTTATTTTTTGCAGCTTCCTAAACAGATGTAAAATGAATTAATATTGAATATTAGTTATATTAAATTACTGTTTGATTATTTGAAAACTAAAATATTTAAGTGTATATTTCTGTATTATTAACTTACTCTTTCATCTCCTTTCAGTGACAATAATTCCATAACTTGTTTTAAAACATCGTCAACGCAATGAGAGATCATTAGAATACGAGTTTCTTCACATAGATTATCGCCCATGAAACCTAGAAATATTCATTTAAATTTATATTATTTGTTTTATATTTATATTACTAAAAATAGTAATCTATCAATTATGAAATGGAGTATAAAATAATATTAAAATAATATTTTAATTTCTTTATGACATTTAAACTACAGCGCCTACAAATGTTAGATTATATATTTTATGGGTTTAATTAATTGTGTTTAATTAATTATATATAACATTTAATTTATACAACAAATTTATTAACATATATATATATATATATATATGTATATTAATATATACAACTTATAAACTTACCATATTTCTTAGCGACGTAATGTTCTATGGCACGAGATTGACAAATAGTCACATCTTTACAAAGTTTTAATACTGGAAGTTGTCCGAATGGAGTTTCTGAAAATATTATGTCATATTATGAATATTATATAATAGTATGTAATATATAATAATTGTGAGTTTCGTTTATTTTACTTCATATATTAATATATATATAATATATAATAAACAAATAAAATATTATTATATATATATATATATTGATAATATTATAATTATAATGATAAATATTTTTATAGATAGATATTATAATTATTGGAATTAAGAAATAATTATTAATTTAAAATATTTTATATTGATATATTATTATAATTATATAATACTATGTGATATTTATATAATTACCTGTGTTTCCAGAGGATTTCAATTGTCCCCATTCCTCAAAAGAATATCGTTTATCTTCAAATTTAACCCCGGCTAAAACAAACATATGTCTTGTTGCTTCTGCTCTTCCTTTGTTATTGAAATTTACTAATGTTGGTGTGTTTGTTGAGCACATGTTTCTGTTAAATATTATTATTGTTAACTTTGAATATAGGCTTAAGAACATGTATAAATAAAATAAGGGAATCACTACTTTCGTGCGGATACATGTAGGATAATTACATACGAAAACGCCACGTTTACATAACTCTCCAAATTAAGTTTTGTAATTTATAATTTTATAATTTTAACTATTAGATTATATTATTAAAAAAACGAAATTATTATGCATTTGAATGTTTTCTAAATATACTGAAAATTATAGCAATTTTTTTAGAATGAAAAATAGTTACTGATTTTAAATTTTTTAAATTAAAGCAATATTAATAAAAATAAAAATGTTGTGCAAAAAGGGCTATCAAAGTTTATTGAAATATTTTCATGCAATTATAAGAAATTAATATTTAGTATTTATATTTACATGTATTATACTAAATAAGTATAATATAATTATGATTAAAAATTAGTATTATATTCGATAATAATTTAAGATTTATAATAAACACATACATTAACATTATTCACATTAATTAAAATGTAATTATAATAGTATACTATAGGTGTTATAAAATATCATTTATACTCATAAATATAGAAAATGTGGATATGATCTTTGCATGAAATTATATATAAATGATTATAAAACTTATTTTCTATATAATATTTATTTATTTTTTTAAATTAAAATTATTAAGGTAGACTAAAATGCCCTTAGGATATATAATCTACTTATATATATATATACATACATTATGAAATTATGAACTCGATGAAATGAATCAAATGAATTAATAAATATAATATATAGGAATAATACATTTAAAAAACATTTTATTATATAGGATTTTGTATATAAAAAACAATATATATTTATAAAATACATATATATATATATATATATATATATATATATATATATATTAATATATATAAACCTGTATGTTAATCGTTGAATACAAAATTGAATATGAATATTAGAAATGAGACCCAAGGTTTATATAGTACAGAGTTATAACATATTATAATATGCTGATTCATGCTGATTATGCATAATCACATTTATAATGCATTGATACAAACTATAGTATATATGCAAATACCATATATGCTTGTCATTGTAACATAACTATATGCTTACTTAATGATATACATATATATATATATATATATATATACTAAACACGTTTGAATATATTGTAATATATATAGGGGCGTCGGAACGAAATTTGTTATGGGGGGCTATTTATTTCTATTTTATATTATATATCCTATTATTTATTATATAATATAATTACTAATTATATCTTATTAATATCGTATACCTCTCTAGTCTATGTTAACCCTTTAATATTCAATTAATAATATTTAATTTTTATAACAATAAGTAGGAATATATTACAAAATAAATAATAAACATTACATAATTTATTATTATATAAATATAGATTTTTATTTATAAATATATCCATCTCAATTGTGTGAATTATTTTTTGATTGATATTTGCCAATACTAATGCATTTAATCTACTATCTTGCCTAGTAGACCGTATACACGTCTTTATTATTCGTAGCTTACTAAATCCACGCTAACATAACACAGAACTTGAGGGGCAAACCAATAAAAGTTTGATCAAATCTACTATGCCGGAAAACATTTTTTGAATTATAGGTGATTGTTCCATCATATGTATATGTTTATCATCATCAGATGGTATTTAACTTATTGATTGATTTGAACATATGGAAATTCGATCTTTCAATCGTTAATACATTAAAACCTTCATACATTTTTTAATAACATCTGTTTAGTGTAGACAATTAATAGGATTAATAAGATTAATCTAAAAAAATAAACCTTTATTTCATGAATTATATTATTTGTAATAATGATTCCTTTAATTTATAAGAATGTATAAATAATATTTTCTCAGTATAAAATTTGGTTATAATTTTCATCATTATGGAATCAAACAACTCAGTATATTTTATTCTGTAAATATTAATGATAAAGTATATTATTAGTATATTAACATATTAATCAGTTAACTGGTCATATATTAACATAACATTAACAATGTTATATTATTTTATCTAGATGAGGTATCTTACATATTCTTTTAAACTTTCATTACTATTCATCTTATACATATTTATAATACTTTATATTATATGTCTTATTATTATTCTCTGAATTAGATATACTTAGAAAATTAAATTATATTATGATATATTTAAAATAAAAATAAATTATTATATTTTATTATAAACATTTACTATAAGCTATTTTGTATTTTATAAAATCTTTTATATAATATGTTTATAAAAGTAGGTTATTAACGTTGAATCAATATAAAAACTTGTATATATAAAATATATACAATATATATATGTATATATAAAAAACTGTTGTTTCTATATATTCAATGAATGTGTGCAAATTATTTCTATCATTATTCAATTTAATTAGAATCATCTTTACTATTATCTGATCCTTTATGTTTATTTATTATTGATTTTTATTATGATTATATATAATTATAATAATATATGTTTTCAAGTATATTTTGTATATAAGTTACCTTCAATAGTATTTGTTGGTATCATGAAAGCTTGCACCTTCATTTCCAAAATTTCAAATATCAATCTTGAAATATTCATAGACAAAATATTTGACTTATTCATATTTTTTAATAATAAAATTGCAATATATTTGTGGTCATTGGTAATATAATCTAATTCTTTATATTATTTCAGTGTATCGATTAAACCACTATATTGATCTAATGTTGTTTTACATAATAATTGTCGCATTTATTTTGTTGGGCATAATGGTTTCAATGTCTTTGCTTTGTTATTATTAGTATTACATTCCGGAATTTGATAGTTTTTTCATGATAATCCCAAATCATGAACCACTCTCAAAGCTTTTCTTATATTTATATTATTATCTAATGATTATGCTATTAAGTTTGTGCGATGAGCTCCACATTGTGTATAAAAAGTTAATGGCTGTCTATTCATTATTATAGTCTTTACACAATTATAGTGACCAGACATATTAGCTGCACCGTCATATGACTGTCCTCTTAATTTAGAAATAAGCAAGTTAAGATATTAATGTTCAGATAACATTAAATTTCCTATATTTTCTAAGTTGTATCCTCAGTCATATTGCATATTACAATGCATATTTATTTAATTTCTAGTTTTTATGTCAAATAACGAACCACCAAAATGTCCTGCTCACTTCCGGATATATCTTGAATTCCATAACATTGAATTGAGAAAGTCCCAATAATATCTTATAATCAAATATTTTATAATTCAGATTTATATAATTGAATAATTTCATTATTAATATCGCCAGATAACAAGTATCTCTCAGAGATTGTCTCATTAATTTTATCATATTTCATGGATGGGGGGGGGAACAATACTTAGCCCCCCCCCCCATTATGTTTGGTAAAATTCATTAGCAAAAATTTGTATTAACAAAGACAATATACTAGATTTAATATATATAAAATGTATTAATACAAATTTCATGGAGGGGGCAAAACATACTTAGCCCCCCCCCCATATTTTTGAATGGGGGGGTCCGATACCCCCCGCCCCACCTTCCGACGCCCCTATATATTTATATATATATATATATATATATATATATCGATGCTTAATTTGTATAGATATTTGTATCTATAGATAGTGTATACACTCATATATGAGTTTATATTTATAGTTTACATCTATAGACAACGATGTTTGCTGTCGTTACACGTAATATAGTTCATATATAATGAACTCATACTTCTTGTATTGCTCAGCTACAATGACATATTTACAATTTATTTGTTTTAAATTTGAACTGGATTTTACATAATGACTTACCTTGTATACATAATTGATACATAATAGTATTAAGATAATACCTATGTTATGTTAACACAATATTATATAATATTAACATTACTATATATACATATATATTATCCACTTTTGATATGCATTCATCCATTTTAGATATTAAAATTGATTACTCCTTTATATTATCAGATCATCATCCATTAGTTTTTATCATAAATCAGAATACTATTCCTAGCTCAATTAGCTATAATAATAATAATACATTCATAACAAAATTCAATGGAATAGACTTGATAAGAAACAAATTTTGAAATATAATATTGATACTAAGTTTAACTTAGGAAAATTAATTAATGATATATATTCTTTTGATAGTAATATTAATTATTCGGATTACTTATATAATTCTTTATTGAGTATTCTTGTAGGTTTTCTTGTAGGTTCCTATATTGTTCTAACGATATATATTCAGTAGCTAATAAATGTAAATATGCACGTATGGAATGGAATAATAATGTACATGAGAAACATGTTATTGCCAGGTCTTACTATTTAACTTGGAAATATAATAACAAACTCTTAGCTGGAATATGCTATGATAATATGATTAATTCGAGAACAAATTTCAAATACGAATTGCGACGTAGTAAATTGATATCTAATCAATCAGAATCTAATAAGATTTACTTAAAATTAATTAAAGATCGTAATAATTTTTGGAAGGTGATTTCAAACAATCTGAAGAAAAACAACTCTTCCACACCAAATAACATTGAAAATGAATATGGTATAGTTAATATTAATAAATTCTGGTATAATTATTTTAATAATTTATTTAACAGTACTACTGATATACATTATCCTTACAATACTATTAATGTTAATGACATTGAATATACTAACTATATAAGCAACTATACTAAGCATATATGCTGAAATTGCATCTATAATTAAATCAATTAAAGGGGGTAAAGCTATAGGCCCTGATGGAATATCTATAGAACATATTTCTTACGCGAATAGTTTTGTAATTGAATTAATAATGCTACTAATTAATAATATGTTGTGGCATTCGTATTTCCCGAAGAAGCAAATTGTATCTTATATTTTACCTATAGTTAAAAATAAAAATAAGGTCGAATGATTCCACTAATTATCTATATATATATATATATCTATGGTCTATATGTATATCAAATGTTATCTGTAAGATAATTGATAAGGTGATACATAATAGAATATCTTCATTATTAATTACTATGGATAATCAATTTGGCTTTAAAAAAATCATGGTACTGAAATGTGTGAGTTTGCCATTAAGCAATATTTGACAGATTATAATAATAATAACACTAATATATATTAATATAAGAACATATGTTCGTAGCATTTTTAAATGCTTCCAAAGCTTTTGATACAATTAATCATAAAATTTAATTTCAAAGATTAAAAGATAATAATATTCCTTTATACATAATTAATTTTTTAAATTACTGGTATAGAAACCAACGGATATATATTAAATGGTGTACTAATTCATAGGATAGCTTTCATGTTGCAAGGGGTGATCGTCAAGGTGGCATTATCTCACCATTGTTATTTAATTTATATGATAATCCTATGATTAAGAAATGTAATGAAATACATTCAGTTTATTGCTTAAATGGAAATATCATCAATAATTTCTATTATGCAGATGATATAGTATTATTCCTATTATTTCCACCATCACTAAGGGATTTTCAGTTGTTGATAAGTTGTTGTGAAGAGTTTGCTAACCATAACCACATAACGTTTAATATTGATAAATCGGTTATTTTACCAATTTATTTTGATAAATCATATCATAATCCTGTGAAATTATATATAGATAATAAACTTCTAAAAGTTGTCAATTAAATAGATATATCTTGGACATTGGATTTCAGAGGACTTATCTGATGATATTGATATATATATAGTAATATTAAACAGTTATATAAACAAAGCTATGCAATATCATATAACTTTAATCATTGATCTAAGGATACAACAATTATTCTATTTAAAACATTTGTTTCTAATATATACCTTAGTAGTATTTGGATACCAAATAGATATTGTATGTCTAAACTTAATATAGCTTATAATAATGATTATCGTATCGTTATGAACTACAGACGTAGAAATAGTGCGTCTTTAATGTTTCTTAACGATTATGTTAATAATTTAACAGTTTTAACAGATAAATTTAACAGTTTAACAATTTAACAATTTAACAGTTAAATTACGTAAGTCATATTATTCACTATACAAACGAATACAATTATCGTGTAATTCTCTAATTGTTCAATTATATGAATATAATATTGTGTTCCCATCGTCACTGTTTACCATGTGGTGCAACTCATTATTTGTATAGTATTTTAAATTTCGTTTCTTAGATTGATTGTTTTTTTTTAGTTTATTCTTTTATAATTTTCGTTTATATACTATGGACCTCTGTATTTCATGTCTGATTTAAATAAATAAAAAAATAAAAAATATATATATATATATGTGTGTGTAATGGCATTACATTAAATTATATCACTATGTTAAGGTATGCATACGTTATAGCGGGTTTGTGTATTCCACATATAAGTATAGGACATATACTTAGACATATATGATATACATTTAGTTATACATATATATATATGTATATACATGTATATAAATGTATACATTTAGGTCGATATATACACATACTACTTTTATTTATCTAGTTATTGTTATAGTTATTGTTGTTATTTTTATTTGGTGGAGTCCTTTCATCCCTGTATGCATACAGGAACTTAGATGAAGTTTTCACTTATAACCATATATTGCTTTAATGTCCCTTTGAAGCCGCTTATATAGACATAATATATATATATAATAATAATAAAATCAGATTAGGAAATTGCCTGGGTGAAGAAAGAAGCAGAGCTTATCAAGTCTTTCACCCATTTATGATTACGAGGATACAAATGATATAGGAATATAATTAAAAAAAAGAAATAGTAGAACAAAAAATAGAGTAAAAAATTAATTTATTAAAATAAATCATCAACTCATAAAGCATAAACAACCATAGTATATCAACTTTCCGAAAGTGGGTTCATCAAGTCCAAAACCTTAGGGAATATACTTTCGCCAATAGCCAATATACACTGCAGTGTTACCATGGTAACATTTGAATCCATACTTTCCGATATAAAATAATATATATATATATATATATATATATAAATAAATATTCCGAAGTGAAATGCACATATATATATATGCTTAATTATATTTCTATATGTATTTATAGTATAATTTATAGTATTTTATAGTATAATAATGATTACTTTTCAGTTCGCATATAGCCAACTGTTTTCATAGAATTTAAGTATATGAAATAATATAAAATGTAAAGCCAATAATATATATAGATATAATTTAGAACATAAATTAATAGATATGAAACTAATGAATAATGTAGAATACACTAATAAATATCTATTTATATATATATATATATATATATATATATATATATATATATATATATTACTATATATAGTGATACTATACTATAGTATATTTATATATTGCATTTTAAATATCGAATTCAATAATATATATATATATATATATATATATATATATATATATATATATATATATATATATTTAAATATATATATATAATATATATATATAAATATATAAAGTAATGTTGTAACTGAAGTGTTTTACATATATATATATATATTCATTATATCCGAATTATAACACATGTGAAGAGAGTTATATAATAATGTGTTTATGAAAATATTGATATATCGTGTATACATATACTAGTGATTTATCGATATATGTGAATTTCTATTCAAATAGTGTCGGTATATATATGCATATCGTCAAATCAGCATATAGTTATGTTACAATGACAAGCATATATACTATAGTATGTATCAGTGCATTATGTAATTATGCATAGTCAGCATGAATCAGCATATTAACTCTGTACTATATAAACCTTGGGTTTCATTTCTAATGTTCATATTCAGTTTTGTATTCAACGATCAACATACAGGTTTATATGTTATCATTTATATATATGTATTATATATTGTCTTTTTATAAAAATTATAAAGTATAAATTTTTCTTTAAATAAAATATTTATTAATTACTATATAGTATATACTATATAGTATATATCACTATGTAGTGGTATACCATATACCATATATATATACCATATGGAATTAACGTATAACATATGTACTACATACATGTAGGTGTATATACCATCGATGTAAAGCAATATATTTTATTTATATCGATACATACTATATATGGAGAACATTTTCATATATGAATATATATATATATATATATGTTTGTGTGTGTGTGTTTATACATATATGAATATTATTATCTATTTAATCATATTTATTATAAGCTAATATAATTTCAATAATTGAACAATATTTAACAGAAACATGTGCTCAACAAACACACCAACATTAGTATATTTCAATGGAAAAGGAAGAGCAGAAGCAACAAGACATATGTTTGTTTTAGCCGGGGTTAAATTTGAAGATAAACGATATTATTTTGAGGAATGGGGACAATTGAAATCCTCTGGAAACACAGGTAATTATATAAATATCACAAAATATTATATAATTAATGATATATAATTATTTATATATTATATTTGTATATTAATATATAATTTATATTTATAATAATAAATCAATTTCAATAAATATATTATTTCCATATCTGTATAACGAGGGACTATCTATACTGATAATATATTATATTCATTTATAATAATATTTTATTTATTTATAATAATGATAGATAGGCCTATATAATTATACATTAATAGTTAATTGTTCAATAAAATAAAATAAATAAACGAAACTCCCAATTATTATATATTACATATTATTATATAATATTTATAATATGACATAATATTTTCAGAAACTCCATTCGGACAACTTCCAGTATTACAACTTTGTAAAGATGTGACTATTTGTCAATCTCATGCCATAGAACATTACGTCGCTAAGAAATATGGTAATTACCTTAACTAAAGTTAATCATTTTTAAATATCAATATATAATTAATTAATTAAATACATCAAATATATAATCTAACATTTTAAACAAATTTCGTATGAAAATTAAAATATTATTTTTATATAATGTTATACTACATTTTATAAAAAATCATTGTAGGTATAATTATAATATTATTCATATTGACATTTTATAGAATATTGGCTGATAGATTACTATTTATATTAAAACAAATAATATAAATATAAATACATATTTCTAGGATTCATGGGCGATAATCTGTGTGAAGAAACTCGTATTCTAATGATCTCTCATTGCGTTGACGATGTTTTAAAACAAGTTGTAGAATTATTTTCACTGAAAGGAGATGAAAGAGTAAGTTAATAATAATACAGCAATATATACTTAAATAGTTTAGCTTTTAAACAATCATATAGTAATATCACTAATATTCAATATTAATTCATTTTAAATTTGTTTAGGAAGCTGCTAAAAATAAATATCAAGAAGAAAAGTTACACGAATTCCTAGTAAAATTAACAAATATTTTAAAACAAAATCAAACTAAGTCAAAATTGTCTTCCGGAAAAAAGGTGAGATTATTAAATTATTAATTTAAAAATGAATTAATTAATTAATAAATAATATGACATTTCTTACATTTATATTATAAAATATCTTATTATAAATATTATAATAAAGTTTATGTTAAATATATTTGTATTAATACACATTAATTATGATATTATATATATTATTAATTTACATATAAACATTAAAATATTAAATCTTTATAATATTATACAGATATCACTTGCGGATTTGAGAATTCTTATTCTTAATTCTTATTCCAATTCTACGATGCATTTGGAATAAAATACGATGAATCGAAATATGTGGAATTGACCCAAATAAAAGAACACTTATTCGCTGAACCCAAATTAAAAGAATGGGTGAAAAATAGGCCTGTTACGGAATTTTAATAATATTAGAAAATGTATTATATGTTATTATTGTTAATGTATATATTATCATTTGTATAATCTAATGTACATATTTTTGTATTTAAACAAAATTATAATTGTTTTTTGATTATTATTTCTATATTTAAAATGAAATAAATAATATTTATAATCCAATGAATGTCTTAACAACTATAATATTATGTAGGCATTATTTACTATTATATCATAGTTTATTCATGAATCTATATGTAATTAAACATACTAAATAATAGCATAATTTATATACAAATATTTTTAAATAATCGATATTTATATTTTATAGTGTAAACAAATATAAATTCTTATTAAATTATATATATATTAATTTTATTATAGTATTCAGTTTATTTAAAAATATTCGTAATAATATATTATTTTATAAATATTACGTACATTTACATTTATAACTTAAGTTGTTGTTGGCCTAGATTGAAACTATTTAATTGAACATTAATCCAGTTAATACTAGTAAAAGATAGTGTATATATTATATATCTAAGGATAATATGCATAATCATAACTTATCAGAAAAGCTAATAATAGGTATATGAAATTTAAAAACAAATTAATAAAAATAAATATTAAAAAGAAGATAACATATTGGTAAAAGTAAACAATATATGTTTATGGCTTAAAAAGTCGTCAGGAAATATCAACAAGAAAATAGGGAATGGGAGAAAGGATTTTAACAAAAACATGCATATGTAATATCGAATAGATTTTATAGAATAATTACTAACTATATATAGATAGAGATAATTGTACCTACTAACCATGCTAACCAACAGTGATACAAAGTTAAATACAAAATCTTACCATCCACAAACAAAATTATATATTATAAAAAATAATAAATAATAATAACCAAATAAGATTCTGAAATAAATAATAATTATTATAATATTGGGGTATAATTATGAATATTTCCAAGTGTAATAAAATTGTAATCATTATAATTTTAAATAGGATATTTTTATTTATTTACAAATCAATTGTCAATAACAAAATCTCTAAATTTCGCTACGCATTGTATTATTTATGTTTATAAAAAATGACATTTATTTGAATTTTGTAAATTTATTTGTATTTTATCATAATGGATCTATATAATAATGATTATTTTTCTTAAATATTATATTCTTCTAATAGATAAAATTAATATATAGTAAATATTATCTATAGTATACTATATCTATAGTAGTATATCTATAGTATAGATATATCTATAATTATAATATTAGTTCTTGTATAATAAATTTAAAAAATAAAATAATTTGTATATATATATATACATATATATACATATATATATATATATATATATATATATATATATATATATATATATATATATATATATATATATATATATATATATATATATAAATTAGGTTACTTTGACAATATTAAAATTATAACGAACAGTTTTTTTTTATTTATAATACTTGTATGCTAAAATATAACATCTTAAGATGAGGTAGTATACATAAAATCTTAAAATGTGTAAAGGTAGCAACCCTACAGAAAAAAATGTCCTTTATTAATGATTTTTAACAACATTTAAGAAAATTCATGATATTTAGCTATATTTTATTATTTTTTATATTTTATTTTATATTTTCTAAGCCACATTGTTATATATAGTAATTAATTAATTGGTTTTTTATTATATATAATATAAAGTTATCAAATATGACGATACTTAAAAAAAGTATCAGAGGTAAACAAAATCTGGAAAATCCTATATATTAACAAAAAAATCTAGAAATAAAATTATATTTGTTGTGTTTTTGATATTATTCATATGAACTATAGGCATTACATATATTCTGAAAATTGCATGAAGGTAGCTAAATTATAAATGTGAAAAATATACATATTTATGTTTTTTGTTGTTGTATTTTCCTCTCTCCATGTTAAATTTTACCAGTAAGACGAGACCCAATATTTACCTATTTTTAAAATGTTGTGGGTATTTTCAATATCAATATTTAAAATGACACAAGTTAAAGGTCAAATCCGATATCAACAAGATATTTAAAATCATTCTCAACATACTAGTCTTCATGTTCATAACTAGAGTTTCAACAAAATAGGAAACTGTAGAAAATGTATATTATATTTCAAACTTTGCAGTTGCAGTTAACATTTTCTTAGAAAGTATAATACATTTTTGATTACTTATACATTTTATAATTAAGTTAGTATCTAATCAGTGCATATACCTACACTAATAAAGTATATTTTATATCTAGACTATTAATAATATATCAGTAATATGGTTATAAAGTGTTTGTAATTTATTAATAACAATATTAGGATTTCAGTTTTAATGACATAATAAATATATACGAGTATATTTTATATGAAATATATTTATGTTCTTACTGCTTTACTGACAATTGATGATTATGCATATTATCCTCGAATTGTTATATAACAGATACATTATCTTTAACTATTGTTAACTAAATGTTTACTTAAAGTGTTGAGAAATTAAATTCACGCGTTCACTTAAATTGAGTTTTAAAGAGTTTCAATCTAGACTAAAAACCCTTCTATTATAAATGTTAATTTACATAATAACTTTAAAATAAATAATATTACGAATCTATTTAAATGCACTACTATAATCAATTGTATATGTTTACCTAATAATAATTTATATATGTGTATCCATTAAAATATAAATATCGATTATTTATGAACATTAGTATAGTAACCTATGGAAATTATGATATTATTGAATATGTTTTATTACTTAAATATTAATATTAATAGATACACTTCATTTAACCAGTATTAACTGGATTCATGTTTAATTAAAGAGTTTTAATCTAGGCCAACAACAATTTAAGTTATAAATATAAATGTAAGTAATATGTAATGTACGGCTTTAATATTTAAAAAATAATATATTATAACGAATATTTTTAAATAAACTGAATACTATAATAAATAAATATAGGTATATATAAATATAAATATATACCTATATAAAATTTAATGAGAATTTATATTTTTATATATATTTTTATATAATCGATCAATATATTGATATATAAATTATGCTATTATTTAGTATGTTTAATTACTTATAGATTCATGAATAAACTATGAACTAATGGTAAATATAGCCTACATAATATTATATAATATTATAACTATATAGTTAGGATAATAAGATATTCATTGGATTATAAATATTATTTATTTCATTTTAAATATAGAAATAGGATAATCAAATAACAATTATAATTTTGTTTAATTACAAAAATATTTACATTAGATTATACAAATGATAATATATACATTAACAAAAATAATATATAATAAATTTGCGAATAATATTAAAATTCTGTAACTGGCCTATTTTTCACCCATTCTTTTAATTTGGGTTCAGCCAATAAGTGTTCTTTTATTTGGGTCAATTCCACATATTTCGATTCATCGTACTTGATTCCAAATGCATCGTAGAATTGGAATAGAGTAATAATTCTCAAATCAGCAAGTGATATCTGTATAATATTGTATATATTTAATATGTTGATGTTTATAGGTATGTAATACCCATAGAGAACGAAGTGAAACCACTTCGTTCTCTATGGTAATACATATGTAAATTAATAATATATATAAAATAATAATTAATTTGTATTAATACAAATATTGTGATTATAAACTTTATAATAACATTTATAATAAGATATTTTATAATTTAAATGTATTAAATATCATATTATTAATTAATTAATTTATAATATATTAATTTAATAATCTCACCTTTTTTCCGGAAGACAATTTTGATTTTGTTTGATTTTGTTTTACAATATTTGTTAATTTTACTAGGAATTCGTGTAACTTTTCATCTTGATATTTATTTTTTGCAGCTTCCTAAACAGATGTAAAATGAATTAATATTGAATATTAGTTATATTAAATTACTGTTTGATTATTTGAAAACTAAAATATTTAAGTGTATATTGCTGTATTATTAACTTACTCTTTCATCTCCTTTCAGTGCAAATAATTCCATAACTTGTTTTAAAACATCTTCAACGCAATGAGAGATCATCAGAATACGAGTTTCTTCACATAGATTATCGCCCATGAAACCTAGAAATATTCATTTAAATTTATATTATTTTTTTTATATTTATATTACTAAAAATAGTAATCTATCAATTATGAAATGGAGTATAAAATAATATTAAAATAATATTTTAATTTCTTTATGACATTTAAACTACAGCGCCTACAAATGTTAGATTATATATTTGATGGGTTTAATTAATTGTGTTTAATTAATTATATATACAATTTAATTTATACAACAAATTTATTAACATATATATATATATATATATATATAAATATTAATATATACAACTTATAAACTTACCATATTTCTTAGCGACGTAATGTTCTATGGCACGAGATTGACAAATAGTCACATCTTTACAAAGTTTTAATACTGGAAGTTGTCCGAATGGAGTTTCTGAAAATATTATGTCATATTATGAATATTATATAATAGTATGTAATATATAATAATTGTGAGTTTCGTTTATTTTACTTCATATATTAATATATATATAATATATAATAAACAAATAAAATATTATTATATATATATATATATATATTGATACTATTATAATTATAATGATAAATATAGAGTCGCCCGATACATACAGATATTATAATTATTGAAATTAAGAAATAATTATTAATTTAAAATATTTTATATTGATATATTATTATAATTATATAATACTATGTGATATTTATATAATTGCCTGTGTTTCCAGAGGATTTCAATTGTCCCCATTCCTCAAAAGAATATCGTTTATCTTCAAATTTAACCCCGGCTAAAACAAACATATGTCTTGTTGCTTCTGCTCTTCCTTTGTTATTGAAATTTACTAATGTTGGTGTGTTTGTTGAGCACATGTTTCTGTTAAATATTATTATTGTTAACTTTGAATATAGGCTTAAGAACATGTATAAATAAAATAAGGGAATCACTACTTTCGTGCGGATACATGTAGGATAATTACATACGAAAACGCCACGTTTACATAACTCTCCAAATTAAGTTTTGTAATTTATAATTTTATAATTTTAACTATTAGATTATATTATTAAAAAAACGAAATTATTATGCATTTGAATGTTTTCTAAATATACTGAAAATTATAGCAATTTTTTTAGAATGAAAAATAGTTACTGATTTTAAATTTTAAAATTAAAGCAATATTCATAAAATTAAAATTTTGAGAAAACAGCTATCAAAGTTTATTGAAATATTTTCATGCAATTATAAGAAATTAATATTTAGTATTTATATTTACATGTATTATACTAAATAAGTATAATATAATTATGATTAAAAATTAGTATTATATTCGATAATAATTTAAGATTTATAATAAACAAATACATTAACATTATTCACATTAATTAAAATGTAATTATAATAGTATACTATAGGTGTTATAAAATATCATTTATACTCATAAATATAGAAAATGTGGATATGATCTTTGCATGAAATTATATATAAATGATTATAAAACTTATTTTCTATATAATATTTATTTATTTTTTTAAATTAAAATTATTAAGGTAGACTAAAATGCCCTTAGGATATATAATATACTTATATATATATATACATACATTATGAAATTATGAACTCGATGAAATGAATCAAATGAATTAATAAATATAATATATAGGAATAATACATTTAAAAAACATTTTATTATATAGGATTTTGTATATAAAAAACAATATATATTTATAAAATACATATATATATATATATATATATATATATATATATATATATTAATATATATAAACCTGTATGTTAATCATTGAATACAAAATTGAATATGAATATTAGAAATGAGACCCAAGGTTTATATAGTACAGAGTTAATATGCTGATTCATGCTGACTATGCATGATCACATTTTATAATGCACTGATACATACTATAGTATATATGCTTATACCATATATGCTTGTCATTGTAACATAACTATATGCTGACTTAACGAAATGCATATATATATATATATATATATATATATATACTAAACTCATTTGAATAGATTGTAATATATATATATTATATATATATATATATGTATATATATATATATATATATATATATATATATATATATCGATAATTATAATTAATTTGTATACATATTTGTATCTATAGATAGTGTATACACTCATATATGAGTTTATATTTATAGTTTACATCTATAGACAACGATGTTTGCTGTCGTTATACGTAATATAGTTCTTATATAATGAACTCCCACTTCTTGTATTGCTCAGCTACAATTACATATTTACAATTTATTTGTTTTAAATTTGAACTGGATTTTACATAATGACTTACGATAATGACTTGTATACATAATTGATACATAATAGTATTATGATAATACCTATGTTATGTTAACACAATATTGTATAACATTAATATTACTATATATATATGTGTGTGTGTATGTGTTTGTGTGTGTGTGTGTGTGTGTGTAATGGCATTACATTAAATTATATCACTATGTTAAGGTATGCATACGTTATAGCGGGTTTGTGTATTCTAAATTGAGTTCTGCAAATATTCTTAGATTCAATGAGCTATTATTCAATATGCGCAATGTACATTGTGCATTGCGCACGTATATTATATATATAAGTATACTTAGACATATATGCTATACATTTAGTTAGATATATATATATATAATATATATATTATATATATATATATATATATATATATATATATATATATATATATGTATATGTATATACATGTATATAAATGTATACATTTAGGTAGATATATACACATACTACTTTTATTTACCTATAGTTATTTTTATTTGGTTGAGTCCTTTCATCCCATCCAGTAACTTAGATGACATTTTCACTTATAACAATATATGGCGCTAATGTCCCTTTGAAGCCGCTTATATAGACATAATATATATATATATATATATATAAACTAAATATTCCGAAGTGAAAGTCACATATATATATGCTTAATTATATTTCTATATGTATTTATAGTATAATTTATAGTATTTTATAGTATAATAATGATTACTTTTCAGTTCGCATATAGCTAACTGTTTTCATAGAATTTAAATATATGAAATAATATAAAATGTAAAGCCAATAATAATTATATAGATATAATTTAGAACATACATTAATAGATATGAAACTATTTAATAATGTAGAATACATGAATAAATATCTGTAGATATTACTATATAGTAATACAAATTGTATTATACAATACTATATATAGTATATTTATATAGTATATATACTATAGTATATTTATATAATTGCTTTTTAAATATCCAATTCAATTATATATATATATATATATATATATATATATATATATATATATATATATATATATATATACATATATGTACTAGTTATGGGCTCCGGAACAGAGGGGGTTTGGGGGGTTGCAACCCCCCCTGGCAAAATAATGGAGGGGTTTTGATACCTAAAACCCTCCCCTGCAATTTAGGTAAAATGAAGGATTTTTTGTATATACAAATAATATATATTATTATAATCTATGTGATAATTATATATTAGCAGAAATTAATAATGTTATCATAAACATTAAAGTGATCACTTCGAAGCGGTATACCTTAAGCTATATATAGCTTAAGTGTCTATGCATTTTATATTTATAATCTATTATATTTTCTTATTCATTAAACAATATAATAAAATGTACAATATATTATAATTAAATTTTATTTATAATGAATAATAATACTGTATTTCGCTATTTGTTAGTTTATACATACATTGAACTGTTTATTATTGTTTAATTTAAACTTTAAATAAAATTATTAAAAATGTATAGGATTTTATTCATCTAGGATTATCAAGTAGGCGAAAGTAACATACTGGCGAAACTATTGAAAATAATATGAAAACATCATTATACGTCTCGGTCTATCCATGTATAATTTGCGCGGACAATCTTATGATTTAAGCATCAATATGTCAGCTGATATAAAGGAACACAAGTCCTGATATAAAGAACAACCTTTGTCATATTAAGGGGTATCCCATTACCAGTATTTCGGAAATGTTTACTAGAAAGTTATAATCTAGCAAGTTAACTACAATTGTAGTGTGATATCTCATTACTTTCCGGCAATTGCCGGTAATATAGTAATTTAATGGGGATATCCCACTACAACTTCATAGAAAATCACTTTCTAGCAAACATTTCCGAACAATATTTTCTGAAATACTGGTAGTTGGATGTGACCTTTACACATATTGTAGTTCACTAAATTATGTTTGTAAATGTGTTGCTCAATGTAAATCTGCATATGCTGCTCTTGTGAGGCAAAAACAAAATTTTTTTTAGCAAATCTCGATAATTTAGATATTTATACCAATCTATTGATAATGGTAAAACCAGATTCAAATCAATGTGTCCTATAAGGACACTGTCCACTCCCCAATGGACAGTCAGATGTAAGGCTATATCAGCAGTCTTGAATAACTATTTATATATTATAAATGCATTAATACATTTTACAATGGCAAGCGTAAATAGTTCTGAATATATCGCCAAAGCATATTCATGTAAGAATACTCTACTAGAAAGTTTCTAGTAGAAATATATAACCTATAGGTATACTTATATTTCATTAAATATAGAATTTGATATATTCACTTTATTAGAAAAATTAGTTAGTTTTACTGTAAAACTTTTACCTGTAGTTTTTAATAATAATTATTTATTATATATATATATATATATTTATAAATATATTAAAAGTATAATTTTTTAAATATGTTTCATTATATAAGTTTAATAGGTTCAAATTCTACTCCCAATAAAGATGTTTTTTATTCATTAATATATAACATATATTTTAATCGACACAGTATAGAGCAAACGAACCAATTATCACATTTATTTAGAAAATATTTTAAAATAATCTGGAAGATTAATATATTGTAGATTTATTAATTTAATATTAATTGTTTTTATAGAAACAATAAAATTAATCAAATTATTGCTTAACCAATTGTACCATTGGTACATTTGGTTAAGCAAGTATGTCATATCATAGGAGAGAAGCTTTTCTATGTTTAGAAGATTGAAGACGTAGTTAAGGTCACAACATAAATACAAATAATGAATATATCATATATGCAATGAACATCAGGATATATTAGATTATATTGACGACAATAAATTGATAAAAGAATTTTGCCAAAGAAATTATTTTAGAAGACATTTTATAAGTATAACATAATACATATATAAAACCTACAATATTTTGGGATTTATTCTTGTTATAACATACATATTCCTTTAAAATATTCCAGATATGTTCATTACAGAATTCATCTTTTGTTAACTCAGTATAATTATAATTAGATGTTCTAACATTTAAAATAAATCATAATGTGCTCTATATTATATGTTACAAGATATATTTTACAATAATTACATGCTAGTATTTAGTTGATAAATTATATTTATTTCTTAAAACCCCCCCTGGGAAAAAAATAGTTCCGGCGGCCTTAGTACTAGTGCATTATCGATATATGTGGATTTCTATTCAAATGGTGTCGGTATATAAATACATATAGTCGAGTCGGCATATAGTTATGTTACAATGACAAGCATGTATGTAGGATCTATCATATAAGTATATATGAATATATGAATATATCATATTTACGAAACATTAATGTTTCAGAATGTACCCATGATAATAACCTACAAGCTGGTATATTAGTTAATCAAGAAGTGTAATTACCATACAAGTTTGTACATATCATAAAATGTATTATTTTATATTATCTAAACTACGCGGACATTGTTTTATTAATGTTGGTGTAGGAAATTATATTCTTTTTTTAATTTTATTAGTATGTTGAATTATAATAATTTAAAAGTTGAAAAATATCGGTCAAGATTAATAATTATAATGATAATTCGTGAATTTTAAATCTTTATTACATAACAGAAACGTTATCGTTGCATAATTAATGGTTATTTATATACATAACACATGGTTTCATTACTTATGGTTCTTATGGTTCACGGGTAGTAGTAGTAGTAGGAGATGGAGTAGTAGTAGTAGTGGTGGTAGTGGTGGTAGTAGTAGTAGTAGTTACAGCATTCCTCTTCGCCGCCAATATCTTCTTAATGAGGTTCCTACGTCCCAGTCTCCTTACGAACTTACATGATACTGGCTTATCGAATACGCTATCGTCAGTTACCTGTTAAGTTAGTAGTTTCGTTATATATTAAAATACAGTTGTTAAGTTTGATAAAATATCGTAATAGGTAGTAATATAGTAATATTCCTACAATAATACAAATATATAGCGTAATATAATATATATATATATATATATATATATATATATATATATATATATATAACGAAAGAAAGAAAGAAAGAAAGAAAGAAAGAAAGAAAGAAAGAAAGAAAGAAAGAAAGAAAGAAAGAAAGAAAGAAAGAAAGAAAGAAAGAAATAAAATAATTTTATAAAATTACTTTACCCAATCAATGACTATTCAATATAATATAATATATATATATATATATATAAAACCTGCAATTTATAATTAGTATGATCGACGAAATAGTTGACGTTCTTTCTCCACAAGGAGAATCTACCATACTCGACAACTGGTACAACGACACCACCGTCCACTTGCATCATGGTAATCGAGGTTTTAATATTCTTCACGTTCATTTTCACATCAAGATTCCAGGTGAAGCTATTGGAGTAGGTTAATTATAAGTATATCAGGCAGGTATGAGAGATAATTCGCCATTAAATTATGTATATATAATTGACAACAAAGATAATAAATATTCAATATTACTTTGAAGCCGCGTTATGAGGAATAACATCCATATTAAATTAAAAAACAAAATATAATATAATTATTATTATTTGTATTATTATATATATATATTCTACAAATGATTATATTGATCAGTACACAATATGGTTACGTCATCTATGATGTGACTGCCTACGTAAGAGTTAACGTTAGCTATATTGAAGCGTATTTGTAAAGGTGCTGTTATGCATAGTGTATCATTAAAGCTATATGTGTTCACTTTCAGATGTTATGATGAGGTACTACGTCTTAAGGGGGTATCCCACTACCAGTATTTCCGGAAATAATTTCAAGAAATGTTTGCTAGAAAGTCATTTTCTAACAAGTTGACTACAAATATAGGGGGATACCACTTTACTTTCCAGCAAATTTCGGGTAATAAAGTAACTTTAAAGTGGGTATCTCACTACAACTTACTAGAAAATAACTTTCTAGCAAACATTTCCGAACATAATGCCTCATTATTTCCGGAAATACTGGTAGTGTGATACCCCCTTTAGGGTGTGTTATTTGTGCCATGAAAGTTGGTCAGATGGAAAGGTTATATAAATAGTGAGATAATATATTGCGTAGAAATAACGTTAGTCTGTCATACATCTGTCCAACTGTCTGTGTTACACGCATCAGTGATGAGTCACCACACCCCTAGCGCAGTGCTGCCCGTGAATATAGTCATATTACGTAAGTATAACACCCTTGAAGCTTAATCGCGATCTCCAGGGTAATATGACGTAAGCCACGGATGTCGTAGTCTAGAGAAAAACCCACTAGGCGATGAAGTTCGCTAAATATACAGATGTCGTGTATCAAGTATCATATCGAGGTTTAATATGTGCTTCGTTACGTACGTCGTTTCTACGTAGTTTTTATAGAATTGTATACATAGTCTATTGAAAAGCTGGTGTAATATCAATTACATATCGATTAATTATGTTTAGTTATGAATCATAACTTATGATCCATGGTTTATTTGTAATCGATTACATGTATTTATATAGTATGGGGGTTCATATATACATAACTATAGATCGATTTTTAATAATAGCAATTTAAGATTAATATTATCATTCCGATTCTATCTAGAACATTCATTACACTTGTGTGTAGACATTCTGGTTATGTATATTTATTGATCGTATTGATCGTCCTGATGATTGAACGAGATAATCACTCAAGTTGAGATAATTACCAAGGATTGGCCTCGTTATATCGGTATATATAGTACTGTAGTAATGTAGTATACTCTATATATACATACTATATAGTATACCTACATGAAAACCACCATGTGTTTATGTAACAGATGAACATGCTAACTTAGCACATTTAATTTGTCAGACGATTTTAATTCTTTTCATTTTTAAATTCTCTTAATTAATGCCTCCATAGTTATAGAATATTCTAGTGTATACTTTTTTTAAATATACTATATACTATATAGTACATGTCGATGTAAGTGAGAGATAGTTGTACTCGTAGATTTGTATTTGACCTAGATCGGTATTGATATATCTTACTAATGTAAAATTCTATAACAGACATGGTGCCTCGATTTAGGTAACTTAAGATGGTCGACCACCACATGACACATGCATTTAATAAAGACACATATTCAAACAAATAATATGTGTTATTAAATGCATGAGTGTATACACTTATAAAGTGCGTTTCAATTATATAAAAATAAACATTTATATGTATGTATATTATAATTTATACTGCACTATAATTGCAACATTTAATTTGATTAAATAATACTTTATATTTGATGGTACCATCAACTTAAGATGGTCGACGTCGATCATCTTAAGTTATCAACATAGAGGCCTTGTTAATAATATTGTTAACATAGAGACCATGTCTGTTGTAGAAAAATCACGTGACTACCAACCTAGGTAAACTATAAATCTATGGTTGTACTAGATAAACTACCTTATGACATGGTATTAAAGTTCATTCTCTGACGTATGTTACAATCGTTCCCTCCCATTCTATAAATAGACGTACCTTTCTTAACGTAATACTTATACATCAGTTTTAATTCAATAAAACATTCACATTTCTATGAACATTTCTAGAGATATTCGTATATAAAATAATCGCAAATAAAATGCTATATATGTATACATTACGTGCGTGCTCGTGTTTGAATTCGCTACTAACTTAGATATATAGTGGTCGATTTCGACTTGGTTACTTCCGGCTCCGTGGTAGAACGAGCTCTTGTAATGTCCACACCACTGACATCTATTGTTCTGTCGACGTCTTGTGCGGAACTTGAAGATACACACCCCGTACGCGGTTAAATAGGTCAACCCCTTCTTATTGTAGTCGATCAATACTAATCGGGTGGGGTGGTATTATAAACAGTGTAGCATTTATATCGCGATATAATCTATATGTATATACATGATTATCGATGACAGTATACTATAAATAGAGATGACATTAAACTATAAATAGAGATGACAATATAGTGTAGATGTTACTAGAAGTTATGAAACATCACGTGATATATTATCGCATTTTCGTGCCTATGTCTTTAATATTAATTTATTATATATTTTTTTTATAATATAGATGTTTATACATTCATAATGTTATATAGTTTGTCCTATACTTGTGTTTATAATAACTTATATGTGTATACTAACTATACCATAGTATGTATGCATAATTAGTACCAATAGGACCCTATAGGTATACTATTGTAACAATAACTGGTTAGCATTAATACACATTTATATATTTTTATTTATATATATATATATATATATTCTATAGTATACTATGTAGCATAAATTATATATGTAAATGTTATTATACAAATTTACATTAATTTGAATACCGTATACATATACATTAATTTGAATAAAGTATACAATAATCGATATGTAGTAATATTGTATAATATATTGTGATCAACATTTTCAATTTATGTTTTTTTAATAATATTCATAACAATTTCACTAAACTTAGATAATTATGTTCATTTTATTTTACTTTTTATAAACATTACTCTACTATACAGGTGAGAATTATTTTATTATTTTATATAATTTTGTGAACATGTTTGTATATATATAATTCACATATAATTTGCTTTATTTTAATATAATAATTATAATAAATATGTATATTCATATTTTACATAATATATTTGTAATTCGTATAATATAAAAAGTATTTATAACAGTTATTATTTAACTACGTAATACACACTACATTAGTACACTGCATACTATTGTAGTATACTACTGTGTTATATATGTGTGTCAATCATACATATTGTGTAATCTTATATATATATATATATATATATATATATATATATAATATATAATATATAATATATGTGTAAGAGTGTAAATATGATTAGTTATATGCTATTGCATAATCGCTTATAATAATATGAGAGTTACGTAATAGTTGTTAGATAATCGCGTTACCTTCGTAATCATACTGGGCGCCCTCGAGACCCTTGTACTTCCGTAATTCAACCTTCTTATCGAAGTCCACGTATAGCGAAACTTGGAAGATAGTACGACGTACGGGAACACCTCTCGCTGTAGACGTTCAATACAACGTTAGTCGATATAACGCTTAATACAATGCACGATTGATATACAGATTTTCAAGTGAATCTATTTCTGAAACTAGATTTATATATATATATATATATGTATATTGGTAAACAAAATAGAGAAGTGAAAATGTTAAAAGTAAATAAACATGAAAACGACCATGGTATTATCATACATAGAAGATAGATAGTATACTATATATGAATAATGATATTGTCTATAGGCAGTAGCCTAATGAATATATAGCTAGATGAACGCCTACACTACTGGTGATAACCTTGTATTACTTTACTATCGTAGTTAACAGCCTCGTATTGGCGGGGAAAGCAGCAAGACCTAGTGCTCAGCGCGACATGAACCAGCACCGCTAGTAAAGATAACTTCAAGAACCACATCGCTATTGGTTAATGACTTAGCTTCTCAGTCGACGCCGTATTTATATAGCTCTCGACCAATAGGAATGCGCGCGAGTTCCACATTAGGTCACGTTACACTTCGGCATCGCGTTGATTTATTACCGAGTATATCATCGATATCGGCTAATATTTAATGTCGCCCATTTAATCGCGTGTTATCGTCTGAAATCACGTGGGCTACTTTACGAAAATGATTACATTCACTCGATACATGTACAACTTACATTGTACGTTACTATAATAGAGGGGCGACGTGTTGTTGAAATCTACGCGTATTCACTATTGTGTAGCGCTACCACTACACTGTTAGAAATAAATGGTATAACATTGATTACAAAATGGTATAACCCCGTGGCGCCCTGGTATACCATTTACGGTATAACTAATTAAAAAAGTTATACCATATTTTATAAAAAGTTATACCATATTTGATATAAAGTTATACCATAGTTTATACCATATATTATATAAAGTTATACCATATTTTATAAAAAGTTATACCATATTTTATATAAAGTTATACCATAATTTATACCATATATTATATAAAGTTATACCATATTTTATAAAAAGTTATACCATATTTGATATAAAGTTATACCATAATTTATTAAAATTTATACCATATATTATATAAAGTTATACCATAATTTATAAAAAGTTATACCATATTTGATATAAAGTTATACCATAATTTATTAAAATTTATACCATATATTATATAAAGTTATACCATAATTTATTAAAAGTTATACTATATTTTATTTAAAGTTATACCATAATTTATTAAAATGTATATTATATAAAGTTATATCATAATTTATTAAAAGTTATACTATATTTTATTTAAATTTATATCAGTGTTTATAATAACTTACTATTCTATATTATTAATTTATATATGGAATCGACATTTATAATGATAATTTATTTTCTAAAAACCACATATTTTGGTGTAACAATATTGTTTATTAACAGATACATTTTTAAATAAATAACGTGATACAAAATTACATAAACAATTAATGTTTGTAGGACATGTTACGTGAAACAAATAAAATTAACAATACCACTTAATAAAAAACCAAACAATTATCGACACACATAATAAGCATCCTCTTTTCTTATATATGCATATATCCATGTATCCATGGAGTCATTATTTCCTGCAATTAAAATTCAAATATTTATATAAGTTATATATATATATAGTATACTAGAGTATGAATAATAATATTGTATATTATATAATAGTATAAATATGTATCTTATAAGAAACTTTATACAGTTAATATCATATATGATAATATATTATAATATACTATATAAAGTATACTTTATAATTGTATACTTTATATACGTTAGAATTGTAATTAGAAAAATCCAATATATTATATTAATTACTGCAGTTATATATATAATAGAGTATACTATACTTTTGAATTAGCATACGAAAAATCATAAAATAACTATAATATTAAATCTATAGTTATTAAGTAATTATTAAGTAACCTTGTCTTTATTTTCATTGTAAATTCATTTTTCAATAATTCGCAAACTCCCATCATAAAATATATGATTCCCGCATCTATTTTAGGAAATATTATATTATATATTTAATTATACACTTTATAATCTATATTTGATTAAGGAAAGAAGGATATTGATAATATTTGTACAACAGTTAACATTATTTATACCTATTAGTAATATTATTTAAATTTAATTACATTGTGAACTAAAAATAAAATAAATAATTGACCATATATGGATATATAGTATACTATCCATGGACTAATAAAATATAACTGCATATTTATTTTATATAGATATTTAACTAATGTTATTAATTAGATAACTAAATTACCTGTTTGATCAGTTTGCGTAGTAGATATACCTATAGGTACATCAATATATTCGTCTATATATTTGTGTATATACGTTATATGCTTTATCATCCCCATCAACTCACTATTCCTCTCCGGCAGTTTTTCTAATATTTTAAATGAAATTTGAAATTCTGCAAATAATTCTACAGTTTCCTGCATATTAATGATTGGCATATAGTTATCATAATTTTATAATATATATGTATGTAATAATGTGAATGTTCTAATACAGTTTATTAATCAAAGCAAAGACCTGTTGAACATAATAATAATATAACATAATAATAATTATAATAATAATAATAGTACCTACCCAATGAGATGCAAACCGAAGAATGAGGCAATCTCACCGAGTGGAATTTATTCTATAGACAAATAACGAAATATACTTTACAGACGATAAAAATATAAAATACCAGAAAAATAAACATTTACATGGCTATGGCTATAGACATATATGCATTTAACACAGAGCGAGACACCGAAATCTAGTTTAAAGTTTTATGTAGATATATCGATTTCTGTTACGTAATGCTAAATTCATTTAAATGTATATTACATTAATCGATATACCTATCTACAACTTTGACTTTATAACATATATATATATATATATATATATATATATATATATATAATTATATAATTATATTCTAACAATTTAATTATATATTATAAATAATATATAAATATATTATAAAATTATATATTATATAAACTTGTATATTATTATATATAATATGATATAATTTGTATATATATATATATATATATATATATATATATATATAATGTAGTATAAATACCTTATGTATATTGTAATGTGTTGAAAAATAGATGCTTCTCATGTTGAGTGTAGAGTGGAAATAGAATATGTTAATAAATAAAATGGAATTATTTATATATATATATATATATATATATATATATATATATATATATATATATATATATATATATATATATACATATACCTACTCGAATAATTATAAGTATTTGTATATGAAATATAGGAAATATGTATATGTATACATATTTCCCTATGGGGATCTATATAGTTTCTGAAAACCAGTTTAATTGCAATTAGAAGCAATACATGCTATGTCTATAATAATTTAACACAAAAATAAGTAAACTGTTATATTAAGGATATTATGAAAGATACTATTATGAATTATATTCTTATACATTTTATTTTCAATCAAATATAAACTTAATTTTAAAATGTTATGGTATAACTGGTATTTCCATATTGTATACCATATAATTCATAAAGTTATACCATTATATTTAATAGCTAATGGTATAACTACAAATTACAAATGTTATACCATATAATTCGTAATCTTATACCATTTAAATTAAGCTATATGGTATAACTAAAAAAACAAATGTTATACTATATAATTTGTGATCTTATACCATTTCAATTAATCTATATGGTATAACTAAAAAAATCAAATGTTATACCATATAATATGTGATCTTATACCATTTAACGTAATTGTATGGTATAACTCGTATTTCCATATGTTATACCATATATTTCATAATGTTATACCCTTATTTTTAACAGTGTAGTGATACGGATCTACCCGGACGAACGAACTGCTATAGTGAATAGGTGATATATTAAAGCGTACGTTTTTTACGTGATGTAACAGCGAACAAATCAATCATTTCGCGATCTATACTTTTAAATGAATTATATTGTTTACGATAAATCTACAGGTGGGATCGCTTTGATTCTTGTTATTATAAGTGGTATAAAACTATGATATCGCCATAGTACCCGTTGGTATATTCACTATAGATTATTATAGACAAATATACAATCACAAATAACAATACTATATAAAGTTTATAAACTGAGAACAATTAATGAATAATTTTGTATAATTTTATGTGATTAAATATTAAATTAAAAAATAATATGCTATTTTTTATATAATATACTACACTTTTTATAAAAATGGATAATAAATGTAATAATAATTGAGAAAAAAAATAAATTGACTTAATCTAGATTTGAACATAGTTCCCCTGAATAGATATATATATATAGGGGATATAGATATAACTACCTACATAACCTACTATAGTATACTGCTGAATCTCTTTTCTAAACATTATTTTATATGATTCTAAAGCTTATTTTATATAATCTATTATCTATACTTACATTGAAATATTACATTTAATCAATAATAATATTTATCATTATATTAATATAGTTATATTATATTTTTATTAATATTTTATTTATATAACATAGTTAATTTGTTAGTATTGTACAGTTTATAATTATTAAATCAACATTAAATCCGGATTGCTTCAAAAAACGTAATAAAGTATAATCATTATTTATTATTAATAATTTATTAATCTTTATAATATAATAAATTATTGAATTCAATAATAATTAGAATTTAATCCAGACATATTTAATATGTTAAATTGTTATGTTTCCTTTAAATAATATGAATATAAATTGAAAAAATATAGTAAAAAAGACTCATTATTATAATGATTCTTTAATAATCAGATTATAATTAAGGTTATAATAATCATTATTATATTCATTATATATAACACTAGTAAAATATTATACAAGAGTAATCAAAGTCTATGATTAAACTTTACCCTTTATTTTACTAAATAATATTTAGTAAATATAGTTACTAAATATATTATATTACTATAAATTTGAACCTTTATGGTAGATATACTATATAAATCTATGGTGGACTAATATTTGAAAATCCATAATGTAATAGTGACCGATAATTTATATGTCTCAGCATACTTTTAATATATCGATAAATAGGAATACTAATGCATTTTTAAGAACTTATTTTTTGAATTAGCTATAAATCATATAGGTCTATAATACTGTGATTTAACTTTTATATATTACTGAATAATATTAACGATTTTTTATGCATTAACAAATTCATAAAAAAGCATTAAAATAAGTCAAGTCAGGGGTAGTGGCCGCTAGTATCAGAATATGCAATAGGTGTCTCGTAATGTATTCGATTTATATGTTTTAAATTATTTAATATTAAATAATTTATTTATGATACATACGCACCTTTTTTTATTCAATGATTTAATTATATATATACACACACTCATATACATAAATAAGTATAAATATATATAATCATGTTTTTGTTAAAATTTGATAAATAAGATTATGTAATAAATTTTAATTTTAATTTTAATTACTTTTTTTTTTAAATTTACTTTATATTATAGACATATTGATTATCTAAATATTGTATATTAAACTTTTTATCATATTTAGCACCATTTAAACATTAATTAAAACGCTACTACTCCATTCTCGGCCACTACCACGTTCCTTCCCCTATCTTCTATAATAATGATTTTTTTAATATAAAATATCAGTATAATAATAATGGTAATATACTAGTTATTATATAAAAATTTCCTTAAAAATATGCATTATTAAAAATTGGCCTTTACAAAAAATATACAAAAATATACTTGGTAGGCTAAGGTTTTAAGGTTGCAATTTTCTCTATATATATCTCTCTTTTCATAGATCTTATAGGTCCATATATGTTACATATATGTCTTACATTATAATGCACTGAATTCGAATCCTTATTGATCATCAATCGCATATATATTCTTGTAGTTTTTAAAAATTGATTTTTTAATCATTTATTGGTAATAGCAAAACCCGGCTTCTGTAATAGTATACTGTAATATCATATATTATCCTATAGTATACTATAGTATCATATATTATCCTATAGTATACTATAGTATCATATATTATCCTATAGTATACTATAGTATCATATATTATCCTATAGTATACTATAGTATCCTATTATAGGACTCCTATAGGAGGATAGGTGGAGTGAAGAACAAAATAACCCACGATATAGTGATAGAGAAGACAAATCATGAGGATATTGTGATACGTGTTGATCATACACAACCATGGTTGTTGATAGATCACGGACTATATATATACACGGCTATATCGACCGCCTCTTATTTAGAATACGATACATGATAAGTCGTATATGAAATATGCTTTTGTAATGCGCTTTGTAATACGAGTACATAATAGTGTATTCGTGTAGGTATTTAGTTTGTATATAGGCTATATACACCCTTATATATAAGCAATAACTCGTCAGAATCTTGAAAAGTGTCCAATGGTTAGATAGGTGTGGAGGTAGCCTACTTATATCTATATCTGGTGTAAATAAGTAGCAATGATTTATGTGTAGTATGTTAATATATATAGGCTATATAGTGTGGTAACTACGTATTATAAATGTTATATGGGATATTTGTGGTTTAATGTATTTGTAATAGTAAAAAGGAGGCATGTTTTGAATGAAATAGGTAGATGTGATGTAATATATATATTATTAAATATGTTAATATATATGTATAATATACCTATACATATGTATAAATGCTGATGTTGCATATTTTGTGATTTAATTTTTTTGTAATTTTAAATAGTAGGCGTGGTTTGTAATTGAATTAACTATAGTTGTTTATAAACATATTAGTAATCATTGCACGTGGTAATTATAGTATTAATAATTATAATATGATATAGTTAATTAGTACAGACATCGATGTAGGGCTATGACTGGAAGGCCAGCAAACATTATCATATATATATTGCTATTGTAATGAATTCTTGATAAGTGATTAGTGATTCTATATTATCTATATTATAATATCTGATATTATTTCAGTGCAAGGTTCTTCGACATTATTTTTGTGTAATTAAGATCACATATATGTGATCTTATATATATATATACAGTCTGACGTGAATACAAGTTTAACCGTATAAAACTTATAACATGCGATCTTAGTATTAATCATGATAATGCATTATATTTAAATAGTTGTTAGTAATTTAAATGAGGAAATTCAAATTGTAAAAGGTGAAGGATATGCTTAATGTCAAAGGGTGCGTATTTATAATATTTAATATGTAAGTTAGAATCTACATTATAGACGTGGGTGGTCATACGTCGTAGGTTTTACATTTATCAATATGAGCTTGTAGGTTAAAGAGTTTAAACACGATCAGATTATGTTCCTAATATATAATTATATATAGAGAAAATCTTCTCAGGTGTTGGTTCTGTACTGTAATTATTATAGTGTTATATGTTACTATTGATAGAGTGCGCTATTTTATATTTGTTGCTATAGTTCATGGATTTTGATTTTCATCAGTATTTTTCTAAGGGATGTAGCTTGTGTTTGTCAGGTGATAGTTGTGAGGTGACTCATGTACAGTGCATGTATGTATGTATGTATGTATGCATGTATGTATGTGCAATGCACAGTGTGAATGTAACTATATATAACTGTAGTTATAGCTATGGGGACATGGTAATCTAACATAATGAATAGGGTGATTTCAAGCTTGTATTGTGAATAGATGGGGTACATGTACCGAAACAAAATGCATGTTGTTATATATGTCAATCAATTGTGAGAGAAATTACTTTAAAAAATGTATATATGTTATTAGATGAGAGGGATTGGTTGGATTAGGTAAATTATTTAGGAAGGAAACGAGATAGTGATCATTGAATTGGAGAATGGTTAATTGAAATTTTGAATTGTTGTTATATTCTAAGGTTAAGAGTGTTTAAACGTGCCTAAAGAAAACTCGGTTAACTATAAAAACTGCCCCGATGTAAGATGTTGTGTCATAACAGAGACTTTATAGGACGCTATTATAATAACGTTGACATTACCGCTGCAGAAGGCGATGTGCGCTGGATGCATTTATTTATTATAGAATATTCCTGTGTAGATTATTTATTCGCACAAGGGAGACCTATCGTATATTATATGACGACTGATACATAAGTTGATCTGTATCGGACAACATTGAATTACTATGTTAAGTGATTAAGTTTTCTCGAGTAGTTGATTTATTATGTAGGTTTGTTGACATTTTATTTAAATAACCAAGAATAATAGTGTTTTCGATGTCGCTGGAAAATATTTCTTTTAGAGTCCTTATAGGTGAATTACTAGATGGTCGATAGATAACAATGATAGTGGAGCTAATGTAGATAATTTAAAGAGATGTAGTAATTCACTATTTCCGAAACATTAAGAAAAGTTTCAGTGATATTAGTTGAAGTGCTGGACAATAGTATTACTAAGATGAAATATATTAAGAGTAACAACTTTAAACAAAGTATATCTATATTCAGTGCAATATATAAGTTAACTCTAATTAGATGTAGTAGTGGGAATTGAAGGGTGCAGTATTCAGGTAGAGGTATTAGCGGAAGGAAGGGTATAACTCTACGAAGAATGTTAAGTGAGTTAGTTATGATGGTTATAGTATGAGATTCAGTATATATGTGTCGAATATTAGTGTTATAATAGGTGCAGATATTGGTTGAATTATATATTCGGGTGATCGGAGACTTATTTGTAGGTTATTATGGAGGCTAGTAATGTGGTTATTAAAATACCCAACAGATAATGAATGTGATCAAGTAGGATTCATTACAGTAGATTATGAAGTTTGCTTTAAATGAAATTCAAATGAGTGGATGTTATAGTTTAGTACGTAATGAAGAATATA
Source organism: Osedax fenrisi (assembly GCA_964019155.1). Taxonomy (NCBI): domain Eukaryota; kingdom Metazoa; phylum Annelida; class Polychaeta; order Sabellida; family Siboglinidae; genus Osedax; species Osedax fenrisi. The sequence continues at coordinate 69,336,730 of OZ025239.1, read as the reverse complement.
ATTATTACTAACACCATAATAGACGAGATATAATAAATCTATTAATATTCGATATACATATATATATAGGTTTAGATATAGAAAAGCTGGAAAGACGACGTTGTTTTAGAGTGAGGTAATAAATGTTTTTAAGATAGAGTTCATCTAGTAGGCTGATAGAGAAAAGTATTGGAATAAATTGAAGTGTATGTACATATTGTATTACTGATAGGTTATCAGTATGATATAGTGAATAAAATGCTTGGAAAGGGATGGAAGTTATACCGTATTGAAGATCTAGTTATTTAACGATAAAATAAGGATTTTCATAGGAGGCATGAAATGAGATCGGGAAGGACTATATAGATGTTCATATTTTATGGGATACTAATGAATTGATTCATTGATAAATAAGGTATACCAGGTATACTATACCTATAGGTCGATTATTAGGGTGATTATTTTAGGAATATATGGTGAATTGGTTGATGCAATATTATAAAGATTGGAAATAGTTATATATGATTTAGGGATGAAAGTTAATCTGTCGTGGACGCAAGTTTCACAGTGCAATATAAAATATACACTGAGATTACGAGTGTGAGAACGCAGGGAGATGTGCAAAAATTAAAATAGAAAAGGAAACGCTTCGATGGTCTTGAGAATTACTAATGATAAAAAGGTAAATAAATAAAAAGATAATAAATAATAGTAAAAAATAATGAGTAACATATATAAAGTATAAGTTAATAATAAACTATACAATTATGTAAGTATTATCACTTATGTGAATGTTTGATTACTAGCATAGTTGTGGTGTCAGTATATAAGTATTAGTAATGCTATAAAGTAGTTACAAGAAGTCATTGTGTTATATATTTTAATCAATAATATTTAATTTTAAAAATAAATAAAATAATAGTATACAAATTACAATTATGATAAGATTATGATAAGATAGTGATATATATATATATTTATGTAAATTTAATCATAAATAATATTAATTATTTATTTCTTTGAAATATATTATTTTAATATTTCAATATTGTAATACCACATATGTATATGTGTGCACGCGACACTCGATATTACATCACGAATGATATATAATTTGTGACTATGATTGGTCAATAAAATGAAACACGCATTAATAATAGAATGATGTAATCAGAACTTTAGTCTATTTTCATATTCTGTTTCGCAACTTTTTTCGCCAAATTATAGAATTCCCCACTTTTTTTATTGAGAAGATTTGCTGGAGTATCAAATTCTACAATTCTTCCCTTGTCCATCACCTATTGAATATATAGATTTCGTAATAACTGGTCATTAAGGGTTGTCGTTCATAATCTATTGAATTCATATATTTGTGTGGTAGTAAAATAACATAATCAATACTAAAAAAAAGTAATATCATATAATTATATGAATATAATCATAGGATTTATACATTATAATTTAATATGGTTTAATCTACTGCTAACTTCTATTAATAATTACGCTAAATATAACGATTATACAAATATTACATAAACAAAGTATTCACATACAAACAACGATATGACGTAGTTTACATACCGAGTTGATTCAATGAGATATATCTGATATATACTGCGCGGATATCTGCGCGTGTGTGCGCACCTTAATATAGAACTTGGGTGCTTACCAATACCCCATTCCATATATGTATGTATATATATATATATATATATATATATATATATATATATATATATATGTGTGTGTGTGTGTATATATATATGTATATATATATAATAATTATTTATTAGAAGACATTTCTTTTCTTTTATTTTTTTATATATAGGTGTGCGTATTTTTTCATAAAATGCTTAAAAATAAGATTGCATCTTTTCTATTGTTGTTGCCCATTTAATTATTAATTATATATATATATATATATTTATATATTTAATTATATTCACAATAGAGATATAATCGCAATTATTTATAATATATATATATAATTCTAAGATATCTTAAAGGTGATTTTTATCCGCTATTTGTATTATATGTCATACATGTATATTCTGATTCAATAGATAAATACATATATATATATATATATATATATAAGTAATACAAACACTAATATATAATGTATATTATAAAAATAATTTATTTGTTTATAGAAATATGATGATATATTCAATTAGATATACTTAGTTAGATAAAGACTTTAAATATTCTTTATTTTTTAAATTAAATAATTATTTAATTGTGAAAGTTTTTAATATATAAATAATACATTTTATAATATTAAAATTTAAAATTCTATTATCAAAATAAATGCACCAATAGGAAAATAGTAAAGAATAAATCTAATCATTCTTCGTAGAAATAATAATAATTATATTCATAATCAATAATCAATGACTAATAATACATACAAGTATAGCATGTTAAATAAAAATTTCTGATAAAAATAATATTTGTTTAAATGATGATATTGAACTTAAATTACAATTTCATTAGTGTTTCATTAACAAATAATACAATATTTCTCGTCGTACACTTGACATATAAAATAGATAGTTATCTATCTATTGCAAACAGTGAGGTATCATTACGCATTGCTAGATTAAGAGAGACTTTGCAGCGAGGAATGAAACCTGATGCTGATCAAACTCCTGCTCAAACTTCTCTTGTAATCCGAACGCCCTTATAGTTGTTAAGCCGAACATACTGGCACTCGCGTGAGTGAATACTGGAGATCTGGCTATGTATCGGTGTGGCCAGTGTGAATATTCATAGTATCACACACACACACACATATGTATCATTTTATCCTTTGTTATTTACACATTTATTATTGTATATCTCATTTCAGAATAATTTATTTAAAAGTGGATTGTTGTGAATAACGTAGATCAGTTTTTAATAATATATACGTATATATATTACATAATATTACATAAAATTTAGTTAATAATTGTAGTTAATTAGACGAGAATTATGAAAGTTATTTAATATGAATACACAAAAAGATATAACCGGTGATTATATTAAATAGTATTACAGTACATATACATAGATAGTTAACATATATAGGGGGTATCCCACTACCAGTATTTCCGGAAATAATATCCATAAATGTTTGCTAGAAAGTGATTTTCTAGCAAGTTAACTACTATTGTAGTGGGATACCCCCTTACTTTCCGGCAATTGGCCGGAAATATAGTAACTTTAAAGGGGGTATCCCACTACAACTTGCTAGAAAATCACTTTCTAACAAACATGTTCGGACATCATTTCCGGAAATACTGGTAGTGGGATACCCCTTAATAGAGAATGTTGCTAGCACTCGTAGCATGTACAACACTCAGGAGGGCACTAACTGGCTCCTTCTATACGTTTCACTTCCTTAGACGTGGATATAGCGAATTTCTTAGTGTAGTAAGATATAATACCCAGCGGAACTAGAGCCACTAGGATCACTAGGAGTCGGAATCGCTGTTACAAAGATCATAGATATGATGGAAAATAGCGTCTGTTCAAAAGTAGAAAGTTTTCATTATCGAAATAATCTAGGTCATGTGTAATTAATTATAAATTTCACATTGTTATAATAATAACAATAGATAAATACATATTATATAAATTTATATTTAAGTTATAAAATATCAGAACATATATATATTATACCAATAATTATAATACATTTCCTTGAATTTAATTAAATATTTACTATAAGTACCTTAATAAGTAACTTATTATACAGACTCCGTATAATAAGTGATAAGATAACTATAGTAGGGGAGAGTACTCGAATACCGACACCCTAACAATAAATCACCATATATTTATTATTTCTCAATTATATATTTCCAAAATTTATTTATAAGTATTAAGTTGTTATATACATATAATAGCTATTTACAAATTTAATTTAGTTTGTGTAACTCTGAGTTAACAGGGATGTCTATATTACAAGCACTGACTCGAATACCGACACCTTGGCACATAATATCGAAACCCTAAATATATCGATATTTAGATATACCATATATTATTTAATATCCACTATCCAATCAGAATTAACACACGCAATTCATGCGTTGTTTTCCTAAAATTAATGTTCGAAAATATTTAATATTTTATATTATATTATAAATATTAAGTTTGAAATTACCTAATTATAATGCGAATATTGTACGTACATAGGAGTTTTATATAGTTTCTGAAAGACTATTTAATTCCAAGTAGAATTAATTCCAAGTAGGAATATATTCTATTATGTTTATATTATTAGGTATGTCTATTAATTTATGAATACTATCATAAAGCACGCACATTATAAACAAATAACGCTAATTGGTTAAAGGGTGTCGATAGTGCATGCAACTAGGGTGTCGGTAATATGATAATGTATGTTACTTAGGTAAACGTCAATAACTTTGTAACAATTGTTATAATACAATAATTTAAATTATGAAAAATACAAAATATTTTCGGCACATTGTAAAATATAATTAGATCTATACGATGAATTTAAAATATTTAAAATATATCAATTTTTAAATGATTGAGATTCGATATTGTACTTCAAAAATTTCATAAATTTAGAGTTGTTACGAAAAAATCAGTTTTTTGTTTATAATTATAAAAATATAAATATTAAAAAAAAAATTATACTTATATGAATTAGAATTATATTGATTAACATTTCATACATTCATTATTTTTTGATTGGAATTATATTTTAGGAGATCTCTAGGGTGTCGATATTACGTGCATGTCGATATTAGAGCACTCTCCCCTAACTACGGTAACTACGGTACTTAACACTGCGATGTTCCAGCCAACTATAGTTGTAGCTATAGCTCGGTACCGGAATGACTGTATCTTCCGCAATCACTGTACGTTATAGCTGTGTGTTCCGTGCCATTCCAGAACCTCGGCGGTACGTTGTCAGCAGACTAGTACAGTAACACATATACCGGAACGTGCTGGAACATGCCGGAACATGCTGGAACGTGCGATTATGGTACTAGAAGAGTATGTCAGCACGAGCGTACTATTATTATACCATAAAATGTTTAATTTCCCAATAAATATTTATAAATATTATACCGAGAAGACGTAATGTCGGCATCAAGATATGACTCATTAACTGGCATAATCAACAGTCTACTATATATAATAACGGATAAAGTGAACATTAATGTATAACGTTGACTACATTAACTTTATAAATACCACCTTATTATATAGGTGTTAATAAAATACCACTTCATATCTTATCACTTGTGTTATCTAAAATAACTGTAGATTTACATTTCATCATAAATACGTCAACACCGGTGTTGAGACACTGTTGGGACACAGGGTTAAGGGGAGTTTCCAGTGTCCAAAATGATAAAAAAAAAACATTTTTATTTTATTTATTTTTTCTACTATAATATTAATAAGTATAGTGTATTTTTGTATCTGTATAAATATTAGCCATGAATTCGATCTAGAAATACCATAACATATAGTTTTTAGACCATACTATTCAAAAATAAATGTATCAATATTTTATTTATTATATATTATGATCCCTGACTATTGTATTTTATATTATAATGTTTTATAAAATATTTCATTAGATAACAATATTTATATTACTATAGAGATAATTGTATATATGTGTATTGTATATGTAAATTACTATGATGAATAAGAATATAAATTTAAATATATTTTAATATCAATTGATTTCCATACTTTTAACTGTAACTGCTGTTTTCTCAGAATCATTATTTCTCACTAGGTATGTGTATATAGAAGAGTGTTTCATAAAAACTAGTATAAATATTATACTAATTTTTATGCCATTATATAAATAACATATATTAAATAATCCTATAATGATATATTTTATAAATGTTTAATGTGTATAACTGAAAAAATATAAATTCAATGAATAGAATTATGTGTGTTTCTATAGACCCATTATTTTCTATCTCTATACATAGTGGCATGCCTACTGGGAACTCCCCTTAAGGAGAGATCCTGTGTTTGTTGAATTCATTCAATTCAATATTAATAGATATGAAATAGTGTACATAATTAAAACTTTATTATTAAATATAAAATCATATTGAACAGGGGATTTGTCAACATTTTATTAAATTTTTAGTATCAAAAATCTTGCATTTATAACAAATTTCACCAAAATTGACATAGAATTTTAAATAATCAAGATTCAAAAATCCCAGTTTAATTTTTTAAGTTTAATTCTTAGCATAAGTTCTGAAAATTCTAATATGATTATAATTATTATTTAATAACAAAGTTATCGCCGTTTAATTCTTTTCACTATTTGCTATCTATTAACAATAAATAAAATGAAATTCAACAAATATAGGAACTCCCATCAAATTAATCGTTTTACAAGATTATTATTGTCAACAAATATATACACATTTTTATAAATATCATTAATATTTGCATTTAATAAATTTAATTATTTAATAGAAATATCTGATGAATTATTCAATGGAGTAAATAAAACTTTATCGGTAATGCTCAAGCAGATGAAGGTAAAGGTAGATCGGAAAGGTTTGAATTGTTTATGTATGAGTTTATTAATTTATTTATGCTATAGTTTTTTAATATTATAAGTATAATCCTGTACACTCTCTTGAATAAATTGATTTTAGTTGAGACAATGTAAACCTGAGGTGGCCAGCGAAGTTGCAGATAAATATAGCAATAATATAATTCACCATGTTAAAAGAACAGAGAAATAGACTTGTAGTATTGTTATGTAATATGTTATAATTTCTTATCTATAGTAGCTAATAACCTAATTTCTTCTTCTATATATAGCTAATAAATAAGGCTTTATATCCATAGTACAAAATTCTATTTAGATATATACAAATGTGTTATACATTTATAATAATCAATAATTAATATAACTAATATATTATATGAATTATTATTGATTATTATAAATTTTTAACACATTTGTATATATCTAAATAGAATTTTGTACTATGGATATTTATACCTTATTTGTACCTTATTTATTAGCTATATATAGAAGAAGAAATTAGGTTATTAGCTACTATAGATAACAAATTATAACTTATTACATAACAATACTACAAGTCTATTAACATGGTGAATTATATTATTGCTATATATATCAACGTAGCTCGCCCCCTTATAATACATATATTTAGTATATTGGTATTATGAAATGTGAAATATCAGTGAAAACTAATAAATATGTAAAAATAATTATTGAATATTAAACTAATACATTAAACTAATTCATGTAAAATATTATTGTCTTTGAAAATCAAGCCTAACCCTTAATAATATATTATTAAAAATATCTATAGCTATTTTTATTATGCGAGCAAGCATGCGCAAGGCATGCGAGCATGACACAAGTGTATTTCTATTCTCAATTAATTTTCAACATACTTACATTCATTTATTACTCTGTTAATTTCTACCATTAGTAATAAACTTGTAATTTCATTAACCCTTTACCTCCCAATGGTCGATGTTGATCAAAGTTGACGTAATACGCCTCATATTGATAACATTATCTGGAATGTAAATAGTTAATATTCAAGTGATATTCAGAATACCTATAGGTATTCTAAATATCACTTGAATATTAACTATTGGTAAAAATTATAAGAAATTATTAATATTATAGTAGAAAAAATAAATAAAATAAAAATGTTTTTTTTTATTATTTTGGACACTGGAAACTCCCCTTAACCCTGTGAGTCCCAGCAGTTTTTAATAAAATGTGGAAAATAAAGTATATTTAAAAAAAGTGTATGCATCTTTTTACAAAATAATTATTCGTATTCAAATATTGATAATTATCTATTACAAGTTATATTTATTTTATAAAGTATATAATATATTATATAAATCTGGTAAAAAGGCATTTAATTATTATTTGTAATATTATACTTAATAAATTAGAATAATTATAATTAATTTTTACTTCAAAACAGTATAATATTTCAATTAATAAATACTCCATAAAATATTATAATATACATATAGATTCTTATAAATACTATTTTAGAATCAGTGTTAAAACTAAGCAACATTTCATTTTTTGATCATTACAATTAGGGATACAAATATCTCCTATTCAATTTTTATGACTCTTCGCTGCCTAATATAATATATTAAATTATATTATTAATAATTGTTATGCTATATATATGTATTATACTTTTCTATTGCAGTTAGTCAGGCTAAGTCAGTAAGAGAACTGCAAATACAAGAAAATGAGGGAGCACTGTGTGAAGAAGTACTAAATGAAGATGAGGGAGCACCCTATGAAGATGTACTAACTGAAGATGAATATAGGATTAACACTTCGACAGAAGTGTTATGATAATATTATAAATAAATGTGTAAATATTTTAGTTAATAATTTTAATAACTAAATGTTTATTTAATATTTTTAATCATTTTAATCATAAATTATAATTTATCTGATCATATTATATATTTTTCTCATATATAGTACATTTTTAATTAAAATATAATAATTTTATTTACTTATTTTTGAGAATAAATCTATAATTAATATGTAATTTTTAATTATATAATAATAAATTAATATCCATATTTATAAAAAATTTATAAATCTATTTATAATTAATATATATTAAAATTAATAATAATGTATTGATTTCAATATTTACATGAAAACAGAATAGAAATATTAATATTTCATTAGTTTATAACTATATATATAAGTGATCTAGATGTAACTAGATTTTGTTATTTTAAATAGTTTTATCAGATAGTCAATATATTAATGAACATACATATTTGTATTGGGAAAAATTAAATATTCATGTGGGTTTTGTAAAAAGAGAATAAATTTAATTATAACTTAAATAGAATAAATATGAATATTGTAATCTATTTGTTATACTCATAAATTATTATATAATATAAATATATTATAAACCATATTAAAATGATTTTATCTTTCAATGTAAATCTTTCTCATATAGTACATTTTTAATATAAATATAATTATTTTGCAACTCATTTTATATATTTAATTTAATATATCATTTTAATTATACAGAAATTATTAGTTGTAATAATTGTTGAGAATAAATCTATAATTAATATGTAATTTTTAATTATATAAAAAGAATTGATATCAATATTTATATAATATTAAAAATATATTTATATATATATAATTAATAATAATGTATTGATTTCAATATTTATATAATAGTATAAATATAATTATAATTTATGTATTAACATTAATTAACATTTATAAGATATCATAAAATATGTATAATATCCACATTATATACTATTTAAGATAATACAGCAGTGTGCATACAATACAGGTTAATATATATGTTGATATATATTATATAACTTGAGTGGTCATATTTTAATTAATAAATTAATTATTATTTTTCATTATAATAAATATAATAAATATATGTTGCTTCTCTTAGTCATGTATCAATAAGTAGCTTGTATAAGCCATGAGGCATAGATAGGTGTATATATGCTTTTCTGAGCCATGGATCAATAAGTAGCCTGTAAAAGCCATGAAGCTTTGATAGGTGTATATATGCTTTTCTGAGCCATGGATCAATAAGTAGCCTGTAAAAGCCATGATCAATTGATAGGTGTAGATAGGCTTTGAAAAGCTATAGCTTTTGTGTTCACAGAAAGCCTAAAATCACGACCCATAAAAAAGCATACTTAAGCTATAGCTTGCAACTAGCTTTTTGGTAGCCTGGGTGGTAAGGCAAATTCCAAAGGCCTTTAGTGGTAATATACTTACCTATAGGCTATACTTCTAATAATACGAATACTAATAATACATATAATCAATAAAATCATCTTTATATCTAATAACTATTCGCTATAACTGAATACACCACACAACATAAAAATATGTCTAGAATACCGTCAATATAAAGAATTTGTAATTTAGTTTCCTGTATACTTAATTATAATTAATAACTTTAAAACTAGAGCTTTATGTTAAGGTAAGCGATATGTATTACTACATATAACCTACACCCAGAGCTAGTTGAACCTTATGCTTATATACAATTACTAAATTTCAAATAATAAACAGAGTTAGTAGGCCTACATTATAATATAAATGATACATTGTCGTCGACCTTTATTCTATCTACTAAGAGAATCACTCATGTATAATGTTTCGTGTTACATCATTAATAATGCTATTATGTAATACTAACTGAACTCAGCTCGTAGATATTGTCGGTTATTTGTTCGCCCATTTTTCCCGTGTCTTTAGAAAATCATTTTAGAATTCGTCCTGTGATGAATTATAGTGAGTCATCACCCAATAATACTTGTCTTTTATTCACTAATGGTGCGTTTTTTGTAACCTACCAATATTTAAACAATAATATATTATATTAAATGAAAATAATCACATGTTCATAATTAATTATACACATATACACGTATTTACGTGTATATATATGTATGTGTATGTATAAGAATATATAATATAATATTACATGATTCTAAAATTAAGTAGATACAATTATTTGTTAGCAATTTCATTTGACTAATTTAATAAAACAAAAATAAATGTAAATTAATTTAAGTTAACATCATATTATAATAATATTATATATATAGGACCATCGAAAGACACATTTATTTTCAGCGATAGTTTGGATATGTGAAAATACTAAAACAAAGCATTATACATTAGCAGAAGTCCTTGATACTATAGTATATATATATATATATATATATATATATATATATATATACTGGATACTATAGTATATACTATATACATATATAAATATATATATATTTTATTATTATTATTATATATATATATATATATATATATATATATATATATATATAGTAAGTATATAGTATATACTTATTAACTATAGTATACATTTATTAACTATAGTTAATAAGTATATACTATATACCTACTATATATTTGTAAATATATAATAATAATAATAATAATAATAATAATAATATCAGATTCAGTTGATGACCGATATCAAAAACCAAGGTATGGTATATAAGTTCTATTGAACTTATCGAGATACCAAACTGCTCTTGGTAATGAAAGAATTAATAACAAAACACGAATAAATATAAATAAATATTTTACAATTCTATATTGTTCATTCGTGTTCTGTCTCATAACAAATCAATACAATAAAATTAAATATGTCTCTCAATACCAAGAAATCATCATGTATATAAAAATAATATAATAATAAAATATAATAAAAATATATAATAAAATATTTAAAAATGTAAAAAGCTACTAAAATAATAAATAAGTTAAACTATAAAACATCAAAGAAAACTAAAGACCAAAGTAAGGCTACAAAGATATAAAATATTTATAAAATACGAACAAATTAAAAGAGCTAAAAAGATGACCATGTAAATAAAATAACAAACAATACAGATAAGGTGTAAGTGATTAAATATAATTATTTAAAAGCATGTTTTTAATATGCATTGTAAAAGTATTCAAATTCGTCAAAGATGATATGGTTGTATTTAAATAATTCCATGAACATGCGCCTTTGTAACGAATACTAAATTTCTCATGATCAACTCTTATTTTTGGTATTAAGAATGTTCTGTTCAACCGAAAAGAATATAAGGAGCAATTATAATTGAACTTATAAATAACTTACAAATTGAACTATGCAAATAATGCTTGTTATATATTCTAAACATATATTTATAAATAGATATATTTATTAAATTTAAGAATGTTATGTCTTAAAAAAATGTAATCAATATTGGTTTTGTTATCAAGTTTATATATTGCTCTCATACATTTATTTTGTAAAATTTGAATGCATTTTATATTGCTATGGTAAGTACTTCCCCTTATATTATAATAGAACAATAATTAATATGACTATACAAAAAAGAAAAATATAGCATAACTAAAGTATTAATATTAAATTTATATTTATATCTATGTAGTAAACTAAGTCCATAGTAAAGTTTATTTTTAATATTATTTATTTGCATTTTCCAATTACGATTTTCGTTAATTAAAATGCCTAGGAATTTAAAATTAGTTGATTGTTTTATGGCTATATTATTTATTTTGATGTTCAATTTATGTTTAACTCTTGTGCGATGGAATAAAATTAATTTTGTTTTATCAATATTAAGAACTAGCTTATTACCGCAAAGCCAGTCATATATTAAAACTAGAATAGAATTTATTTCATTTTCTAGATCATATAAATTATGAGACTTTAATGTTAAAGTGGTATCGTCAGCAAAAAGAGTAAAATTGCATTTATTAGTTATATTAGGTAAATCATTTACATTATTTACATTTACATTAAAAATAATACTGGTCCCAAAACTGAACCTTGTGGTACACCACATTTAATCGGAAGTATTTTAGAATTGGCCAATACCGGTAATATTATAGCTTACGTATTGATACCTATTTGCCAAATATCTTTTTAATAATGACAAAGTTATACCTCTGAAACCATATATATATAATTTGTTTAATAAAATGTCATGATTAATAGTGTCGAAAGCCTTTTTTAAATCAATCGATATTGTGGATATGAATAATTGATAATGTATATTCAAGTAATCAATATAATGTATCAAAGCATCACATGTTGATATAGATTTGAATGAGAATTGTTTATTAAAGAATTTTTATCTAAAAATGATAACATTCTTACTTTTAAAATTTTTTATAAAAATTTGTGAAAATTGTGATGTTAATGATATTGGCCTATAATTCGAGCAATCATTTTTATTTCCTTTTTTATATAAAATTATAACTTTAGATGTTTTAAGTACATCAGGGTAAAAACTATTTTCAATGCATTTATTAAATAAAATTTATAAAATATTACTAATGGATAAAATAATGTTATAACATATACGTATACGTATACGTATAAAAAAAAGTTAAAATCATGGGAATCAGTACTATATTTTGAATCAAAATTATAAACAATATTTTCAATTTCTATTGATGAAACAGGCTTTATAAAAATGTAACTCTTCTTACTAGTAATATTTTCATATATATTTTTATTAGAGTATTGTATATTTTTATTTAATTCAACACCTATATTTGAAAAATATGAATTTTGTAAATCTGTTAATTTATTATCAATAATAGTTCCTGAATTTTTATTATTTGCTATAACTTTATTTAAAGTAGGCCAAGTATTTTTAATATTATTATTTTTTATTTTATTTTCATAATATTTTGTCTCTGTATATTTTAATATTTTCATTAAGCAATTTTTATAATTTTTATATACATTTATTAGTGAATGATTATTTAAAGATTTTGTAATCATTTTATTCTATTTACCTATACATTTAATGATGAAAGAGGTTAGCCATGGTTTATCAAAAACTCCAGATTTAATTTTAACTTTTTTTAAAGGACAACATATATTATATGAATTAGTTAATGTAGAAATATAATTATTAAAAGATATATGAATATCAGATTGAGTTAAAATGAAAGACCAATTTATATTAGTCAGATTATTATTAAAATTTAAAATATATTGATCTGAATGATCCCTAACATATTTATAAGAGTTTTTCGTTTTTGTATTAATATATTTTTTTTAAATACAGAATATCTGTAAATGATCACTGATATCAGTCAAGAGAACGCCATTAAAAAGTGGGAAAGATAAACAATTTGTGTAAATATTATCGATAATAGAATTTGTTTGATTAGTTATATGGGTTGGTTTTGTGATTTTCGCTATTAAATTTAGGGAATAAAGAGTAGGTATCAATAAAAAAGTTAGTACTTGTATGGGAATTATTATTATTTATATTTATATTGAAATCGCCTGTTAAAATTAATGATTTATTTAGATGACGATTAAATGTATTATATATAATATCAGTAAATTCAATTAAATATAGGTGCTTTATATATACCTGATAGTAAATAATTAATATGTTAGTATATAAATGAGATCGTAACCATATCATAAGCATCATTGACAGATAATGATAAATTATCAATGAATTTATATTTAATATTATTATTAATGAAAATGAAAACTCCACCACCACGCTTATTATTTCTTAATATGTGTTCTGATGAATAATTAGAAATATTAAATAAGTGTTTATTAGATGTATATATAATATACATGTATATTATGTATACAACTAAACAAATTTGCATAATAAACTTTATGATTATTGTAATAACTGAATCATGGCTAACTATAGTTAGCCATGATTCAGTTATTACAATAATCATAAAGTTTATTTTTAAATATAAAAGGTAATCAGTAATAGAATCATAATTTTGGAATGAATAATAGATAATTTACGACATATATTTAAATTTGATTTAAATTATCATAATATTGATACTGTAAAAAAAGTTGTATTTATATTATCGATTATATTAGAATCGCATTTTAGTTAATCAGGTATGTAATTATAAGTTAAAAATTTATTAATTGATGGTAAACTAAATTGCATTACTAATATATAAATAGAGAAGAAAAATATATGTAAAAAGGACAATGGAAGCTAAAAAATAAATTAAATAAAACTAAACTAAAAGATATATAATGTTGAAAAAATGCAATACTGAATAATAAGCCTGAAATGTATAAAAAATACACCTGAATTGAATAAAATAAAATAAAAACTATAAAAACTATATACTTTTAAATTGTAATACTTGTATGTAAATGCAATAAAATGTAAATGGTATTATATAATATTTGTAAAAATGTAATACTGAATAAACCTGAAATGACTGAAAAATAAATAAAACTATAAAAACTGTATAAACTTTTAATAGGCCTACTTGTGTATGTAATTAATGTTATGCGTTATTATATATATACATATATATATATATATATATATATATATATATATATATATATATATATATATATTATAATATTAATATTAATAATTATTAAAAATGTAATACTGAATAAGCCTGAAGTTAGTTAAAGATTGTGTTTACAAATATAAATTTTATAAATTAAATATAAAGTAAAAATGCAAAATATTAATGAAGAGAAAAAAAAAATATAGACAATATATTTTAATTTGATTGATATTTATCCAATTGATTAATATTATTAATTGAGATTATTGATTTTAAATCTTCTTTATTTGTATTAATATAAACAGTATCTTTATAATTTTCGGAAGAAAAAAAAACGAGCCCGAGCCGAGACTTTAGCCAAACGAGCCCGAGCCGAGTTGAGACTTTTACAAAACATTACCGAATAGAAATGTTGCTTTTTTGAAATTACATTTTAATACTAATTTTTATATATTTCACATTTACATCAATTTAAAAAAAATAATCTGCACCAACTTCGCGATTCAGTGAATAATAATGTAAATTTTATCTAATGGTGTAAATAATACCGAGCTTTTTGATGCCGAGCCGAGACTTTCATTTTCGGGAAAAAAACGAGCCCGAGCCGAGACTCTATAGAGTCAAGCGAGCCCGAGCCGAGCTGAGACTCTAACAAAACGAGCCCGAGCCGAGTTGAGACTTTAGGTAACTGAGACTGATCAGTCTCGAGACTACATCACGCTTTAGATTTGAGCATCATTTACATCAATACTCTAAACTATCTAACTTAATTATATATTTAGTAAACTATATCATCTAATACATCACCAGTTTCAGATTTTTTATTGTTATTAGTATTTAATTTATGTATATTTAAAATATTATTATATGATAACTTTGTATCCAATTTTGTATTTATAAAATCTGTAAAATTATTGGTATTATTAAAATAAGTTTTTAAATTAGAATCTGTATTTGTATGGGTAAATATTATATTATTAGCTATATCTTTAGTATTCTCTATATCCTTAAGTGTATTAGTTATTTTATCGATATCAATACTATTATTATTTTGTATTTGACTATTACTAATTGTTTCTTTAAATATATTATTTTCTTTGTTAAATTTAAAAATTATACTAGTCTGATAAACAACTTTATCATTTAATTTATTAATTTTATCTGAATCTTGAAATCTTGAATTAATTTATATAGTTTATCATTAGAAATTGGTGACATAGTAATAATCAATAATTAATATTATTTAAATTTCAATATTTAAAGATAATTTGTATACCTACCAATAATTATAATATAAATTTAAGAAACTATATAGTATAATGTATAAATATAAAGAAGAAATAACTATAATTAGTAACTAACTATTAGAACCTAACTATAAACAATGAATCAATATAAAAATGTAAATAAATTAAACTAGAATAAATCAGTGAAGCGTACCATTAGTTTGTAATACTATTTATAAATGTATATTATTAAAAATATAAAATATAAATGTAAGTTATAATTATACTAATGAAGATATAATATATTAATAATTACTTTAATAATTAATTTAATATATACATACTGGAAAAATATTCATCATGTATAAACAAAATCAATACATATATACAGAAAAATATTTATAATATATAAACAGAATATAATATGGAATGTAATGAATTGAATAAATAATTATAAAATAAAATAAGCTATTGTTCACTTATCTTGAATTGATTTATAGAAATTAAATATAAAATTGAAAATTGAATATATATATATATATATATATATATATATATACCTATGTGGTATATGTATACCTATTTATATAATTACATTAATAATAATTCACAATAATAGGATAATTTATTCAAAAAATTGTATATAAATACTTTTATGTATTTATATATCTATACATATTTGTATTAAAATAAATATTAAAATTAATTTAATATACATGTTTGTATGTCATGTTAATATATAATTTCGCAAATTTTTATATATAAAAAAATATATTTTAATATATTAAACTGGCAACAACCTGAAAAGACCAAGTTCTTATTTTGAAGCCATTTGGATAACGAAGAAAGAAAACTAGAAAATGAATACTAAATGAAAAAATAATGAAATTAAACTACTCCAATAAACTATATCTATCTATCTATCTATATTAATTATTATTAATATTATTAATATTATTGTATTATTATAATTAATATTATTATTACAGTTATTAATACATCACATTGAATTCGATTTAAAGATATAATCAAATGAACAATAATACATTTAATATATAAATATATAAATAATATTGATAATTAAGTTAGTCATAAACCATAATAAAAATATTAATCTACTGGATTTTTATCAAAGAATGAAATCAGGGCTCGGAATATGGACTTCAGCATGGCGTTATGTAATTATTTATTGACGTTTATTATGTAATAGATCAGGATCGAATTAATAGTCGCTGAACATGTGTGTATTGTAATGTATTGGAGTTCATTAATTTAGGGGAAAGTGGACACCTATTACAGACACTTTAACAATACATGGTCTTAATATGTGATGACTCTTTATTTTATTCAAAAATTACAATATATTAATATTATATTATTAAAGATATTATTGTGATTTTTAAATTTTATTTAGTCTTTTATTTACATAGATAACGGAGGTGTCCGTATTCGGTACCCATGTCCGAATACGGAAACCCTGTGTTATAATACGGACACCCTATATATCACTAGATAAGCTATATACTATTGATGAATCAATCAGACAAATAAACAATTACATTATTTATAATTAATTTTATGAAAAATGTATTCTAATTTAATTAGTTAATAATGTATACTAAAAAACTAAAGGATTTTCATGTAGAGGAACACCTTTTAAAGTTAAAAAATCATTATTTATATAAATAAAATATATTATATATAACAGAACATAATATTTTAGTAATGATAATAATAAATCTGGTCATACATTTTTTAATGTGGTATTCCCCAAAGTATCTGGGCTCAGTATTGAGACCGATATTAGTTCTCATTTATATTAATGATATAACGTGTGACATACATCATACACATATGTCGTATGTGTCACCTACAACTTAAATAATAATGTTTTCTGGTAATATGAAATTTATATTTAAATCAAGATTAAACTTATTAATAATTTGTAAGGAATCATTAATGATAAAACCAATATAATTTCAATGTAGCTTTATTATAATAATATCTCACTTTTAACAAGATTAACTTTTCGACATTTAATAATAAAGCTGCAAGTAGACATTTGAAAATAATGTGTAACAATGACAAATTAATGTTAACAATTATGTTTTATTTGTAGGGAATTACTAGTAAATCGAATACTGATTGTATTATAATTAAATACAATATCAAAATGAATAAATCATTAATCACATGGTACAATATAGATTACAGTTATAAAACATATACACATCTTACATTTGATGATATATACTATAAACTATATAATTTGAAATATACATATATATTTAATGAACGATATATAACATAAAATATACGTATGATATATAATATCCCTGATGATAGAATTATATTACTTATTAATAAGTAAATAATTTCATGAGATAAATTATTTATAAAAATAATCAGATTAATAATAACATACTTGTCTATATCGAATATATCAGTAATTCTAAAGAATAAACTCCTTATTGTTAAACCTATTTATAAACAAATTAAAATATCCTATTTAAAATTATAATAATTACAATTGTATTACATTTGGAAATATTCTTAATTATACCCCTATATTAGAATAATTATTATTTATTTCAGAATCTTATTTGGTTAATATTATTTTTTATTTTTTATAATATATAATTTTATTTGTGGATAGTATGTTTGGGTATTTAATTTTGTTTCTGTTTTGGTTAGCATGGTTAGTAGGTAAAGTTATCTCTATCTATATATAGTTAGTAATTATTCTATAAAATCTATTCGATATTACATATGCATGTTTTTGTTAAAATCCTTTCTCCCATTCCCTATTTTCTTGTTGATATTTCCTGACGACTTTTTAAGCCATACACATATATTGTTTACTTTTACCAATATGTTATCTTCTTTTTAATATTTATTTTTATTAATTTGTTTTTAAATTTCATATACTTATTAATAGCTTTTCCGATAAATTATGATTATGCATATTATCCTTAGATATATAATATATAGGTTGCAATTAAGGGAAGGAAGGGTATTGTGGAAAGGGGGTAGTTGTGGAGAATGCAAATAACTTTTTAATTATAACAGATAGGGAAAAATGTTGTATATATATTATTATCAGTATGGCAAGCTCCGTTTTTTTAGATAAAATAATTAAAATAAAAACTAATCAATTAAAAAATATTTAACTAATTAAAAAACAGTACTTTTTGATAAAAAAAAACGTCACTTTAAGTTGTTATATATACGAAAATAATTGAAATATATAGATAATTTGTATAGTATATTGTAATAATAAATATCGTGATCAATATACATTTTAAAAGTTAATTATTATTGATAATTATTTTCTTTTATTACTTACAACAATTATCAAATTTGTTTTTTTTTAAAATAACAATACTGTAATATAGCTTAGATACGCCCAATACTATAAGCAGACACGCCCACTATATTATACTTAACACGGCACTCTTTGCTTAGCTATCAGACTTAATACATTATAACTATACATATAACTATTACTAAACTAACTGACTACTTGCGGAACGGAGTCGACTCCCAGAAGATCTACAGACACATAAGGTTATATATACATACTGTTAATATTACATGGTGACAGCGGCGTTACTATAATATAAAGGACTCATACATATATACATAGATATATATAGATATTACATAGTATAAATATATACCGTTCTTAGAAATTACCGTATATACCGGGCTTAGTAAAGTTTATATAATACATATATATATATAGGTAATATATCGATATATAGATATAAATATATCCTCATCATAATATATATACATAGATTAGATGCATAGACGCATTAATCATAAGTCATACGTAAATTTAAACTAATTTAGGATTATTAATTAGAAAATTAATATTACATAATACATGGTAAATAATTTCTTTTTTAATTAAAAGTTAAATTTTAAATAATTTATTTGAAATTGTATTGATAACAAAAAAATCATTACATTTTACAGATTTATATTTACTTTCGTATATTATATAATCGTATTTGTATAGAATAAATTTATATCGAATATTATTGTTAATTTATTTATAATAAATTGTTAATAATTTAATAGGAATATTCATGTATTCTAGAATGTATCTGTGTATATTGTTCATAAATATTGTATTAATATTACATAGTATTAAATACGTGATATCAAGGATATGGCACTATTCAGAATACCAGAAATATTAGTAGTCGATAGTATTAGAGGAGCAGAAATATGGAAGAGTTGGATACAAAATTACAATATATACAAAGTGCGAGCGAGATAGAAGTGAAGAGTCAAAAAATCCAAATAGCTACTTTCTTAAATATAATTGGCCAAGAAGGCATTGATATTTATAATTCATTTGATGATAATGAAATAGAAGAGCTAATAGACGGAAAAACAAAAAAAATAAAAGGCAAAGAAAACCTTAACTGGATTAAAAATAAATTCCAGGAATATTTTATTCAAAAGCGTAATATAACGTATGAAAGGTATACATTCAATATAAGAGAACAACAAAATGAGAATATTGAAAGATATTACGCCGAGTTAAAGAAACTAGCTAAATCATAGTTTTATTTATTTATTTTATTAGATCACTTAACTATAATAACTATTAATATATAATTATATCAATCATTATTATAAATAAATAAAATATTATATATGAATATAATATATTATAAGTATAGATAGTCTCTCGTTATATACAGATATGGAAATAATATATTTATTGAAATTGTTTTATTATTATAAATTAAAATTATATATTAATATATAAATATAATATATATATATATATATATATATATATATATATATATATATATATATATATATATATATATATATATATATGTATATATAATTATATATCATTAATTTTATATCATTAATTTTATATATTATGTGATATTTAAATAATTACCGGTGTTTTCAGAAGATTTTAATGTTCCCCATTCCTCAAAAGAATAACGTTTATCTTCAAATTTAACTCCAGCTAAAATAAACATATGTCTTGTTGCTTCTGATCTTCCTTTTCCATTGAAATATACTAATATTGGTGTGTTTGTTGAGCACATGTTTCTGTTAAATATTGTTTAATTATTGAAATTATATATTAGCTCATAAATAAATATGATTAATATATACAAATATTCATATATTTATACACACACAAATATATATATATATATATATATATATATATAGATGTATTCAATTAATTAATTATTAATAGTATTAATAATAAAATATTTATAACACAATAACATTCTGTATTGTATCTCTTAGGATTATGATATTAAATAATATTAATAAGGATATCATTTTATAAAAAAATCATATAAGCGTAACATTGTTGGGTAACATTGTTGTTTAAATAAAATATCCATTAAACACAACATACAATATTGTTAATACATATTTTATTTACAAACTGTATACAGATATATCCTATACTATGTTTATAAAAAGCCAATATATAATTTCTCTTTATCAAAATTATAAATTATTAATACATATTTATATTAATATTAATATTAATATTAATCATTATTAAAAGTATATATATATTAATATATATATATATATAATTATATATATACTTATAAAATACATATATATATATATATATATATATATTAACATATAAACCTGTATGTTAATCGTTCAATACAAAACTGAATATGAATATTATAAATGAGACTCAAGGTTTATATAATATACTATGTGTATACACAGTTAGTATGCTGATTCATGTTGACTATGCATAATCATATTTTATATGCACTGATACATACTATGCTTGTCATTGTAACATAACCAAAGATATTGTGAAGTAAAGATATTGCACTCCCTATCTATCTCTAGTACCTCAAAATTTAAATTTAAAATGAAAAAACAACATTAACACTAGATGGCGAAATAGTATATGAAATGTTAAATCATGTGATATTTTTATTTAAATTTCTTGTTTTCTAATTATATACATACCCTAATAATGGATACATACATTTAAAATCATTACAATATAATACAAATTATAATACAATACATGTAGTTTTTTTTAATATTATAATTTATAAATAATATATTTATCATTTATTTTATTTGTTTATATTAATTATAACTAATCAGTGTAATCTATTATTATATAATTATATTATCACTTTAAAATCATGCCTATACATATTATAATACAATATACATGTATATTGTATGTAATTTATTATTTACAATTACAATAAATATAGAAAATTATTATTATAAAACTATTAACACTAGATGGCTATATCAAATTATTAGGTTACACAAATTTACACAAGTGCAATATCTTTACTTTGGAAAATCTTTGACATAACTATATGCTGACTCGACGATGTGATCTGAATCGACACCATTTTAATAGAAATCTACATATATCGATAATTCACTTATATATATATAAGGATAAGGATAAGGATAATTTATTATTGCAAACAAATTTGATTTTTAACAATAAATGGCTAAACAAAATAGTCAAATTGACTTTCGAGGTGTTTGGCCAGAGTAAATAATAATGCAATTAAATATTATACATTCAAACATGTATCTGTATAGAAGGATAATCAAAGGGAATATATAATTGAAGGAAGCTTCGGGGTTGCCCAAATCCCATATGGGTAGCCCACACCCAGGAGTGTAATACTCAGTGATTTATTTAGCGTTTCAAACAATCAGAAATATAATCCCTATGTTAATCCATCTGAACTATATAATAATAATTAGTAAACAATTTACATATTAGTAATTCATAATAATAAATAAATAATCACGGAGCTTAATAAAAGAAAACAAATAAAATAAAAATAATTTCTTTGAGGATCTGTTCCACTTCTATCAATCAGCTTGAATAGTCACCATTAGTCCATCAAACATGTAAAATAAAATATAATTAGTAAATAGCTAGGTAAGAAATTTTTAATTTTTTTATAAATAACTTAATAGGTTTTATAATTTTTAATTTGTTACTTAGATTATTCCATAATTGAATATTTGCATAATGTACAGCATAACAACTAATATTAATTCTACATTTCGGTATAATAAATCTATTTTTAGCCCTAGTACAACTGTTTGAACAAAGTACAAACTTTTGTAATAGTTTAGTTCTATAGACTCTATTAAAAGCATAATGTGTATTTTTTAATAATGTGACTTTTTTTCTAAGTCAACTATTTTCAATATATTATGTCTTTTATAAATGAAGTTGATATTAGTTCTCTGGGGTAGTTTATAAATACATTTAAGAACCTTGTTTTGTAATACAATAATTTTGTGTACTACTGATTTATAATTAGAGCCCCATGACGAACAACAATAACTTAATCTAGAGTGAAATAGTTCGTTATATATTAAAAATAATATATTAAAATTAATATAAAATCATTAATTTTATTACGCAGTTTATAAAAGACAGCTACAATTCTAGATAAATTGGAGGCTAATAAAGTAATATACGGTTTCCAAGAAAGTTTATTATCAATGATAATACCAAGAAATTTAAATTCATTTTGACATTTAATAAGTATTCCATTTAATTAAATATTGAAAATATAAGGTTTATGTTGACCAAATATAGTATAAGAAGTTTTAATTAAATTTAATGATAGTTTATTGAAACATAACCATGAGTAAATATAACCAATATATTTGTTAACTTTTGACTCCAATATCGATACATCTTTATCCGCGAATACTAAGGTCGTGTCGTCAGCAAATAAGATACAACCATTGTCGTCCATAACGTTAGATATATCATATATATATAACAAGAACAACAATGGTCCCAATACGGAGCCTTGTGGAACACCTATATTAATACCTAGTAAATTTGAATTACATTTCTGATAACAGACATATTGTTTTCTATTTGTTAGATAACTGCATAATAGATCTAGAGTTATACCTCTAATGCCAAAGTAAGATAACTTATTTAATAATATATTCGTATTTAAAGTATCAAATGCTTTTTTTTAAATCAACTGATACTTTTCGAGACATTTAACCTTGTTATCTAAATTGTTAACTATAGTTATATATACTATAGTATATCATTTAAATTATCAATTGCATCAGCAGTAGATCTATTTGACCTGAAACCAAATTGATTACAGTGTAATACATTATGTTTATTAATGTAGGCATTTAGACGAGATTTTATTATTTTTTCTAAAATCTTTGAAATTTGTGGTAACAAAGATACAGGTCTATCATTTCCTAATATATCTTTTTTACCACTCTTATATAATACAATGATTTTAGAAATTTTAAGACAATTTGGAAAATAACCATCTAAGATACACTTATTAAAAATATGTGTTAGGGGAATTGCAATGAATTTACTTATTAGTTTTATATAACTCATACTAATTTCGTAAAAATCTTGTGTAAAGCTATTTTTAGAGTTTGCTATTATTTTTAAAATCTCATTTACTGAAGTAGGCTGAACGAAAATAGATGACGGTATAGACTTTTGTTTTTTATAATTTGTAATAGTAGCCATAGACTCAATATCACTGGAAAGTTGTAATCCAATCTCACTAAAATAATCATTAAATCTATTAGCAGTTTCATAGGAGGTAGTATCAAAAGGTGAATGAGTACATATATATATATATATATATATATATATATATATATATATATATATATATATATATATGTATATATATATATATATATATATAGCATATATAAAATGTATTCAAATTTTACAAAATAAATGTATGAGAGCAATATATAAACTTGATAACAAAACCAATATTGATTACATTTTTTTAAGACATAACATTCTTAAATTTAAAGATATAATAAATATATCCATTTATAAATATATGTTTAGAATATATAACAATCATTATTTGCATAGTTCAATTTGTAAGTTATTTACCTATAATTGCTATTTATATACCTTTAGGTTAAATAGAACATTCTTAATACCAAAAATAAGATTTGATCATGATAAATTTAGTATTCGTTACAAAGGCGCATATTTATGGAATTCTTTAAATACAACCACATCATCTTTGACGAATTTGAATACTTTTACAATACATATTAAAAACATGCTTTTAAATAGTTATATTTAATCACTTACACCTTATCTGTATTGTTTGTTATTTTATTTACATGATCATCTTTTCTTCTTTTTAGCTCTTTTAAATTGTTCGTATTGTACATATTTTTATCTCTAGCCTTTGGTCTTTAGTTTTCTTTGATTTTTATAGTTTAACTTATTTATTATTTTAGTATCTTTTTACATTTTTTAATATTTTATTATATATTTTTATTATATTTTATTATTATTTTATTGTTATATACATGATGATTTCTTGGTATTGAGAGATATATTTAATTTTATTGTATTGCTTTTTTATGAGACAGAACACGAATGAACAATATAGAATTGTAAAATATTTATTTATATTTATTCATTTTGTATTTATTCATTTTGTATTAATTCTCTAATTACCAAGAGCAGGTTGGTATCTCGATAAGTTCAATAGAACTTCTATACCATACCTGGGTTTTTGATCTCGGTCATCAACTGAATCTGATATTATTATTATTATATTATTATTATTATTATATATATATATATATATATATATATATATATATGTATACATGTATATTTTGGTATACACGATATATCAACACGGTATATTTTCATACATACATTATTATATATATATATATATATATATATATATAATATGTATATTATATATATATATATATATATATATATATATATATATATATCTTTATGATATTATACTTCGGATATAATGAACTTCTATATCTATATGTAACACAATTCAGTTACATGCATTTACATTTTACATTTGTGCGGTGTTCGGACAGTAAACTGTGCTTATAATGCAATCGGGGGTCCATTTGTGAAATTAATTTTGCACATTGAATAAATGCATTTTAAGAATTCTTCAGACTTAATTTTCTTGAAGTTTACAGTTGATGATATCGTTCGTATGGGTGTAGGGTGAATATTCCAGGATTATGGGTGGATATTGATTAGGCGTGAGACTTACTTGCATATATGTTTAGGAGGTAGTTGAAATAGAAACGTATTGGTGGAGCGTGTAGTGGTACTATAGTTGGTAATTTAAGTTTGAGTAGGGATACTAGGTAATCAGGATAGTCATAGTGGATTGCTTTATGTGCCAGTAGTTGGGTTTTATAGAGTATTCTATGGCATACACTGTACGCCTTACAGGCAGCCAGTGGAGTTTAGCTATAGCTAATCCTATAGGAATGGAGATATATGAGATGGAAGTATTTTGGTATATACCATATATGTTGAATATACACCTATAGATATAGAATTTTGAAAAATGTGGAGTTTAGAAACATACGATGTGGGGTATTGTAAAGGATAAAATTGCAGTAGTCGAATAGAGGTAGGATATAGGCATAACCTATAGGAAAAACTATAATAGTAGCGGTGGATATTGATATTGAATGACGAATAAGGCGTGAATTTAGTTAATAGTTTAGTAGATTTATTATGTGGGACAGTTGTCTTTAAAAACTTAAAGTATTGACAAATATAACCCTAATATTTATGACATGGTTTTAGTACTTGATGAACTGTAGTTCATGTTAATGTTTATTGGAGGATGTACCTATTGGTAAAGTTTAAGAAGATATCCTCAGTTTCTATCGAATTAAATACAAGGGAGTTTATTGTGAGTCCGTTATGAATGTTAGTAGGACTAGTAGAGGAAAGCATGTCAGGTGCAGAGTTTTTATTTTCTGTACATTTTACATAACATTGGATTTGCATATGTATGGAAGATAACTGGAGAATTCGAGATAATGTGGAGAAGGGGAATTATGTAAATGTTAAATAGTATTAGTCCAAGGACCGACCTTTGGGGAACACATTGTGTTACAATACTACTGTGGATCAACAGTGTTGATTCAACACAGTATATCTATGTACGTGAAGAGAGAAGTCATTTATTTAAAAAAACGTGAATATGCTATTGTTCAACTCTATAATCTAAATTCTTTTAATAATAATTTAAGATATTCGATAAATAAGAATATTATGTATTATTTTAAATCATCTAAAAAATAAAATGAATGTTCAACCTTAGTTACAAGAAATCTATCGAGTTAGTTGAAAACATTATCCATAAGTATAAAGTAATTCACTATAGATTAAGTTAACCTAATTACATTTTCTCGGTAGAGTGACATATTTAATATAATTTCTATAAAGGTTTAATATGGATATTAATGTTTAAGGATAATAATATGGGATAAATCTGAAAATATATAATTGTATTGGGCAATCTATTTTAAGATCTCACTTGTTTAGATCTACAATCGAGTGATTTATAGTTTATCAACTCGAGTTGATAAACTATAAATTACTCGATTCTATTTATAATTAAATCCCATAAGAAAACAGTTTTATATTATTATATAAAACAATATTAGTAACCTATTTATTATTCTTAAATAGGGATTTCTTTATATGTACCCTATATGTCTAGTATATACTATATAGTAGTTTATTTATTTATTTTAGTTTATTTAAATTAGTTGATGTTTATAATTGGATATAATTAGTTTACATATGATTGTTAATATTGTGTGTATTTAATATGGAGTTAATATCGAATATGTATATATTGCAAAGTAGAGGACTCAAGACTATTGGGCCAATATACTACTTTAGGGAACTCCTTTTATTGGAAATATTGGTTTGATGGGTTTATTTGATTTTATAGTGAAAGTTATTTTTGATAAGTATGATCGTATTAGTATTATTATGGTGTGGTGTATATGTATTATAATTTGTATTAAAATATGTTGAAATATGTCAAATGCAGATGAGAGGTAGTATAAGTATACGTAATAGTTATTTTGGTTATTTACATGTCTAACAAGTAGGTATATACTATATACTATATAGGTATATATACTTGATATATACATAGATAGGGTTATCTGTGTGACATTCTATTTTTCTTAAATGGTTTTTATGAAAAGATTATTATGGTAATATGGTTAATGACAAATAAATTACATACTTAAATTAATTACAAACTTACCAATATACAAGCTACAGTGTTATTTAGTTTTATTTTTTAGTAAGTTATCAAAGTTTTTTATAGTAATTTCATGTCACATTTCTGAATATTAATTATATAGTGATAGTATTGGGATTTTGATATTTTTATTTCATTCAAGTACATTGTGTATAGGGAGTGTATGTGTTTCTATGTATAATACTTTATCCGTTCTCTAAACTGCAGTATATTTATATGCACATAATCAAATTCAAATGATATAAATTACATTATTTAGGCTTTACATTTTAATTTGATATATAATCTATATAATATAATACAAATATATGTTTACATAAAATATATTGATATATATATATATTTTTTTATATATTTTTATAATTATATTTATAATTCGTTTAATAGATATTCAGATATATTTCTAAAAAGTATATAGGTAAATTTCCTAAAGTAATATATAATTATTATTAAATTGTATATGCAATAATTAACATATTCTGTTATAATGGCAGATAAACTAAATAAAAAGGATCAATTAATAGTAGCTACACTGTTAAAAATAAGGGTATAACATTATGAAATATATGGTATAACATATGGAAATACGAGTTATACCATACAATTACGTTAAATGGTATAAGATCACATATTATATGGTATAACATTTGATTTTTTTAGTTATACCATATAGATTAATTGAAATGGTATAAGATCACAAATTATATAGTATAACATTTGTTTTTTTTAGTTATACCATATAGCTTAATTTAAATGGTATAAGATTACGAATTATATGGTATAACATTTGTAATTTGTAGTTATACCATTAGCTATTAAATATAATGGTATAACTTTATGAATTATATGGTATACAATATGGAAATACCAGTTATACAATAACATTTTAAAATTAAGTTTATATTTGATTGAAAATAAAATGTATAAGAATATAATTCATAATAGTATCCTTCATAATATCCTTAATATAACAGTTTACTTATTGTTGTGTTAAATTATTATAGACATAGCATGTATTGCTTCTAATTGCAATTAAACTGGTTTTCAGAAACTATATAGATTCCCCATAGGGAAATATGTATACATATACATATTTCCTATATTTCATATACAAATACTTATAATTATTCGAGTATATGTATATATATATATATATATATATATATATAAATAATTCCATTTTATTTATTAACATATTCTATTTCCACTCTACACTCAACATGAGAAGCATCTATTTTTCAACACATTACAATATACATAAGGTATTTATACTACATTATATATATATATATATATATATATATATATATATACAAATTATATCATATTATATATAATAATATAAAAGTTTATATAATATATAATTTTATAATATATTTATATATTATTTATAATATATAATTAAATTGTTAGAATATAAGTATATAATTATATATATATATATATATATAATTATTATAAAGGGTAATTGTCTCGACAAGCAGCAATGCTTCTACAATTACCCAGGTACTTGTACCTAAATCTGATAATAATAATAATATATGTTATAAAGTCAAAGTTGTAGATAGGTATATCGATTAATGTAATATACATTTAAATGCATTTAGCATTACGTAACAGAAATCGATATATCTACATAACACTTTAAACTAGATTTCGGTGTCTCGCTCTGTGTTAAATGCATATATGTCTATAGCCATAGCCATGTAAATGTTTATTTTTCTGGTATTTTATATTGTTATCGTCTGTAAAGTATATTTCGTTATTTTTCTATAGAATAAATTCCACTAGGTGAGATTGCCTCATTCTTCGGTTTGCATCTCATTGGGTAGGTACTATTATTATTATTATAATTATTATTATGTTATATTATTATTATGTTCAACAGGTCTTTGCTTTGATTAATAAACTGTATTAGAACATTCACATTATTACATACATATATATTATAAAATTATGATAACTATATGCCAATCATTAATATGCAGGAAACTGTAGAATTATTTGCAGAATTTCAAATTTCATTTAAAATATTAGAAAAACTGCCGGAGAGGAATAGTGAGTTGATGGGGATGATAAAGCATATAACGTATATACACAAATATATAGACGAATATATTGATGTACTAGGTATCGCTACTACGCAAACTGATCAAACAGGTAATTTAGTTATCTAATTAATAACATTAGTTAAATATCTATATAAAATAAATATGCAATTATATTTTATTAGTCCATGGATAGTATACTATATATCCATATATGGTCAATTATTTATTTTATTTTTAGTTCACAATGTAATTAAATTTAAATAATATTACTAATAGGTATATAATATATAAATAATGTTAACTGTTGTACAAATATTATCAATATCCTTCTTTCCTTAATCAAATATAGATTATAAAGTGTATAATTAAATATATAATATAATATTTCCTAAAATAGATGCGGGAATCATATATTTTATGATGGGAGTTTGCGAATTATTGAAAAATGAATTTACAATGAAAATAAAGATAAGGTTACTTAATAATTACTTAATAACTATAGATTTAATATTATAGTTATTTTATGATTTTTCGTATGCTAATTCAAAAGTATAGTATACTCTATTATATATATAACTGCAGTAATTAATATAATATATTGGATTTTTCTAATTACAATTCTAACGTATATAAAGTATACAATTATAAAGTATACTTTATATAGTATTATCATATATGATATTAACTGTATAAAGTTTCTTATAAGATACATATTTATACTATTATATAATATACAATATTATTATTCATACTCTAGTATACTATATATATATATATAACTTATATAAATATTTGAATTTTAATTGCAGGAAATAATGACTCCATGGATACATGGATATATGCATATATCAGAAAAGAGGATGCTTATTATGTGTGTCGATAATTGTTTGGTTTTCGTTCAAAATAATTTATTTCGTATTTTATTAAGTGGTATTGTTAATTTTATTTGTTTCACGTAACATGTCCTACAAACATTAATTGTTTATGTAATTTTGTATCACATTATTTATTTAAAAATGTATCTGTTAATAAACAATATTGTTACACCAAAATATGTGGTTTTTAGAAAATAAATTATCATTATAAATGTCGATTCCATATATAAATTAATAATATAGAATAGTAAGTTATTATAAACACTGATATAAATTTAAATAAAATATAGTATAACTTTTAATAAATTATGATATAACTTTATATAATATACATTTTAATAAATTATGGTATAACTTTAAATAAAATATAGTATAACTTTTAATAAATTATGGTATAACTTTATATAATATATGGTATAAATTTTAATAAATTATGGTATAACTTTATATCAAATATGGTATAACTTTTTTATAAATTATGGTATAACTTTATATAATATATGGTATAAATTTTAATAAATGATGGTATAACTTTATATCAAATATGGTATAACTTTTTATAAAATATAGTATAACTTTATATAATATATGGTATAAATTATGGTATAACTTTATATCAAATATGGTATAACTTTATATCAAATATGGTATAACTTTTTATAAAATATGGTATAACTTTTTTAATTAGTTATACCGTAAATGGTATACCAGGGCGCCACGGGGTTATACCATTTTTTAATCAATGTTATACCATTTATTTCTAACAGTGTAATGTAATAGAAAAAGTTACGCTAGACATTAAACATATAATTGAAAATACTATAACTGAGGCTCTCGACGAGAGACTCTCGTGGCAGTCAGATCTGAGGTTGATTATCTCAAAACTAAAATTGATACCTTAGAAAATATCCTTATTGCTGCCAGTATTAGATCTGATGATATTGATCAGTATTCTAGGAGAGACAACTTAAAAATTGCTAGTCTTATAGTTGAAAAAAACGTATCATATACTGATGTATAATAGAATTTGGATCCCAACTGGGAGTTCTTATTGTACATGCTGAAATGCTGATTAGTAGGATATAGCGCATAAGTTACCTACCAAGAGTAAGTTATCAAGCACGATAGTACGCTTTAATAGACGTTCAGTGCGTAGGTCTAATGATCTATAGGATGTAACACGAAAAAAGATAAAAGATACATTAAATTATAAAATCTATATTAATGAAGATCTAACTCAAAGAAGAAGTAATTTATTACATTCCTTAAAACGTGATGAGTTAACCAAGCGTTCATTGTCTTATAATGGATTTATATGTTATACGCTAAAGGATAATGATGATGTCATGTTGACAATAAAATCACCTTACGATCTCATCAAACACTATAAATATGATATCAATAAATCAAACTCTTTTTCCCCGTTGTTAAATGTTGACTATTTATTATTATAATTTTAAACTTAACAATAATATTTTATACAAACAAAATCAGTTTATGTTTTTGTTTTTTACTTTTAATTTTACATGCTCATTATAAATATATATATATATACATACTCATTTACTTATTTTATTCTATATAAAACCTTCATATATGCTTTTAATTTTACAATTTTATACTTCTTTATAATGATTTTTATCTTACATTTCTATTCATATTTATTTTATATATCTTATTTACTTTTTACACCTGACCATGATTGATAATCATTTTCATAATGATCCAACTCTTTGCAATGATCTAGAGAATCTTAATTATAATGTTGACCATGTGTATCCTTATATGTCGATGAATGAACTTAATAAATTAAAATACAACTTAAATAAGTTATCAGTACTACAATTAGGGGAAAGATGGGTAATGTGGCCATGCGGGTAATGTGGCCACTTGGCGTATCTCATAAACTATAAGTCCAATCAAACAAAAATATATACATGAAATATACGCATTGGTAAACATTGTTCAAATAAGTAAAAATAATTTGTATATCTATTAATAAAAAAACATGATGTAAAAAATACAAAAAAATCGATTTACTTTTTAAAAAATTGAAATAAAAGTTTAGTAAAACATTTATTAAATCACTAATATATAATATATAAATCACTAATAAATAATATAAATTGAAAATTAATGTTTGGTGTTAAAGAACTATTTAATTTTAATAAAGTGTGTAAGCAATTTATTTTAGTAAGTAATATTCATTATTATATATCATAAAACTGAATTCTATTTATACTAAAATAGATATACTAAAGAATAAAACAAACATTTTAAATTCCGACTATAATATATTTCCTTACGTAAATTCTGTTACTAATAATATTTTTTATAAAGCACGAGGATTAGTAAAATCTAAAAAAATCCATAAAACATGGATATATAAAAATTCAGTTTATATAAGTATCGATAAGGATAATTCAGATTCACAAATAGCCATAACCGATATTGTTTTACTTGATAAATATATATAAATTTTCCGTTTTTATTTTGTTCTTTTCTTTTATTTTATTTTGTGTTGTTGACTTCGTAATTTTCCGTTTTTATTTTGTTCCGTTTATATTTTGTTCTTCTGTTTTTTTATTTCCTTATTATACATTTATTTTATATTTTTTATATTTACATTTTTATATTTTTACATAATGAATTATAAGTTATTATCTATTGATTCTTATAATTCAAATGTTACAAAGAGAGATGATATATCAATATTATATTATGATATCTTTTAAATATATGTAGTTTTAATAAAAATATTAACCTTCTTACGGAATATCTTAGTTGTATACACAATAAATTCAATATAATACTTTTAACGGAAACTTGGTTAACAAATCATGATAATCCTTCAATTTATTTTCCTACATATAATATATTTCAGTTAAATCGTTTATGTAAGAAAAAGAAGCGAGGTGGTGGAGTATTAGCATTTGTTGATAAAAGTTTGGAGGCATCTATCGTAGAAGAGTTAACTGATCAAATACCTGATGATATTGATATGATGACTTTTAAACTTAAATTTATAATATTTCTTATAATTATATACATATATGTTTATTATATAGACGACCAAATTATGATAAACAATTGTTTTATGATTTTATTTATAAACATTTTTCTAATTTTAATTGTTCTAATTTAATTTTTTGTGGTGATTTTAATATAAATTTATTAGATAAGTTAGATTCTCATGCATTTTTTAATATTTTAAATCAATTAGGATTAATTAGTAGACTTTCTGACACACCAAAACGTATTACTAATAAAATATCCACTCAAATTGATAATTTTTTTATTAATACTTTATTTGTTCCAGAATCTGTATCCGGTACTCTTTCAGCAGATATATCAGACCATTTACCTTTATTTTTTAATTTTTCTTCTAATTATTCATCTAATCAGCCTATCAAAACTAATTATTACTTAAAAAGAAATGTGTCTACGCAAAATATTATTAATTTTACTAATGATCTAGCTGCATATGATTGGTCTACAATGAAAAGCAGCAGTGATGTTAATAAAGCGTTTAATGTTTTTCTAGAAACTTTCAGTAATCTATATGATAAAAATTGCCCATTTATTTCACATACGATTAATAATAATAAAAAAAAATTAATAATAATAGTATTATATGGATTAATAATAAAATTAAAAATTCTATTAAAAAAAAAATAAATTATATCGAGATTCTCTTACTTTGAAAAATACAGTAAGTATTAATATATATAAGATATATAGAAACAAGTAAATGCTATAATACGTAGACAAAAGAATGCATCTTATAAACAATTTTTTTGTAACAATAATTGTTCAGATATGTGGGTTAAAATTAAGAAATTAACTGATCATAAAAAATATAATACCATTCCCGATAATATCTGTTATATAACTGTTAAATACCATATGGTAATAATATATTTAGTAATTGTGAATGAAAAAGTGCATTTAATAAGTTTTTTAGTTCAATAGCTACTGATCTACAAGATAAGTACTTACCAATAGTTAATAGTGAAAATAGATCATCCCACGAGAGATATTTAAAAAATCCTCAAAAAAATACATTTTATTTTTCACCTATATCTGCTAATTATATTTTGACAGCTATTAGGGATTGTAAATCTAAATCTTCATTAGATTTTTGTAACATTGACATGAATATAATCAAAATTGTTTTTAATTTTATTTTAGATCCACTAACTTACATTGTTAACTTAATAATTTGTGAATCTACTATTCCAGATAATATGAAAATATCAGTAATAACCCCCTTTTTAAAAAAGGAAAACTAGATGATATTAATAACTATAGACCGATTTCCTTGTTATCT
Organism: Osedax fenrisi; assembly: GCA_964019155.1. Taxonomy (NCBI): domain Eukaryota; kingdom Metazoa; phylum Annelida; class Polychaeta; order Sabellida; family Siboglinidae; genus Osedax; species Osedax fenrisi. The sequence goes on along the minus strand of OZ025239.1, from coordinate 69,301,239 downwards.
CAATTTTCAAAGATTTTAGAGAAAATAATTTATAATAGATTTCTACATTTTATCGACAAACATAATTTATTATATGCTAAACAATATGGTTTTATTAGAAATTCTTCAACTTCGCACGCACTATATGATCACTATAATTTTATTGAATCTAACTTAGAAAGGAATAATAAAGTAGCCTCATTATTTCTAGATCTAAAAAAGGCATTCGATCTTGTAGATCATAAGATTATATGTAATAGTTTAAATTTAGTTATTTTAAATTTACATGAATGGTTCACTAATAATAGATTAATATTAAATATTGATAAAACAAAAGTATTACCTTACAAAGATGCTCATATTATTAAAGCTATATCTATTAATTCAACTAATATATGCTTAGTATCTAGTTATACTTTTCTTGGTGTTAATATAGATAATAATTTAAATTTTAAAGAACATATAAGGAAAATACAATTGAAATGATCACATGTTATTTATATATTAAGAAAGCTAAGCTATTTACCTATATATATTTTAAAGCTACTTTATAATTCCTTGCCTCATATCATGTATTGTTTAGAAATTTGGGGAAATAATTTTAATAATAACCTTCAATGCATTTCAACTCTACAAAAAAGGCTATTCGAATTGTAAATAAAAACATCTTTAAAATTGTCAATAATATTTTTATTTTGACTAATACTAACAATTTATTTTTAAGTTCTAATATATTAAAATTTAAAGATTTAATAATTTATAAAAATATTTTATTCATGCATAATGTACATTTAACGAAATGCCCAAGCAGAATTTCATTATTATTTCCTACATATAATAATATATACAAAAATACTTTTCAAAATTTTAAATTACCTTATATAAAATCAAGCCGTCATCATAATTCATTATCATTTAAAGGCCCTAAATCATGGAATAATTTATGTTTAAATAATTTATTATTTACAAAAATGTATATAAAAAACTTTAAAAAAATATTAAAAAAACATCTTTTATCAAAATATGAAAATTAATTAAACAATTGATTGTAATCAATAATTATCTAATTTTTTTCTTTTTTTTACGGGTACTTTTTTTTTACTATTTATTATATCTTTCAGTTTTTTAATTTTAGTTTTTATGTTGTATTTTTGTTTGGTTAGTTATTTCATTTCATTTATAGTTTGGTATTCAGAATTCAACTCGTTTCTGTGATTTTTTATATAACTTTACATATTTATTTTTAAACTTGACTTATTGATATATATTTTTTTATTCTTTACATCATCTATTTTAAACTTGACTTATTGATACATATTTTTTATTCTTTACATCATTTATTTTAACTTGACTTATTGATACATATTTTTTATTTTTTACATTTTAATTATTTATATTTACATTTTTTACTCATGAGAATCTAACTTATCTAGAATATGTTGATTGGGGAAGTCCTCGCAAAAACAAATTCATTTGTTTATTAACTTCTCCATTATTTCATGCTTTACAACATGAAATAATAAATCTGATTTATTTATTTATATAGTGTAAATAGCGTGATAACTCGAAGCGGGTAAGTTGGCCACCTTTTAGAGGGTAATGTGACCACTTCACTATGATGTAAACCAATCATATGATCTGAAATCAATATTTTTATATATTGATAAATTGCGTGCGTCATTATATGAAAACGTTGATTGAATCAACATCTAAAATATCCTAACCATACAAATATATTTCAATACGTATTATAATCGTGGTATAAACTTTTAAATTTAATATAATATATTTAATTATCTATTAACACAATTATAAAGAACAAAAATATATATATATATATATTATTTATTACATATATATTATATTATTTAATATATATATATATATATATATATATATATATATATATTTGATATATATGTATACAACTTTACGTGTATATACGTTTATACATATATGTTGTATACATATATATAGTTGTAGCAAAGATTTTCCAAAGGAAAGAGATTGCACTTGTGTATATTTGTGTCACCTAATAATTCGATATTGCCATCTAGCGGTATTATTCAGATCCTAAGGATTCAGATAATAAGACATTTCTATATTTATTGTAATAGTAAATAATAAATTATATACAATATACATGAATACATAGACATCTAAGGGGCGAAGCCTAATAAGCCAAGTATTAATATATAACGTCTTTGCATGTATATTGTATTATAATATGTATTTACATGATTTTAAAATGATAATATAATTATATAATAATAGAATACACTGATTAGTTAAATTTAATATAAATAAATAAAATAAATGATAAATATATTTTTATAAATCTAATATTAAAAAAAATACATGTATTGTATTATATTGTAATGATTTTAAATGTATGTATATAATTAGAAAACAAGAAATTTAAATAAAAATATAACATGATTTAACATTTCATATACTATTTCGCCATCTAGTGTTAATATTGTTTTTTCATTTTAAATTTACATTTCGAGGTACTAGAGATAGATAGGGAGTGCAATATCTTTCCTTTGGAAAATCTTTGGTTGTAGTAATGCGTATACTTTATAAAGTAATTGTTATAAAGTTATAAAGTAATTTTTAATATATATCACGTGTAAAGTATTAAGTATATAGTATAGTATTAAGTATATACAAAGATTTTCCAAATGAAAGATATTGCACTCCCTATCTATCTCTAGTACCTCGAAATGTAAATTTAAAATGAAAAAACAATATTAACACTAGATGGCGAAATAGTATATGAAATGTTAAACCATGTGATATTTTTATTTAAATTTCTTGTTTTCTAATTATATACATAACAATATAATACAATACATGTAGTTTTTTTTAATATTAGATTTATAACAATATATTTATCATTTATTTTATTTGTTTATATTAAATATATCTAATCAGTGTATTCTATTGTTATATAATTATATTATCATTTTAAAATCATGTAAATACATATTATAATACAATATACATGTATATTGTATATAATTTATTATTTACTATTACAATAAATATAGAAATGTCTTATTATCTGAATAATACCGCTAGATGGCAATATCGAATTATTAGGTGACACAAATATACACAAGTGCAATATCTTTCCTTTGGAAAATCTTTGGTATATATAATATAATACATATATATATATATATATATATATATATATATATATATATATATATATATATATATATGTATTATATTATATTATATATATATATACTTAATACTATACCAAAGATATTGTGAAGTATCCTTTGGAAAATCATTGACTATACTATATACAAAGATATTGTGAAACCTTTGGAAAATCTTTGCTATATACTTAATACTTTACGTACTACAAAATATATGTTTAAATATAAATACATAGGTGATAAATAACAATTATTATATGACAACCTATATATATATATATATATATATATATATATATGTGTGTATAAAATATATGCATATAAACTTATTTATACATAAAGTTTTATTTTTATTTGTATATATGCCTATATGTATTATATACTAATATATTTATCATGAGATATAACTAGATTTAAAAATAAATAAATCCATGTCATGTTAATACATTATATAACACTTTTAATTTCGATATCGATTTTCTAAAGAATTTAATAAACTTAATTCTATTTTATGTATTTAATTTAACTGTGCTTTATATATTTCATTTATACTTGTTTATTGGCTTATTTGTATATTACATTTCACTTTTGTTTACCTCATATTATGTAATTATAAAATACTTTGTATTAATGTTGATATGGTATGATTTTAATATATTTTGGTGTAATATATTTAAATAATATATGCATGTATTTTATATGCATATACATTATACATGTATAAAATTATATATATATATATATATATATATATATATATATATATAGTACTATTAATTACTATTTCATCTAGGTATTATATTGCCATATTGTTATGACATACAGTCATTTACTGTTGAAATTACTTTTTCCATATTAATAACATAATAATTAAGTTTAATGGTATACTAGGATATAGCCTATTAATTAATATAGTAATTTATAAAGTTAAAATAAAAAGCATTAATTTATCACAATTGCGTGTGTTTTGTAAATGTTACTTGATGTGATATTATTGGACTAAACTTGATATAAAGTATCGCCATCTTGTGGATTAATTCCACATTTTCAGGTGGCCACCTTAATCATTTCAATTAGATATGCTAAAATGAAAAACTGATTCGGCAGTCCTCTTGCATATCATAAGATATATCTATATTGAACAAATTATCGTATTAGATCTAATATTTATATAGTTATACAACATTATCTAAATTTGGCCACATTACCCATCTTTCCCCTAAATGGTAGAAGTATAGTTAAAAACTCTGATAATTTTACGTTATTACTTAGCTCTATACATATATGTGTTATAATACATTTGATTTTATTTCAATATGTGAAACTTATTCAATACATTTAATATGAATATATTTGAATTACACGGATATACCTCTTTTCATACTATTAGAAATCACAAAAAAAGCTGGTGGCGTCTCTATTTATATTAAGAGTTCATTTTCTACAAATAAAATTGTCATTCTATCTCTTAGTAACCTTTACATTGATACAATTACTATAGAAATTAAACTTGATACTAGAAATATTATAATCAGTTCAATTTATAGATCTCCCTCATTGGAAAAAGATTATTTTGTTTATCTAAATAATTGTATTGAAAAATTCAATGTATATAATGGTAAACATATATTTCTCTGTGGGGACTTTATTATAGACATACTTAAAGCCAATACTATTACATATTCTTTTTTAAACACATTGCAATTACAAAACCTATTTAAGTCTATAAATCAACCAACATGTATCAGTAATAATAGCTCTACATTGATTGACAATATTTTTTATAATGGACATTTTTCTTATATTTAATCTGGTATTTTACAATATGAATTTACTGATCACTTGCCAATTTTTATCTTAATGAAATTAAATAAAACACGTTTCAAATGTAAACATAATGTTCCAATTATAACTCACAATATAAATAACACTAACAATGTTAATAAATTAATGAAAGAACTTAATGAGACAAACTGGACATTTATATAATCTGAAGATATTAATATTTCTCTTGACCTTTTTATTACACCTTTTAGTAAAATTTATGATAAAACGTGCCTTAAAAAACATAAATCAAATAATATTTTTTGCAAAAAAGATATTCCTTGGTTTACAAAAAGTTTAAATAAAGCATGTAAAAAATACAAAAGCTGTATATAAAATATATAAATAATAGAAATGATAATAATCTTAGGATATATAAAAAATATAAAAATTATCTCACGAATATTATAAGAAAGTGTAAAAAGGATTTTTAAACTAAATCTTTAGATAACAGTAAATCCATTAAAACTACATGGTCAATTATAAATTCATTGATAGATCCTATACAAAACAATCATACACAAATATCAGTACTTGATATACATGGAAAGGAAATAAAAGATGAAACAATAGCAAATACATTTAATGAACACTTTATACAAGTTGGTAGTAAACTAGCTAAGAACATTTGTTCACCTAATATATCGTTCAACGACTACCTTAAAAATAGTAATTATTATTCATTATTTTTATCTCCAATCACAAGTAGTGAGGTCATTACAACTATTGATAATTTTTCTCCAAAAATATCTGAGGATGAACTTTATATATCTATGAAACTCATAAAATTAATCTCATCTACTATAGCTTAACCTTTAACATATATTTTTAATCTTTCTTTTTCAACAGGCACATTTCCAAATTTGTTTAAAAAATCCAAAGTTATTTCCATCTATAAATCAGGTAATAAAAATGACTTTAATAACTATAGACCCATATGTTTGAATATTCAATTCTTGAAAATCTTAGAAAAATTGTTTTTTCAAGATTATTTTCTTTCTGTGATTTTCATAACATAATTAGTAGTTTACAATTTGGGTTTAGGAAAGGCCTCAGTACCCTCCATGCTATAGAAACCCTTCAAAAAGCTATTATTGATTCTCTGATCTCCAATAAATACTTGTTTGGCCTATTCGAATAGGCCAAACAAGTATTTATTGGAGATCAGAGAATCAATAATAGCTCAATGATCATTGAATTAAAAAAAGCATTTGACACATTCAACTATGAAATACTCTTAAAAAAGCTTGACTTTTACGGTATAAGAGGATTACCTCTATCATGGTTATCATCATATCTTAAAGACAGAAGTCAATTTACATATTACAATAACTGTAGGTATAATACCACTAATATAGATATCGGTGTCCCCAAGGATCTATTCTTGGGCCGCTTCTTTTTCTTATATTTATTAATGACATGCCGACCTGCTCTATTAATAATACTTTTATACTATTTGCTACTATTCCTACCAATATTATAATTAGTGATTGTTCAGCCAACAAACTAAAAGTTAAATTACAGCTAACAATTAATGAAATAATGTTATGGGTAAAATCAATTAAGTTGACAATTAACATTGATAAAACTCACTGCATGTCATTTAGAAATGATATAGCATTTGAAATAGACATTGAAAATGAACTTCTAGTTCTAGTATTTGAAACAAAGTTCCTTGGACTAATCATTGATAATTCATTGAATTGGAAATCTCATTTTCAATTTCTAAAGAATAAATAATTAAAAATATATTGGATTATAAAAATGTATTGCTTTAATGAATCAGCTATGATTAAACTTTATTATGCAATATTTTATCCCCATTTAATTTATTGGTTAGAAATTATGGGGGCATACATATAAATCTAATATAGACTGTATTCATGTTATACAAAAAAAAGTCTTAAAATTAGTTTTTTCTAAACCTATAGATTTTAGTTCAAAAAAATTATGTATTGATCATAAGTTATTAAATATCTTTAATTTGTGTAAATATAAAACACTACTATGCATAGAATATATTATAAAACTTATAGTCCAAGTATTTATAAACATTATAAAAGAATAACTAACAAAAAAATTAATACAAGAAATACTTTTCATATCATTCAACCTTATAATAAATATAACTATATGAATAATTCTTTAATGTCATATGGACCAAGAATTTTGAATGAATTAAATATTGATAAAAGAAAATTAGTATCTATTTCACTTTTCAGTAATAATATTTTTAATTATTTTTTAACCTTGTGATTTTTTTTAATCTACTATTATTTTTCTTCTTTAAATTATATTTTAACATTTTTTAATTTTTAATAAGTTTACTATTTTTAATACATTTTTATTATTTCACTTTTCAGTAATAATATTTTTAATTATTTTGTAACCTTGTGATTTTTTTTAATCTACTATTATTTTTCTTCTTTTAATTATATTTTAACATTTTTTAATTTTTAATAAGTTTACTATTTTTAATACATTTTATCTTTACTCAGACTTTTAAATTAATTTCTCCTTTTTATCCATATTTTATACTATAATTACTCTTCGACTTATGAAAACTATCTAAATATGTGTTACTTTGTGTAGATAATTTATAAATTTATTTTTGAATATTTGCCAATATCATATATATAATATATATTAACAATTAATATTTATAACATATATATAATATATATATTATATATATATATATTATTCTTTATATTAAATTTTCATATGTTTACTCTTCTTAACCTTTCTTTTCTGTTTTTAGTTTTTTTAGTAGTTTTAGTTTTCTTAATGTTTATTTTTATATATTACATGATGATTTTTGATAATTTTGTCAAGTCCTTCATAAGTACACTTATTTGTACATCTTATTCATAATTATATTTAGTGTAAACAGGAAATCAACTTAGAAATAACTTTATGTTATATATAGTTTATTCTTTTTTTCAGGAATTTATTATTCCAATTATAACTGTACTTTTTAGGACTTGTCAAAATAATAAAGGGTAATTGTCTCGATAAGCTCTGCTTCTACAATTATCCGGTTGTTAAAACCAAATCTAATAATAATAATAATAATAAAATACAAGCCATACAACGTAATCCGAGGTGATTGGAGACCAGAACTTCTGGAAGGCTATCGCACTGTTTAGATTTATCTGTTAATCTCATTGAAAAAATTCCTGCACTGTGAATGGTGCTGGGTTCTTGAATAGAATAGGTAAGATATTATGTATGTATGATCAGCTGTCGTTGGTATGTTTCACTGTAGACAACTTGTCGTGTTCTATTTAAGGTATCTGCTTAGCTGAGTTGAACTCACGTAGAAAGGTCAGTATACTTGTATTTGTTATCAATAAGAGATACATTAGTAAGAACCTATTAGTTATCAGTTATCAGTTATGATATATGTATATAGTAGGTATACATACTATGTATACATATATTTATAGTTTACATTAAACTATAAATCTATGTATGTATATACTATATAGGAGTGTATAGAATTTTATAATAATTGAATTCTATGATATTTGAAATTTAATATTTTATTTATTTGTTATGGATAAGTGTGAAATATAAAAACAATTAACAAATATAATTATGACTAAATTATAAAGTAATATAATATAATGTTAAAATTACAATAATAAGCTCTACATTAATAAGGGATTAACATGTAAATAATATTTAAACTATACATTATATAGAAATAAATAAATATTGATTTATTTTTACAATTAATAATACTATTATAGAATAATTATTAAAGTGAGAACAATTCTGCTTACGATGTGGTTGCTAGTTAAACGCTATATATATGCATATATGTGTATATATGCATATATTGTATACAATATAGAATACAAGAGTGTTTACTTATCACCGTAAACTGACTGTGGGAGAGGTGCAGCACGAAGTTTACAAGCACTAATACCCTGAGTCAGGCTGACAGATATGTATGATTTGGTCAACTATGGTCAACTATTGACCTACTATGATTTGGTCAACTGAGAATCTCCATTTTAAATTGTAATATATTATTTATAATAAATTTCAGTTGTAATTAGAAATTTCCAAAATATCATATATTACGTACGTTAATAATTTTGAAATTGCACTATTTTTAACTGAGTTCCAAATATTGAAATCCTTCCTAAATACCTTACCTATAGATATACCTATATAGAATACTACATACCTACATACATATAGAATTGTAAACTATAAAATACTATAAGCATTATTATTTCACATTATATTTAATTATAGTTTTATATTTCACACATATAGAAACTGTTTAGTTAATTTAGTTATGTGTATATCTTAATTTAGAATTGTTAATATTCTTATAACATTCTTAAAAGAATGAATCTATAGCTTATATATAGACTATATATATAGATTATATTTACAATTTTTTAAGTATTTCTAATAATTAAACTGTTTTATTATTTATATTATTATTATCAATAAATATCAAATAAATGAGCATAAAAATATATTTCCTACTAATGTTCTTTATATTTATTAATTATATAGTTTCATACCAATCTGATAATTATCATTATTATAATCATTATTATAATAAATGTATATTATTTTTACTGATGATACAAATTTAAATATTAGCAAAAAATCATCACATCTATGGAAAATATTGATAACTTATCTATTAATATTGATAAAACTCATTGCAAGCCATTTAAATATAATATACCTTAATATAAATATAGAAAATAAACTTCTAATTCAAGTATTACATACAGAATTTATTGGTACAAATATGATCTAAATAGAGAGCTTAACTTGGAAATAGCATATAAGATATATTATACATTATTTATTAAAAATGTCACACATTTAAAATAAATCTGCTATGATAAAATTATACTATGCATTGATTTATGCACATTAATGTATTGTATAATATATACAGTATACTATTGTATAGCAATATGGAGTTATTCAAGTTTGTGATTCGAACTTAAAAAGTAATTATATGATTCAAATAAATATGTTATAGATACTCTTTAATAAAACAATTTACAACTCAACTTTTGATCTATTTAGTGATAATATATTGTTATCAAATGATAAGATAGGTTTAGGTATACTGAGGTACGAGATATTTAATAAATTGTGTCATTATATATTATTTGTAATCATTTTATATTTAGTCTATTTTAATTATAACGATATAAACAATATGGTAAAATATGTATAATACATTAATGCCACTCAGATCAAAAATAAGGAATGATTTGAGTATGAATGTAAACAATTATTTTTATTATCATTATTCTGTAATATATATTATACATAATTAAATTCATTTATTTTCAAAATTTAAAATGTACTTACCTTTACCTTTTACCTTTTACCTATCCCATAGCATTTGGTTGCCGTAGGGTAAGGGCGATCATAGAAAATTTAAAATTAACAGATTAACATTGGACTATGTTTTTCTTAATAAATATACCATTAAAATGAAGCACACGAATTTTTTTTTATTTTTATTAATCTAAGTTCACACGACAGCCTCGTGAAGTTTAACATGTAGTTAGATACAAATTTTACATTGTAAAAAATAAATTATAAAAAAATAAGTATTTGAAACCTTTGTTATGAATAATTTGTTATCAAATTTTAACACACTATTTATTTTATAATAATGGAATAGAAAATATAAAAAATAGAATTAAAAAAAAAAATTCCTGGACATTTCTTGGAATTTTAACAGGACACTGAAAAAAATCGTATTGTAAAAAATCGTAAAAAATGACTAAAAAAAAGATTGACAGTATGTCGTGTTGTCAAAAATGAATAACAAAAAAATTGAAGATTACAAATATTCTTAGAATTTCAATAGCTATAAGATTCAATGTGTCCAAAAAAACTTTTTTTTCTATGATCACCCTTACCGTAGGGGCGCAGTAGATTTCATCACAATTTTTTTCCATCCCTCTCTATTTTCTGCAGCTCTCATCGCTTTATTTATGTCAAGACAAGTCCATTTCACGATATTGTCTTGCCATTGCATTTTTGGCCTACCTTGTCTTCTTATACCTTCAATAGAACCCTGAAGAATTGTTTTGGACATGGAATTTGATCTTATTACATGACCAAACCATCTCAGTTTCTTCATGATGACCATTGCTAGTAGTTCCGAATGTGGACCGATTTCTTTGGTAACTCTATTGCGTACTTCAATGTTAGTAATTCTATCTCTGTATGATATGTTCAATAGTCATCTTAAGCACCGCATTTCTAATGTTGTTATTTTTCTTTGCAGTTCCTTCGTTATTGTCCATGTCTCACACGCATATAAGAAAATTGAGTTAACTAGTGACTGCAGTAGTCGGATTTTCAGTTTAAGTTTTAGTGTTTTATTATACCATATAACATTTAATCTAGATAGAGCTGCAATCGTCTGTCCGGTTCTAGCTAATATTTCAGCCTTTGAACCTTTATTGTCGATGATTGCTCCTAAGTATTTAAAACTGTCAACTACTTTTAGTGGATCATTATTTATTATTATTTCTGATGTGAAACTACCTTCAGAATTTGCCATTATTTGTGTTTTCGTAGAGTTTATTTCCATTCCATATGCACATGCTGTATTGTCGATTATTTTAATAAGATTGGCTAATTCAGATTCACTACCTGCTAATCCATCTATGTCATCTGTGAATCTCAGATTTGTGATTATTTTACCACCAATACTTACTGAACCTACATGATTATCTAAAGCATCGTTCATTATTTGTTCAAGCAAAATATTGAATAGTGTGGGTGAAAGTAGACAGCCTTGCCTAACTCCAGTTGTTGTTCTGAACCATTCTCCGATTTGACCGTCAAAGTAAACTGCACTTTCTGCTTTATTGTATAGATGTATAGATTCTATTAGTTTTTAATTGATGTTGAATCTTTTCATTGCCGACCATAGCGCGTTGTGCCATATTCTATCAAACGCTTTTTTGAAACTATGCTGAGAATATTTCTCTGAGATTACTCTTAAGTTGAATATCTGTTCGCTAGTACTTCTACCTGTTCGAAATCCAGCTTGCTCTTCAGAAATGAACTCTTCCGTATAATGTTTCAATCTGTTTAGGATTATCTTTAGCATTATTTTACTAGAGTGTGATATAAGGCTTATTGTCCTATAATTTTCACATTTCTGTTTGCTTCCTTTCTTATGTAAACTTATTATCATTGATTTTGTCCAGTCTGATGGCCAGATTCCAGTTTCCCATATTTTGTTACATATATCTAGCAGTATTTGAATCACTATATGTCCTCCAGCTTTAATTAATTCGGCTGGTATATTGTCAATCCCAGCTGATTTTCCCATCTTTAATGCCTGGATAGCAGCCTCAACTTCACTTTCCAATATAGGAAAATTATCCTGGTTTAATGGTTCATTTACTGTTAGTACTGATATATCTCCTTCTGCGTTATGTGTATACAGTTCAGAACAATATTCTGTCCAACGTTTCAGAACTTCTGTGTTATCTGTTATGCACTTTCCATCTTTATCATGTAGGTACATTAACCTACATTAACTATTATTTTGTCCTTCTTTTTTTTTAGCTCATTTACAATTTGGTAGTCTTTCTTTGTATTGTTTCTAATTAGACATTCACCAATATCAGTACATTTGTTATTAATCCAGATTTCTTTTGCTATTTTCATCTCCTTCTTTATTGTGTTATTTATTTGTTTGTACGTACTTCCTGGTTCAAATTTAGTCTTTTTCAGTTCTCTTCTCAAGTCACACATATCCATCAGTTCATTTGTTATCCATTTTTTTTTCTTTTCTCTGTGTTTTCCTAGGATTTCAGTTGCTGTCTCTGTCATAGTTATATTTAGTTTCTGTAACATTTCTTCTGTATTTTCAATTTCTGTTAATTTTTGTTCCGTCAGTTTTTCTTTTATTTTTTTTTCAAATAGTTTTTTGGTCTCTGGATTTTTCAGCTTTTCTAGATCGAATTTATTTCGAGTAAATTTATTTTTCTTAGGATTTTTCAGGTGTAGACTAAAAGTCATCATCAGCATGTCATGGTCACTACCTATGTCAGCTCCAGGGAATGATCTAGTCTTATTTATATTCACACTTGTGGAAAAACGTTTACTCACTAAAATATAATCGATTTGATTATGATATATTCCTCCAGGGCTATGCCAAGTTTGTATTCGTGATTTTTTGTGCGGGCCAAATGTATTAACAATTTTAACTCTTTTGTTTTTGCGAATTCCAGAAGTCGATATCCTCTCTCGTTTGTTACTGAATTGCAAAATATTCCAGAAGTTGATCCCCAATTCTTATGTGCATCCTACCAATTTTTGCATTCATATAACCTTGAATCACCATTATATCCTTCTTTGAAATTTTTGAGATCGAGTTTTGCAATTCATTGTAGAATGTTTCAATTTCTTCATCTGTATGATCTGTTGTCGGTGCATATACTTGAATAATTGATATGTTAAAAGGGGTTGCAGGCAGTCTTATTATTGCTATTCTGTCATTTATCGGAGTGAAGCACATAACCATGCGTGTTACTTCACTGTTTATCAAAAATCCAACATCATTAATTTGTTTGTTGTCATTTCCAATGTAGTAAAGTTTGTGACCTTCTGTGGTTTGTATTTCGTTCACTCCTTTTCTGCGTACTTCACACAGTCCTACAACAGTCCACCTATATCTATCTAGTTCATGAGTAAGTTCTTCTAGTTTACCTTCTCGTAAAGTACGTACGTTCCAAGTACCTATATATGTGTTTTTTCTTCTTATCTTTATTTTATTTTGTTCATAAGTAACCATCTTAACGTTAATATCCTGATTGGCAATAAATAACGCAGACCTTATTTTCCTGTGCGACGTCCGAGCCGGTATGGTGTTTAAGTTTTGTTTTGAAATCATTTGCATATCTTGGGCAGATAAGATCAGCGGAGCCCATCCCTCTTCTGTACTTACCTATTTGAACAATAACAAAATATTTCATTATATTTTAATTTTATCTTTAAATGTATAGGAATCTAGATGGTACAAATCTTGTCATATTTAATTTAATTATCATAATATTTATTATAAATATACAATCAAATAAAGATAATATCAATGTTATTTTATTATACACATCTTCACATTATATAAATATTACTATAAAAATTACTAAAAATATAAATATTGTAATTATTTAAATACTATATATGTTATTATAATCCATATTTGATTTATTTCATATTTATTATGCTATTATTTTATGTTTTAAATTTTATTATTTATGTATTATTGTTATTAGTTTATATTGATATTATACATGATGGTTTTATTAATTACAGGATAAGATAAGTTTCAATATAAATTATTATATTTTATTTATATAAGTAAATATGTAAATATGAAGTAATATTATGTTCATACTATTTGTAGATTATTTCAATTTATATTGATATTACTGGTAATGACTATATATATATATATAATTGAATAATTAAATGAATACATATTTTATTTAATTTAGTCAAATTTGTATTGTATAAAATTCATATTTCATAAATATTTATTTAATAAATGTACACATAATTAATATTATTAGAATAAATATACACATTCAAACAATTTCTGATAGGATTGTATTTATAATACATCATTGAATTAAAATAAATATTGAGTAGCTACTTTATAAAATTACTTGGAGGATTTAACAATCGATAATATCGCACGAAGTACATTCACGAGGATATGATACATCGGGATATTAACAATTCAATTAAATTTAATTATCGAATTATCATTCGTATACTCGGCGCGAGTAAAAGAATTTCATTCTTGACATAAATTACATTCACATATCATAAATATATCACTATAGCCACTCGGACTAGAGATCGAGTTTATCAGAGGTAGGATGTTACGATCGCGCGGGTCGAGATCGATGTCGTGGTCTCAAGGTCGCGCACAGACTACCGGTTGATAATGATATCGAAACTCTCCAAAGAGTCGACCAGATATTCTTTAGCCAACTCGGTGACTGACGAATCGGCCAGTATCTTGATCACTACGTTGATACGCTTGACGATGAGGTCGAGGTCGTTGTAGCCGGTGTCCACTCGGGGGCGTTTCAACATCTCGACGGCGCTACACTTCTTCAACTGGATGGTTGACAACAACGACACGGCGTGGCACATGCGCTCGCCGTAATCTAGAATCACCCACTGCACGATGAAAGCGACGCGGCCGTATTCCCCGCCGCCCAACTGATCGGAGGTGAGTAGTTCCCGTACGCGCCGGTAGGGGGTGCGGTCGAACACGAACTGGTGTATGGAGCCGGGCACCAGTACGTAGGCCGGGGTAGCGGCGATCTCCAGGACTATCGCCGCGTAATCTACGTCTATTTCGTAGTCATCGATCAGGTGACGTAGGGGGCAGAGTTCACCTTGCGCCTCGATGAACATGTAGCAGTCGTACAGCAGTATCTGCATCTTAAAGATAGGGGGGAGCGGTGTTAGTGAAGGCAGCGTGGGGAGTGGCATAGGCTGGGGAGATATACTACACACTGCTAGCTTTAGGTAATTTACTCTATTTTCCACATGTATACTTTGTTGTGTACATTGTATACATCGTTAACAATTAGGAAACGACTAGTGCATTTTATTGTACAGAAAGTGCTTCTTAGGGTACATGTAGTAGTGTCCCCTTATCCTAACTGGGTACATTTTCTCGGCAAACCATCTGTACCATACAAATAACTGAACTTATCCTAAACAAATAGAATGTGTAACTATTGTAATCAATGTAACACTATGTATATCTCAGCTGTATATGTCAGCTGTGTATAGCTAAACATATTACACTATTAAATTATTACATTTTAAATATTTATATTTATATCATTTTTAATTCTTGATAATCTAACTTATCTAGAATACGATGATTGGGGAAGTTCTCGTAAAAACAAATACATTTTATTATTAACTTCTCCATTATTTCACGATTTACAGCACGAAATAATAAATCTGATTTATTTATTATTTAAATACTATACTTAAGTTGTGGTTTTTGTAGCACGGAAAGTTACATATGTATACAGTTTACCCTTGTATCTACGTAATGCATTAACTGATCGTCCACCTGAAAAACAGTCCCGCTACAAATCATACCCATAAACTCCGTTAATAAGGAAACTATATTTACGACATCTAATTATTATTCCTCGTACATTATATTCGCGCGCACACACACACGCACATACCACGAGGAACTTCGCGATTCTGATGACTTCTTCGACGTTGTCATTGGTGAGGGCGCTGTCTCCCGAGTAGATGTAGCCGAGGATATATTCGACGGTAGCGTTATCGAAGTCGATACGGACGTGAGACACGGTCTGGTCTCGCTCGAGTATCTGACGGAAGTAACCGCTCGCCGCCGCCAGCACTATCTTGTGAGCCTGACGGACGAGGGGGGGTGTTACGTAATGATCGAGACCGGCGTAACCGAGGATGAGGAGCGGGGGGGGGTTACGTAATGAGACTGATGTATAATGGAGGAGGAGTAACGGGTACTATATTGTGAGCCTGATGGAATAAAGGAGGGGGCGATGGATTATTACGTAATGATGAGGAGGAAGTAGGGATGGCAAAAACCCCAAAAATCCAAAATATGTTGCTGTAGTTTTTGGGTTTTACTGTGGCTTTTGGTTTTTTACTGAGGTTTTTGTGGTTTTTCATGATGTATATTAATTTAATATATAAAAACAGTGATATCAAAATCATAAAAATACCTTATTTATATATTATATAAGGTTAATTTTTTATTATTTTGTATGTAATTTTATTCTATAGAATTGTAATAAATATTTTTATTGAATCGATTTCTATGAAATTGTATTTTTATTGAATTTTAATTGTTTTCTATTGAATTAAAATGTCATGAAAAATATTATATTTATTCTATAGAATTTAACTTTAATAGTAATACAAGGGAGGTTATACTACTTATTATATTCATATTTTAATATTAAATAAATTTTATAACATTATTTATATATTTTCTTAAAATCTAGAATTAGTTACATAATGTAACTTATTATTCATTTAAAATTATTAAATGTATAATTTATTAATATAAAAAATCGAAAAACCACAAAAACCACACAAAAATATCAAAAGGTTTAAACCCAAAAACCCAATCTCGGCCTACCCTGGGAGGAGAAGAGTCTGACGTAACGAATAGTAGACGAGGTATTATGTAATAGACCTAATTTAAGAGCAGCTCATCACATAATGAAGCAAGATGATAGGTATTACTCGCAAGTTATTACTTAGCTGTAGAAGGAGGAGGAGGAGTTCATTACGAGGAGTTCATTACTTATCGTGATTGGTTGAATCGGTTTGAAATTAAATATTTTTACCCAAATAACAATAAAATAGTTTTAAATCACGGTTTTTTTCTATATTGTGAAAAAGAGGTTACATTTTTAGTCACATTTTATGGAAATTTTACTTCATTTAATTAATATTTTAATAAATATTGAAATAAAATAGTAATTTATTATTTATTAGTACGCTGTTTCCCCTTTTTCTATAATTTCGTAGAAAAAACACATTTTCACATTTTTAGATGTAATTTATGAACAAAATTTACAAATATTTGTGCAATATTACAATTTTCATAATTTCATAATATAGCACTTATTAAAAGGGAAAAAATATTAATTATATGTATTAAATCACTATAAATAAAACATAATATTTTTACATGTTAACTTTTGTATCTATGGAAAGTATGATTTTAATGCGATGTCACTGCCTCAATTGACTTACAAATACAACTACATGTTATTTGTATTATGAAGTTAGTATACAATGTGTACTATACATACATAAATATAAGCACATATGAGAAAGTATCACATATTAAAATGTAGCAGATATTCGTGAATGTATTTTAATTAAAGTATAGTTTTAATTTAACTATAGTTACTATTATAGTTATATTACTATATTTATATGCATAATAAACCGACCACCTAAATATAATATATCCAATACTGATAATAGATAAGAGATTTCAGATAGATTACAATAGCTTAAAGTGTGATAACCAACATTACAATCTCTTCCTTTGTTCTTTACTACGAAATCTACGAGGATATTATCCAGTCGTAGCTGATTCATTCGTTCAAACCGGTTGTTGTCGAATTCTGACATCTGAGTTAAGTATTAGCTTGTGAACATATTGTTAATATATATGTATATATATATATATATATGTACGTATATGTGATTGTTTGTGTGTGTTATAACAAAATTAATATATTGATAGAATATATATTATAAATTTCCCAATAATATTTATCTATTTTCTATCTTTATTAACTTTTATATATACTTCATTAAAAAGTCATATAAAAATGCAATAATTATATTTATTGTGATATTTATTATAAAGAATTGGTATTATATTATATAACCTGGTTATATAATATAATGTAATATAACATTAGATTATAATTATAACTAGAATTAGCAACACAAAAATTGTATGAAACCTAGTATGTTTACTAATAATCTCACATATATATATATACATCTATAGTCATAATATATTCTATATTATGACTATAGATGTATACATATATTCTGGTATATATTAGATATATACATTGTGTATGTTGTACATTAATATGTACAATAATTAATGTAAAATTATACAGTGTATAAAGTGTACAATGCACAATGTACAAACTGTTTATATCCAATACACACTAGAATGTACCAACATCTTCACCTTATACACATAAGAGTAGGACATACACTGTAGGACATACAGTATGACATACATTAATAGTGTGTAGACAATGTATAAGGTGAAAGTATAACCTAGATATAAGACATGTCCTTAGGTATCTTCAACACAATTCTATAGTGTCATACTATATAGTATATGTATACACTCTATATAGCTCTCATTTATATACAATAGTATAAAGCATATACAATTTAACAAAATCAATAAGGGAATATAAAAATTGATATAAAAAAATATGTACAGTAAAATCCGCTTGTATCGACAGCCACATGTATCGATATATCGGTTCTAACGACAATTTCAAATATATTTGTTGGAATTTCCATCTAATACATGTTACAGAATATCGCGTGTATCGACAATCGGCTGTATCGACAAATCGGCTGTATCGACAAAATGTTCCTATACAATTTAGAATTTGTCATCACGTGTATCGACATTATGAAAATATTACACATTTTTACCGTATATACTATATTATGTATGATATAGAGTTGAGCATATTAATAAACTATGGACTATAGTATATATATATATATATATTATCAAATAAGTTATGATGATATGAAGAATTAATCTTTGTATTATTGTATAGATTCACTACACTATGCACATATGTGTATGTGCACATGAGCAGTGCTCATTGAGCACTTGAATGCTCACTCTTGATAAGTAATATCTTGACCATGTTTCTTTAATTGCAATTAATAATATTTAATAATACAATATAAATACAATGGATATATGTGGAGAATATATCCATTGTTTTGATTTGTTCAGTGCATTTGGTATTCATTAATAATTAGACAAATATTATTTTTCATTTACGATGATGATACATATGAATCCGTTAGTATTAAATCTACACCCGATATTCTTAATATGATAATCGATGTTCAAAATTATATATCTAATAATAATATCGACAACTCTAAGTTATTGTGTCAGCAATTATTAAATATTAGATCACGTGTTGAAAATTATTTCATATCAAAGTTAATAACTTCTAAACAAACAAATATTACTAATTATTTTACTTAATCAATAATAAAATAAAATATATATTTCAAGAATACTTTTATTTAATTTAATATATTTATTATATAATTATATATAATTTATATTAGTGTAATAATTAATAGTATTAACTTAATATACACAATTAACAATATAATAGAAATTAAGGATAGCATATATTTGATAATACAAGTTCATATTCTATTAAGTGGGCGTAATTTAAAATTAGCCACGCCTTCATCATATGTAACGACAATCGGATGTATCGACATATTTGTGGATCTCCTGGGATGTCGATACAAGCGGCTTTTACTGTATATACATTTATATATAATCATAATATTTATCTCTATTGTATATCAATATTAATATATACTTTATACTATATACAATATACTATATAGTATATAGTATATATATATATATATATATATATATATATATATATATATATATATATTGATATACAATAGAAATATATATATATATATACAATATAATTATTATTCAACTCTTGCTTATTTTCTATTTTTTAGTTTCTAGGGGGACAAATATATATCTGTATACCTCTCCCTAAATTATCTATATATATATATATATATATATATATATATATATATATATATATATGTAACAGACTGACATTTGGTTATATGGTTGTATAGTTATTTTTAAGTTTATATCATATATTTTTAATTTAGTTATTTTATTTATTTGTGTATTATGTAATAATTATAAATGTTAATTTCGTCTAGTGATTTTTGTTTTTTTAGTTAATGTTTTTTAGTTTATTATATATTTTTAGTTAGTTATATTTTTGTTTTGTTTTATGGAATAATTATAAAAGTATAAATGTTGATTTCATGTATATTGATTTTTGTGTTTTTTTATTTAGTGTTATTTAGTTTATTTAAATATAATTGGTTGGACCAATGAACCGTCGCGTAGAAATAATATAATCTGAACTATATTAAATTTAATAATATTATTTCATTTCTGATTATACCTTGACACGTGGAGGTTAAGAGTGATTTAATTTTAAAGATCCTAAACCGGCATAGTAGATTCTATAGATATGATGCTCATGATACTATTTTATTAAACCATATTCATTTTGGTTCATTATTGGTGGTGCGCCGGAGGTTTTAAAAAACAAAATTATTAAAAAAAAATAAATCTCGAAATGTCGTTATTCCTATGTAATTGTATTGTATATGTTTATAAAAAAATGTCCTTGAGGACATTTATTTGTATTGTATTATAATGGGTATATATATAATAATGAGTACTTTTTTTAAATACTATATTCTTCTAATAGATAACATTAATATATAGTAAATATTATCTATAGTATCCCTAATTACAATATTAGTTATTAGATAATTAATTTAAACAATAAAATAAATTTTATTTATATACAAATTTTCTAAAAATTAGGCCACTTTGACTATTTATTAAAATTATAAAGAGTTATTTTTTTAAATTTATAATACTTGTACGTTAAAATATAACATCTTAAGATGAAGTAGAAAAAAAAAAAAAAAAAATCTTAAAATTTGTAATCCACAGAATTTTTTTTCATTTTTTGATGATTTTTAACAAAATTAAAGAAATACCAGTGTAGTTATTATTTTTTCGGCCAAATTGTAATATATAGTGATTAATTAATTGTTTTTTTTTGTTATATATAATATAAATTGATCAAATATAACAATTCTGTACACAATTATGAGAGGTCAAAAAAAATTCTGGAAAATCCTATAATTTAAAAAAAAATCCTAGAAATAAAATTAATTTTGTTATGAATTTATAATATTCAAAGGAACTATACACATTACACATATTCTGAAAATGTCATGATTGTAGCTTAATTATAACTTTGAAAAATGTACATATTTATGTTTTTTTGGTATTCTCCTATCTATTCCCATGTTAAATGATGTTAAATTTGATCAGCCTGGCGCATGTACAATATTGACCTAAATTAAAAAAAAAAATGTTTGTGTATTCTCTATACTCTTATTTTGATGTTCCAGATGCCGGTAAGGAATCGATAACCAATAGCATGTTTAAAATCACTCTTAGATGAGGTTTGTAAAACATATTATATTATATTTATTCCATATTGTAATTCTGTATATATGCTTTATAACAGATTTTAGTGTATGGTTTTTCTTGCTTTTGATTTATAAATAAAGAGTTTAATACAACGTTCCCCTATCATTTTGAGTGGTGTTTTATTTGTTTCACATAACTCGACCCTCATTATTACATATAGATATACATATATACTTTATCTCTCTCTATAACTCTCCATATACATGAATATATTTATCTCTATATTATATAAGTTATTTATGAAAATATGTTGCTCATATAAATGTTTCATTTTATATTTATTTTCATAATTATTATTTTATTATATCTATTATTCCTTGGTAATATAAAGTAATATAAAGTAATATATATATATATATATATATATATATATATATATATCATTAAATAGTTTATTGACTAAAAAACATTACATTTTTATTGATGTCATAATTATATACTAATAAATTAATAATAAAAATAATAATCAGTTTGCAACAAAAAATAAAAGAACAATACGAAAACAGGAGAGGATGTTAATAACGTGTGTTAAATAGAAATTACGTAACAATAGATATCAGATGAAGAGAGGGTGTGTTTCTATGATGAGATAACAAAGGCTGCAGCCTCAATGGAGTATACATATATGTTTGGTATGAATCATAGCAAAATCATACCGTATGATGTATTACTGAGGGCTGATGTAGTATTATACGGACTGTGTTAGCATTACACAGCTAAATATACAGCGTACTCGGAATAACTATGGAGATGTAATATATACCTATAGCAGTTGTAGGTAAAACTAAAGGTAATCTAAAGGTAAAACCCGAGAGACCGGGTAACACTTGATGAATAGGTTTTGTGTGATGCAGATAATGTGCAACTTTCATGTAAGTAGAAACTATAAGAGAATGTATCAGTAGGGATATTACAAAATTACATCACAGATAAATATATGTATATATATATATATATATATATATATATACATATGTATATACACTATACACTGTATGTATAGTATATTCATATATAGTCTATTTAACATAATATAGTTCTATATATTTCTATATAATATATAACATATAGTAAAGTAATGACAGATGTTACAGTGAAACACACATGCACACACACGAGCAAACGCACACACGCACCAACACGCACAAGCACACTTCACTTCAGTGTGTACAGTGTACACAATTACTACCTGCTGGCAATACGGACCACGTGATACCACGTGATTAGATGTCACGTGTGATATAATCACGTGACACGCGTGTATAAGCTTTATTACATTACTGCTTAATTGCCATCACCATGGATACTTCGTCATCTATAATTCAACATCTTACCACGTCAATTATTGATGATTATATTATTGTTAGTATATTTCTGTATGCAGAAATATCGTATATATATATATATTATCCATATATATAAATATATATATATATTACCATTTTAATAATATTTTACCTGTATAATATATATATATATAAATATACATGATGGCATGGCACACCATTCATCGATCGAGCATTGCCATAACAACCACAAGGTCAAGCGTAGCGGTCGTTGCAACAGCAGCAACAACAACAACATATACGACAGGGTGAAGGTCGCGACCTCCCCTCCCATGTCCTATAGGTTATAGCGCCTAAGATAATCAAGGTATATCCATAGTAAATGGAGTCCATACTAAATACAATACACTCATAAGGAACACGTGCATCGATGTACTTCATGTGTCGTGTTGTATTTAGCATGTATATAGTGCATACTATGGATGAACATTGTACATACTCACGATATATACACTGTACTATAGTGACAGTAGTATATATATATATATATATATATATATATATATATATATATGATATACTATAGTATATCGTATAGTAAAAGACACGTATAGTATAACTATCTATATACATCGGAATATCGATCTTGGTCGTCGTACACTGTACTTGCATACACTAATTGTAAACTGGGCATGCAAGGCGTGTGCGTGCGTATGTGTGTGCGTATGCGTGTGTGTGTGTACGTGTGTGTGGATGCGATGGTTCATATACAGGTAGAGCGTACCTAATCATAGGTGTAAAGCTGTTATCTGATTGGCTGCGGATACTCCTCAAGGTTAGGTTAACCCCTATAGGGTATTGCGTAACAACTAGTTATAATATTAGTCGATAATGAGCATATATATATATATCTAAATATATTTAGAGAAACAATGTTTATTTAAATCTATGCTAATGTCGACAATACTCCGTTCAACCTAATCTAGATATCTGCTATAACCACACGGACAACGATGATAAATATGTCCTTCCTATAACGTATGTCCACAGGCGGAACACTAGTCATCAGGTGTTACTCGTATGCGTACCACTGTGCGCATCACTATACGTACCACTGTGCGACAGTGTACGTACAACTATATATATATATATATATATATATATGTAATCGATACACAAGCCGATACACAACGCATTGTGATGCTGTAGCATTATGCATGCGATTGCACGCATAGCTACACACGCGCCCACACACGCGCGCACAAACACGCTTATACACGCGCGGACGACGTCCCTTCCTCACCCCGGAACGCGCGTTGCTATTACGTCATATCGACGCTAAGGTAATCACCCGTATCACCAGCGTAACGCCCTGACCTTATTAGTGGGGTAAGTAGGGCAATATAAAGGCTTTTCAAACTATATGTGAATACAATGTACATTGTACAATGTATACTATGCACTGTACCGTGACAGTATTTGTAGTTAGAACATATATATATATATATATATATGATCCTATATATAGGATCCTATAGGAGGTCCTATAGGACCTAATCACAACCCTATACTATAGGGCAAATATGGTATATACACTGTATAATATACAGTGTATATTATACATGGTACATAGGGTATACTTACATTATGTATACACTGTATGTTTGATATGCTAGGCATTGCCCACACCGGGAACACAGAGTGATGTCTATGTTGTGTATATATATAGGATGATTCATATTACAGTTTGTCTTACTAAGGGTGTAGTATCGTACACACATACACACAGACACACACATACACACAGACACACACACACACACACACACACACACACACACACACACACACACACACACACACACACACACACACACTATAGTATACTTAGTATAGGGTAAGACTACTAAGTACTTACTAAGTAGAGGGTAATGTGAAATATGCCTTACGGGTATGTGTTACGAATAACTAATGCATATAAATCTATATCTTATAAACACACACACACACACACATATATTTATATATAATATATATTGTGTATGTATATATTCTATAGAGCAATGTATGGGTTAAGTTCTTTATACACGTGGTGTGCACCAATATATGTTGTTTGTATACCACTACTATACTACACACTATAGTCTATAGTATAGTATACTATAGTTGTGTGCGAATGTAGCTCTCTATTACATACACGATCTATTGTTGTTTGTTTGTTATACATACCCGATCTGATACTTTATTAGCTAGACGATCTGATACGGTTGAATATGTAATGAGAAGTTATCTACATACATATATATGTATACTATAGTAGTATTATATCGGAGACATCGAATTATTCGGGTACAATTATATATATATATAAGTTCAAATGATATAAGTGACTGTTTCCGTACTCTTAGTAAACAAGATAATCTAAAGCTTTCTATATGTGTTAAAGTGTATAACATGGCGATTCGAACACGGCTAATAATCGATAATAAGCTACTGCGTATACTAATGCACACACCAATGCATACACCGATGCATATACGAGCTTCACACATGTACACGTGTACAGTGTACAATGTATATGTTTACTCTAATTGTACACATAATTAGTGTAGAGTTGGTTTAGGCACACACAGAAGTACACATATACTGTATACAGTTAGACCTGTCTCTCGTTATTGTATGAGTCATGCTGTGTGTTGTGTATTGATTTATAGGAAAATCTTCACATTCGTGTATATTTATAATATGCTCACCTACGAATATATATATATATATATATATATTTATAAATCTAATTGATATATTATATAGGTATTATAATATAGTCTAAATATAATTTGTTTCGCCTAGATAAATATATTGAAATACAATAGGTAATATACACGAAGGTATATGCATAGTTATTACAAATAATTATGATATTATTTATAGTTCATAATATCGTAGCTATTACATAACAAGGGTTTTAATGGTGGTATATCACTACCGGTGGGGGTGACATGTCTTATATATGATTAACATAGTTGTATTATGTAAGTGTATATATATATATATATATATATATATATATATATATATATTTATATAATTATATATATATGCTTATATATATTGATATGTATATGAACTACGAGGAAACATGTGGGCTACAGTACGACACACACACACACACACACACACACACACACACACACACACACTATATATAGTGTATTCTCTATAGAGGAACATCTTATTATGGTGTTTTAATCACACTTAACTTATTACCGAATCAACGAAACGAAACCTGGACTTTGAGAGTGGAAAGTAAAAGCTTACTGTAGGATACTATATATATATATATATATATATATATATATATATATATATATATATATAATAATGTAGGATACTATACGCATGTATGTGTATATGATATACGATATAGCATACATTATGTGTACAGTATTTGTATATATACATTCAGAAACGTAATATAAATGATTCTGTAAGTAAGCATACGTAGAACAAAGTAATCATAGTAATCAGTGTGTATATGTGTATAATTAAATACTTATATATTATATATACTATATTAATTAACATGTACTACATATGTATTATTGTATAGGATTACTGTCCACGATAACTAGTATAGCAGCAAGGACATGTCCTTGATAGCAGTGTATACTGCCAGTAATACATGTAATATTAATGCGCGTGTCCGGTAATTAAATCATATTATATTGGTCATTAAACTCCCCGATATACGAATGCGTGTATGTGTGTACACACGTGTGTATATACGTTTATACGTGTATGTTATAGTATGTTTACGTGTATGTAGTTATGCATGTATGTTATGGAACACTATGTAATAGTATATGTATATATGATTATACTGTAAATAATGGTTAATTATAATGCTACACATATATAATACATATATAATAAATACATAATACATATATTATACATAAATGTACATACATGCAGTGCATGAGTTAATCAATCACACATTTAATAAATTTTATAATTATAATTAGAATGTAATAACAAATGATGATTAAAAGTGATCATATACAAAAATTAAACAGTATAATATTGAAACTTAAAAATAAATAATTAAAATTAAACTATTAAATATATATATATATATATATATATAATAAATAATCATATATATATATATATATATATATATATATATATATATATATATATTTGAAAGCTTTAGGTAGCCTCGGTTAGTTATTCAACAACTGGTGTAAAATCCCACTATTAAATAAATTAATAATTATAATATATATTAATAGTAAGTATATAAATAATATAATGTATAATATAATAAATAGTATATATATATATATATATATATAAAATAATTATTAGCATACCTACACAATGTGTGTACACAATACACATACTTATTATAGTTTTATTTTTAATGAATCTTACATTTACATTTTGTATACTCTATCTATTTATAAAAATACTCTTATATATAAGTGTTTACACATATTTAAATATAGATTTTACTTACCTAATATGGAGTGTATTATAGTACGTTCAGCAAGGTTGAATGAGTTGACGCGAATGCATGATTTAAGTCTCAATGTTTACACTTGTTTAAATATTACTGACTCGTGATTGGCTATGTTATTAAGCCACGCCCATTAATACTTACAATTAATACTAACAACGCTTTGAATACATATTATATATGTATTTATCGTTATATAACTTGAATGCACGTAATGGTTGTACTATTTATTATAAATAATGGTATAATATATTATAACATATAGTTTAAATAATATAATTTAATCACCGTATAAGTTAGTCATATTAAAATGTCATAGAATCGCTATAGCTGCATAAGTATAGCATAACTTATGATTTTTATTAAAAGTGATATAACACCCCTGACATTTCATTGTAATTAACCACTAATTAATATAAATAGTTAACTACTGGTTAATGATAAATTAACCTCAACATATTAAACAAAACATAATACACATACATATAATACGTATAATCTATACCTTTCCATAAAACTAAACAAGACAATATTTGATTCGCAACACCTAGGTATACAACAGTATATAACACATAGCTACGTCGTAGGTCCTACGCAATCCTTACACATAACCTACAACACTAATTGATCACCTATGTACACTTGAACTCTTTACACCCTTTGTACATGCATGTCATTGCACCCTTTATACATATATCTCATTGCACCCTTTGTACACATCTCATTGCACCCTTTGTACACATCTCATTGCACCCTTTGTACCTATCATTGCACCCTTTGTACACATCTCATTGCACCCTTTGTACATGTCATTGCACCCTTTGTACATCTCATTGCACCCTTTGTACACATCTCATTGCACCCTTTGTACATGTCATTGCACCCTTTGTACCTATCATTGCACTCTTCATGTAGCCTGTCATAATCATAAGACTGTTGTATTTATTTACGTTATTTATTATTATGTATTTACTGCAGTTATGTATTTAGTGGTTAGTTCGTACACGAGCGAAGGGCTCAGAAACATATTGTTTGTACGGTACATAATGTACCAAACTATCATTATCATTATTATTATCATCATCATTATAATATATGATTCATATATATATAAGATAATATAAGATACATTTTTATTATTGTAATCATTATAAAAGAAAAATAATAAACGGACAAATAAAATAGTCAGAAGACTTAAGTCTATTCGAAATTTCGAGGTATTTGACCTTAATAATGTCATATTCATAATATATTATATTACAATTGTATTTTTTAAAGATATTTAAAAATGTGTATTTTTTTTATAATAATAATAGCCATCACATCGAACAAGTGATCACTATGAGTAATTATGAGAATCAACAAATGAAGCAAGCTTGCATTCAGGGTTGCCCATATGGGTTGACCAGATCCTTGAGTGTACCAAACTCTTTATTGTTAGCGTTTCAAACATGCATATGAATCATCCCATATAAATACAGTAGACACTTGAACGATGCATATAAGCCAAGTTAAATAAAGAGAGTATATAAGCATAATAATAAAAATAATAAAATAATAATATATTATAAGCTATAGCATATTACAAAAAAGTTATCATCACAGCTTTTATGATCCATTGAGAGATTCATAAGTAGTAGACAGTATTCTCCATCCAGATTAACCAGGGAGAATATGAAATGTGTATAGATGTTAATACAATTGAATATTGTTAGTAAAAGTAAAATTAATAATTTTCAATATAAGAAATTTTTAACTTTTTAATGAATAACTTGATATTTTTTATCAATTTCATCTTTGTATTTAATTTATTCCATAGTTTAATACTAGCAATATGTACTGCATGTATACTAATATTTAATCTACATTTATGAATAACAAATGCGTATCTAGGTCTAGTTAATATATAAGTACGTTTGACAAATTTAAGTAAGAGATTAGTGTTAGCATTATCATGTATAAGCAATATAAGCATTTTTTAATAATGTTATATTAACTATATCACATCATTTTAAAATATTATGTCTTTTATAGATAACATCAATATTAGATATCAATGGTAGTTTATATATATACATTTCAATACTTTGTTTTGCAGAATACTTATCTTATTTAAAGTATGTTTATAATTATACCCCCAAGTGGCAGCACAGTATGTTAATCTTGAATGAAATAAAGAATTATAGTAATAATAATGACTGTTTATCAATTTTATTTCTAAGTTTGTAAATTACTGCTAGTATTCTAGATAACTGAGAAGCTAATATTGTAATATGAAGTTTCCAAGTCTATCAAAAATAGTGACACCAAGAAATATAAATTCATTAGTACATTTAATAGGTAAGCCATTTAATGAAATGTTAAATGTATGAGGCTTATAGGGCCTAAAGGCCAAAAGTCGTATACCTCGTTTTATCTAAATGTAATGTTAGTTTATTAAAGCATAACCATGAATATATATAACCAATATATTTGTTAGCTTTATTTTCCAATGCATAGTCCATATCAGTAAATACCAGCCTATACGCTGTATATATTTCTGCTTTATATTAATGATATCACTAGAGTTATGGATGAAAATAGCTGTATACAATATATTCTATTTGCTGATGACACTCTAGTGTAATAAAGCAGAAACAGTAACGGTGCCAGTACAGGGAGAACACCTATATTCATTCTACGTATACGTAGATACGTACATTCTATGTATACATTAGAGTCAACCTTGTGGTAAGACACATATTGTTTTCTATTAGTTAGATAGCTATGTAATAAATCAAGCGATATTCCTATGATACCAAAATTAGATAAATTTGTTAATAATATACCATTATCTAATGTATCAAAAGCTTCCTTTAGACATATAGATACAGTTAAAAATGTATATGTATTATCTAATTTGTTAGAAATACTATCTATTAAGCAGTCTACTACATTTGCGGTAGACCTGCCTACTTTAAAACCAAATTGATTATCTATCAAAATATTATGTTAAAATATGTTAAAATGTAAATTAGAAGACGTTGTTAAATAATTTTTTCTAAAATTTTAGACATTTGAGGAAATAATGTGATAGGTCTACAATTACCCATATTATCTTCTTACCTCTTATGAATAACTATAACTTTGGCAATCTTTAGACAATTTGAGAAATATCCAATTGTAATACATTTATTACATAAATAAGTGAGAGGAATAGCAATATAATTACTAATTAATTTAATAAAAGTCATACTAATATCATAGTAATCGCATGTAAAGCTATTTTTAGATTTGTCTATAATTTGAATAATTTCACTTACTGATGTGGGTTTGAAGAAGTGTGATGATAGAATAGGAATTTGATTAATATAATTATCAATATTAGATACTGGATTAATTATTTTATATAGATTAGATCCAACCTCACTGAAATATTCGTTAAATTTATTAGAAACTTCAAGATCGTCATCACAAAAAATAAAATTATCTGATTTACAGGTACCATCATTCAATAATTTATTTAAACGGCTCCATTTATTTTTAGAATTGTTTAACAAAATTGAATTATATTTAATTTCAGATTCGCGTATTAATTGTGTGCATTTGTTCCTTTGTAATCTGTATGCATATATATTCTCTTGACAAGAGTTAGAAATACATTTATTATATAATTTTAATCAATCCATAGAAATTTAATTTTATAATTACTAGATTTAATTTTGTTAATTATAGAAAATGAGTGATACATTTCAGTGAGGTAAGATAATAAAGTAGAAAAAGCTAATTCAATATCTTCAATATTATATATAACTTTCCAGTCTGTTCATTTTAATTTATCAATTAAATTAGTTATATTATTCTTATCAATGCAAAGAACCATGGTTCTATAATAGTTTAAATTATTAGTAATATCATTCACCTTAGAAAACATATTTTTAATTGAAAGTGGAAAATGATCAGAAATATCATTTATATGTATATAATTTTGATCATATTCTTTATTAGTATTAGTAAATTTATTATCAATTATTAGCATTCAATTATTTTGAATACGTGTTTGTTTATTTATAGTTGGAAAAAACTAAATTGGTAAAATAAATCTATAAAATTGTCAATTAATAATAGGTTTAATAATACCTAATTTATTTTTATTTAAGAATTCAATGTTAAAATCACCACATATGAATGTATCGTTATTATTAAAAATGTAATTTAAAAATGCGTATAAAAAATCATTAAATAACACAATATCATATGTTGGTGATCTATAGATACCACTTATTATGAATACTTTATTATTTAATGATTTACTAAATATTTTATACATTCACATATTGAATCAATATATTTGCTATTATTCTTGATTATTTCTAAATTAAATAAATCTCTAATATAAATGGAAACACCACCACCCATTTTGACATTTCTTATAGTGTGTGCAACCTTATAACCGTTGAATTAATATACATTTGTATTATGAATTTTAAACCAAGTTTCAGATATAATTATTACATCATAATTAGAATTAGAAGATAATAAATAATATTTAATATAATCAAAGTTTGTAATAAATCTTCTTGCAATGAATGAACTATAGACAAGTTACTTGTATTAAATGAAGTAATATTAACATATATATACTTGCTTATGTATAAGAAAGGCCTCATTAATGTAAATTATATTAAATGTCTCCAGAAAGTTGTACTTGATTCAAATATATGTGTTAACACATATAATTATATTGTTTGTTTATTATTGGGTTTAAAACAGCTTAGATAACCTGTAGTAGGGGAGAGTACTCGAATACTGACACCATAACAATAAATCACCATAACTTTATTATTTCTTAATTAAATATTTCCAAATTTTATTTATATAATATAATAAGTAGGTATATATACATATAATAGCTATTTTAAAATTTAATTTAATTTGTTCAACTCTGAGATAACAGGGGTGTCCATATAATGATGATGATGCTGATATACGTTTTTTAATAAAAATGAATATAAGGGAAAGTAACCGAGTACGGACAGTGCCCGAATATTGACACTCTCGGTATCTCAGAAACCATAAATCCTACAAAAAAATTGTTAATGAATAAAATATTCATAATGATATATATAGTCTAAAAAAGTATTTTTTATTTTTTAATTATTCAAAATATTGCTGATATATTCAATAAACTGATTTTTTTATTACGTTTTTAAATTTATGAAAAAAAATGTCAATATAAAACCTTCTCAAGAATATACAAATGTATCAATATAAAATATAACACTATATTATAAAAAATAAAGCATTCTAAAATTATAAATATATAAATTCTATATTTGTTGTCAAATATTCATTAAGTTATAAACATATATCTAGAGGTCATATAAGTTCCTAATACGGACACCCTATAACCAATCAGCGCGTAGCGTATGCACTATTATGATTTTTATAAATTCGCTTGCGTTATAATATTAATACCACCAATAAAGCTAAATCTAAAATTTGTATTATTTAGATACTTAACTTGTATTATTAATTAAAAAAATAATAAAAATAAATAAATTATTATCTAATTAAATTAGAATAAATTATTTATAAAATTAATTATAAATAATGTAATTGTAATTTGTCTGATTGATTCATCAATAATATATAGTTTATTTGTATTATATAGGGTGTCCGTATTATAACACAGGGTGTCCGTATTCGGACATTGGTACCGAATACGGAGACCCCCTTATCTATGGAATTAAAAGATTAAATAAAATTTTAAAATCATAATAATATCTATAATCATATAATATTAATATATTGTAATTTTTGAATACAAATAATGAGTCATAAAAAGTTAAGACCATTTATTGATAAAGTGTCCATATTAGGTTACTTTCCTCTATGGGGGAAAGTCTCCGATTACCGACCCCTCCTAATACCGTCCCTCTCTCGTATCTCAGTAACTATAAGATATATCAAAAAATTATATATACATGAAATGTTAGTAATTTAATGATAAATATGAATAAGTATTTTGTTTTAAAAAATATTCAATCCTACAATTATTATTTGGTAAAATGAAATATTCTGTTTTTACTTTTTAAATATTTGAATAATAACTTTTTTAAATAATTATAAATATTTTATTAATTAAAAGAAAACTTAATACAGCACATAATATTGTAGATCAATAAAATGTTTATAACTTTTATAAAAATAATTTAATTTGAATAACTATTAACCAATATATCTTAATAATAGCAACCCATATGATTTTCCTATTACCGACCCCCTAAATTACCCTAATACCGACCCCATGTGATTTATTGTATCCAATCAAAATAGATCCGTATTTTACTTTAAAATATGTCGTAAATTGTTTGTGTATCATTGATATAGATTTAGGATTCTTGATTCCAGTTGATTATATACATACTGATTGATAAATAAATATTAAATAATAATATACGCTATTTTAATATAATTACTATAAAGTTTAAATTTAAATGTAATATTACTATTAAAACGTAAATTCAATAAAAATAAATTGCGTGTAGGTTATAATTAATTATATTTATGTATATCTACTCTTTTTATTAGATAATATAATTCTACAATTATTTATACCACGATTATTTTAGGGGGTCGGAAATAGGATAAGGGTGTCGGTATTAGGCACATGTATCCGATTACCGACACCCAATTTATTTTTGTAAATATGATTACATCAAAAATATAAAATAGCCACATTATTAATTGCCATAATATTACCCTAATTACAAAATTTCAATTAAATATATTTAATATTGAATAAGTTATTACAAATAATCATTTAGGGATCGGTAATCGGAGACTTTCCCCTATATAGTCTATAGACTATAGTATAATATTTATTCCTGTTATGTTATGATATATACTATAGTATATATATATATAGCTATCCTCGAGGATATATACCAGTGGTTCCAAAACTTTTTCCATTATGACCCTTTTTTAATAATTCTTAATTTAAAAATATACTATGACCAAATGAAAAATGTATTAATTTATTTTATTTTGTGGTTACATATAATCCGCCAATTAAATCCAAGCGTTAATAGAATATATAGTAAATATAAATTACTATTGTTTAATCCTTAGGGATCTAAGATTTAATCTAAATGGTATTTTGTATTACATATTTATACCATACTAAACAATGTTAATATATGCGTAATATGTTCTATAGAGTTATACAATCAGTATAATAACAATACAACTAATATATCTGTTATTATTTATCATATTTGTCGATTTATATGTTATTTGTTATTATATTCCCAAATATCCCATATATTATTGTTTATTATTTTGTTTACTTTAATAAAAAACTAAATTTTTAATAAATAATTCCATATTTCGGCTGTGTTTTGTTTCGCTCGAATAATGAACACGAATTAGCCGCAATATTGATAGCGAGCGATATCTTTCGATGTATAAAACGCGTTGAACGCAATACACGTCTACTGCTCCTCTCTCTCTCGATATATAGAACGCTTCTTAAATATACAGTAGTCTCCGTGGGAGTTAGCATCCTACCATCGTTTCCCGTGAACATTTTGCATACACCGAAAATATACACTATGAAGTTCATAGTATGAACACGTATATGGTTTTATCTTATCATTTGTATCTACTATAGTACGATGTATAAATGTATATAATTATCTCATTGTTATTTATTAAATTAATACACAAAATATATATATATATATTTCATTATTTTATTGTTCTTTATTAATTTAATAAATAACAATGATATAATTAAATATATATATACTTATGTCGAACTCCCGTTCTACCCTTCTTTACAATTTTCTTCCAATCATCACGAATCATCATAACATTACGTATTTCATTCACATCATCTAGTCCAGTATCCTTTTTTAAATTATCAATGTACGTCACAGCTTTTCTTCCTCTGTTGCTTTTTCCAGACGTTGGTTGCCATAAAAGCAGATCATGAGCTACTTCATCGTCGTGACGGATGCAGTTACCTGCTATTCGCAGACGACGAGTAGTTATAACATCGGTAATTTTTGGTAGTTCTTTATAGAGTTCAACATTTGTTATATGGTCTCTCCATGATACATTCAGAATCATTCTTAATAACCTTGTATAGCATCCATTTATTCTCCGTTCAAGTGATTTGTCGATCGTCCAAGTCTCACTGCCATATAGTAGGATACTTTCAATAGTGGCTTGAAAAGTCCTAATCTTTAGTTTTCTTTTTAACTTGGAATTCCAGAGTTTTTTCAACTTGTGACATGCCTGCCAAGCTAGTGCCTTTCAGATCTCAAAGTCTTTTGATGAGCTACTCATCCATGCACCCAAGTATTTAAAGTTATTTACTACTTTAATATCTTCATTTAGTAATGAGTGGATATTTATTGGTTCACTTTGAGAAAAAGCCATTATTTCAGTTTTTCTTGAGTTTATTTTTAAACCTAATTTTAAAGCTTGGGTTTCTACATTTGATAGTAATTCTTGAGCCTGCTCAATATCTTGTGATATTAAAGCAATATCATCTGCATAGCTTAGATCTGTAATCACTTTTGCTGGTACCCTACGACTCTGTTTCCTAGTTAGTTCAAAACCAAGATCTAACTGTTTTCCTTTCACAGCCATTCGCATTGCATAGTCAAGCACTATTATAAACAGAAAGGGGGCCAGCGTATCACCTTGTAGAACTCCAGTAGTTATATTAAACGATTTGGTTTCTCCATCAGGTGTTAGTACTTTCGCTTTGGTTCCTTTGTATAATGTTTCTATTGCTTCTACGATAATAGTGGGAATTCCGTAAGCCAAGAGTATTTTGAACATATTATTTCTATTTATAGTATCGAAAGCTTTCTTAAAGTCAACAAAAGTAATGATTGCTTTTAGATTCTTTTCTTTGATACCTTCTATTAATCTTCGCAGTGCTAGTATATGGGTAGTAGTTGATCTTCTGGGTAATATATATATATATATATATATATATATATAATAGATACAAATGATGAGACAAACCCATATGAGTATTCATAGTATATATTTTCAGTTTATCCAGAATGTTCCCAAGCGATGTTAACTCTTCTCTAGAAAGAAAACTGATTCACTACTGTTCACTATTATCTTCAGGATATTCGTAGAAAACAAAACATAATACACATATAGGTATGCTACAAGCTATAGGAGACTACCTATATACAAGACAAAGACTACAAACGTATAATATAGAAAATAATTCGTCAAGGAACTAATAACAAAGTGAAAGAAGACAGGCTGGCTATAGCCACGAGTGTATACACAAAACGACCTAAATATGGACCATGCGATGCAGATCTCGATAACATTTGAAACATTCGGACGAAAACTAAATACTTTCAGGAGAGGACAACCAACAATAAAATAAGGTTCGTAATACATAGGTAATACATTAGCGATACCCGTATTAGAATATAGTAATGTACCTGACAACACCTCGGTGTTATTCGTACACGTACACGTAATACTAAAACTAAAGTAACTCATTCCCAGCAGCACATTCCAGTGTCAATAAGTTATCACAATTGTAGATACTGGCCTACGGTAGAGTGTACATAAATGAACAACAATATGCTGCCCATCACACAGATCATTCTCGTATCATCGGACACACGTACAACGAATTGAATCCACTGAATTCGATACACGAACTTAACGAAGGATTGGTATGCTGTTTACGAGGACGTCCTGCAATACTGAACGTATAAGAACGTAAAGAAAACTCTTAATTTAACAATTAATATATATATATATATATATATATTACCACATAATCCCTATATTGTTTGGGCATTTTAAGTTTACATCGATAAGTAAATTTTCTATTGTAATAAATATGCTAACGTTACGTTTGTGTTTATTTTTACTATATCAATCAACACACATCTTCTCGTTCCAGTTCCCTTCACTCTTGGCTTGCAGATATTCATAGTTACATAACGTAGCACGACAATATCATATTATTAATATATATATATATATATATATATATATATATATATATGTCATTTTATATAAGTTTAATGTTGGAACATGAGTCATAATACTGATGTAAAATATAAAAGTAATTAATTAATATAGGCTATATTTTTATAAAATATATATTATTATAATTCGTATACTTCCGAATAGTTAGTAAGTTAATTTCAGTTAATTTATGAATAATTTATACCTAACATTAGATACAAATTGTGAATAGATGATTATATTTTTATCTATTTTTCGATTTAATAAAGTATTTATATTCTTTTACCTACAAAATAACGAAATCGTAGGTTTTTTCAGAGATTTTATTTAACCGATAAAGATGATGATGATGATTATGATGATGATTCATATATTCGAGGGAATGCATCACATACGTATACAACATACAGATACATTGAGAACATTGAAATGTGGTTTCCTAATGAACGGTAATCGATATAAATCACGTGAGCTCGGAAAGTATTCTTATTGGTCGAAAATAAAATATAAAGTATACCCAGTTGATAGCACGGAATTACATCTGAGATAGAGAAATATATCCTATATTATATAATAGTATTAATTTGTAATCTAGACTACATATATATTAATGAGTAGAAATACTTGAACATTTAACAATATCTCATTCGATAATATAAATAAATAAATCATGAGGTATGCTTGTAAATATTGATTAATCGATTAACGATGGGAAGGATAGGGAGAGAAAGAGGAAGAAGTAGAGGTATGGGGAAGAGGGTGAGGAGAGGGAGAGAAAGAGGAAGAGGGAGAAACGATGAAGAGATAACAATACCAATAACGTAACATATTATGCAATGACGTCATCCACACAAAATTCGTAACGATATTGAGATAGAGAAATTTGGAATGTATATGTGTACATGCGTTTGTACATGCGTTCGTACATGCGTTTGTACATGTAGTTGGCATGCCCACGATGTACTGTAAAGGTTGGAATGTATATGTTTAATTCACGATATAAATGTAAAACTCATCAGCTAATTCTAACTAGATATTACAATATAGAAAATAAATATATATATATATATATAATATATATGACACGTATACTGGAATGATGACGCCATCGTGCACCCTATTATCTCCGTGGATCGGTTACGTAACGATAGTAGAGGTGGTGGGTGGGCGAGGGTTCTGACTATTGGACCAGGTCGGTTACGTATGTGGGGGCTATGGAAACCCTACTGGTGCGGGGTTCTATCTTCAGGGATGCCTGGTAGGCTTCGTCTTCGGAGAGGAACTTAGACTGGTCGAGTAGGTAGTGGCAAACCTGAGGGCGGGCGTGGTGGGCGGGGCTTAGTAGTACGCGGCGCAGGAGGAGGTATTTATGGGCGGAACTACTAAGGCGGATTTAGTACTTGTGGAGGAGGAGGTATGTATTAGTGGGCGGTACTGCGTCCAAGCGCAGGTAGTACCTACAGCGTTTAACATATAGGTCCTACAGTATACAGTAGACCAGGCGGTTAGGTACATGGGTAGTAGAGAGAGGATATAGCCCCTCTCTACTACCCATGTATATATCACTACCTATGGTATGTAGGGGTATATAGTAACTGATTAGAGGCAGTACCTTTGTAAACCTGCTTGTCGCATGTCGATATAGACATGAGTAGGAACTCTGGACCTCAATTAATTACTCAACTCTCACTAATGGCTCCAAGTAACTGGTGATTAACCAGTGGCCATATCCCGGTACCTCCACTCGACAGTGGTGCTAAACTTAGTGAGGGGAAATCTGTTGCCT
This sequence comes from Osedax fenrisi, assembly GCA_964019155.1. Taxonomy (NCBI): domain Eukaryota; kingdom Metazoa; phylum Annelida; class Polychaeta; order Sabellida; family Siboglinidae; genus Osedax; species Osedax fenrisi. The sequence goes on along the minus strand of OZ025239.1, from coordinate 69,261,713 downwards.
CGCAGATTATGCTTCTTTAGGCATAGGCTAGGAGAATGTAACTCTGACCATAAATCTAAGTCGGGCAGATGGTGCTCGTTAACTTTGGTTAGTAGATCATCTAGGAGAAGGAAATCTCTGATTTAAAAACCAACCTTTCGGAAAGGACTGGGACCCGCCGGACTATATTCAACAATATAGTTATATCCCAAGAAACGAATCATGAGAAACAAAATTAAATTATCCATACCGGCTCGGCCGTCGCCCGGGATAAAAAGGACCGCACATATCGTTAACTATCAGGACGAATGTGAAAAATATGCTACTGATAAGAAGAAAGACAGAAAGTTAATGAGGCTTCGCAATAACGCAACTTTTGGCACTTGGAACGTACGAACTCTTAACAGAACAGGAAATTTAGAAGAATTGGAATATGAAATGAAGAAATACACATGGCAAGTTTTAGGACTATGCGAAGTTAGGTGGAAAGGATCTGGTAATGTCGTAACTGACAACGGTAACCATCTTTACTATAGTGGTGAAGAGAAATATCATAAGAATGGTGTAGGATTTTTGATTCACAAAGATATAAAAAGACTTTGTAGCCGAATTCAAACCTATTTCCAGCAGAATATGTACATTGAGGTTAAAAGCTAAACCATTAAATATATCGATAATACAGATATATGCACCAACTTCGGATTATACAGATGAACAAATTGAAATCTTCTATTCAAGCCTACTAGATATAATTGACAAAACCCATAAAAAGGACATGTTAATAATTCAAGGTGATTGGAATGCAAAGATTGGAACTGACTCACTGACAGATTGGAACGAATATTGTGGACCTTCATGTAACAACTCAACGAATGACAGGGGGATCAGATTATTGGAATTTATATGTTATAATGACATGATTTTGGCAAATACTCTAGGAATACACAAATCCTCAAGAATAGCAACATGGCACTCTCCAGATGGTAAAACTCATAACCAGATAGATTATTTCCTCATGAAGAGACGATTTAAATCTGGTATCAATGTGGCTTAAACTAGAGTATATAACAAAGCTGATATAGGAAGTGATCATGACCTTGTGATGATATGCTTCAAACAAAAATTCAAATCTCAAAGAAAACAAAAGAGCATTCGTAAAAACTACAACATTGAACAACTAAGTAACAATTCTTCAATTCTTGCTCAATACAGAGACACTATAGAAAATGAAATTAAAAACAAGTTAATGCACAACACAATCAATTCCGATGAAACAACTGATATTCTTAACAGAATAATAAGCGAAACTTCAACAAAAGTAATTGGATTTAAAAGGAAAAAGACAAAACCATGGATAACAGAAGATATTCTGGAACTTTGTGATAAACGTAGATCATTGAAATCTCAAAAAAGTAATCACTTACAAGAATATAATTCACTGAATAAGAGGATAAGAAAGAACATGAAACAAGCCAAAGAAAATTGGTTAAATAACGAATGTAAAGATATAGACAATTCATTTGCAAGTAACAGATCTAAAAAAGCATATTCAATTATAAAAGCTCTGACAAAGAAGAAATCAGAAACGATCAACACAACACAAACAAAGATGGTAAAGTTTTGAGTGAAGATACACATATTATTAAAAGATGGACTGAATACTGCCAAGAATTATATAATTATGAATCCAGAGGAGACAAAAATGTTTTGCAAACGATAGATGAACAACACGAAGAAGAGAGAGATGATAGTATTTTAAGAGATGAAGTAGTTAATTCTATATATTCACTAAAACATGGAAAAGCTGCTGGTGTAGATAATATACCAGCAGAACTAATAACATATGCAGGTGAAGGAATGACAGACATACTCCACAAGATATGTTCCAATATATGGGAAACTGGTATCTGGCCAGAAATATGGACAAAATCGTTAATTATAACTCTACCGAAAAAAGGTAATCTTCAACATTGTTCTAACTACAGAACGATAAGTTTGATAAGCCACGCAAGCAAAGTGATGTTGAAAATCATTAAGAATCGTTTACAACCACAAGCGGACCGTATTATTGCGGAAGAACAGGCTGGATTCATGAAAGATAGATCTACGATAGAACAAATATTCAACCTAAGAATACTATGCGAGAAACATAACCTACAACAAAAAAAGCTATATCATATATTTATTGATTTCCGAAAAGCATTTGATAGAGTGTGGCAAAATGCACTATGGTCCTCAATGAAGAAATATAATATCGATACAAAGTTAATTAATTTAATACAAAGTTTATATGAAAAGGCAAGCAGTGCAGTAATACATAAAGGAATATGTGGCGATTGGTTTCCAACGAAAACCGGAGTAAGACAAGGATGTCTTCTCTCACCTACTTTATTTAATATATTCCTAGAAGATATAATGAACGACGCGCTAAGCAATCATACTGGTTCAATAAAGATAAATGGCCGAAATATAACAAATCTCCGCTTTGCTGATGATATAGATGGTTTAGCTGGCTCGGAAGAAGAACTAATAAATTTAACTGAGTGTCTTTTTAAATCAGAAAATAGATTTGGAATGGAAATAAATCCTTCTAAAACTAAGCTTATGTTAAACGACGACAATTGTCAACCAAACATTGATATTCATGGCGAAATAATTGAGACCGTAAAAAGCTTCAAATATCTAGGATCAATCATAAACGAAAATGGATCAAGAAAAGAAATCCTGTCAAGAGCGGCACAAGCAAGTCAAGCATATAGCAATCTAAAGATAATATGGAATGATAAAGACATACGTCTAAAGTACAAGTTAAAACTCATGGACTCTCTTGTCAACTCGATATTCCTGTATGCATGTGAAACATGGACTCTAACTGTTGAACTCGAGAAAAGAATACTAGCATTCGAAATGAAGAACATCAGAAAATTACTCGGTATAACATACCTTGATAGAGTTACTAATCAAGAAATAATAGACCGAATATCATCATCATTAACAAGTCCCTTCACCGATATCCTCACAACAGTTAAAAGGAGAAAACTGAAATGGTATGGACACGTGACCAGAGGCGATGGACTTGCCAAGATAATCCTTCAGGGTAATGTCGAAGGTAAATGATCCCGTGGACGTCCAAAAAAACAATGGATAGATAATATAAAAGAATGGACCGGAAAAGGCTTCAATAAACTAAATGAAATTGTATATGACCGGAAGAAGTGGAGAAAATTGTGTTTCAACGTGACACGCCCCCACGGCTCAACAGGCTAAGGGACCAAGGTAACAAGGTAAGGTAAGGTAAGGTATGTTCTCGCGGAGGTAGTGTGTACTAGGGTATGCTATTTGTAGTGGGTAATCTGGTAATATGAACGGATTATATACTACGGTATACCGCTGTATCTACTCGATGTATCAGCTGACACTAGTGTCACTGGCAGCTGCCAGTCTGACAGTCGACTGTGATCATGCCATTTAGTTAACTTTCCTCCTAGAAAAAGTACAGCCCATTAGTCGTTATAATAGCATTTCAAACATGATTAGACATATGTCATCCACGCGAAGTTAGCGCTTTACCCTTAATCTTTACCCCTTTACCCCTTTACCCCTTTACCCTTAACGTATCGGCTAACTTTTGTGAATATTAGATCGACAAACGCATTTACATATATCCGCAAACATTCAATATGTTTGTATCTTAGAATAGCTGTTATTATTCTACTGAAGTTTGGCTTTAGCTTATATCTAGTATACACGTGATGATACTTATCCTATAGCATACACAGTATATACTGTGTATGCTATAGTATGTTATGCATTCGAGTGTGATATATATATATATACGATATTTACCTTCTTGGAATATTCAATCCTATAAGAGGTTTGCTGGAAATGTTGTATTTCTCTGATAACATGAGCTACCTGTCAATCACATAGTATAGTTAATACACATGCTATATATATATATATAGTTAATAATATTGTTATTGTAATTGTTGTAGTTGTTATTGTTGTATTGTAGCTATTGTTGTTATTTTCTTTGATATTTGTTCAATCAGTATTATCAGCATTATCAGCATTACTAATTATTATTATATTTATTAAATAATATATTAAAAATAATGTTACTTTAAATAAGTTATTTATATAATTACATATATAGGATAAGTATCGCAGTATTCACATGCATTCATCACGTAACACGTGTATTGAGCAATACTAAAGTATATAGCGATATATTGGTAAATATGCATGCATGCAGTATATATATATATATATATATATATACATTATACATTAATGTATACATAATTATAATATATCGTAAAGTGAAATATTCTATAATAAACCATTCTCATCTTAGAGAAATTGACTAGAGTTTCATCCGTGATGTTAGGGGTGCCTTCTTCGATGAACGAGAGGTCTGTCAGATATAGGCCAAGGTACGGTATGCAGGGAGGGTCGCATCTGTACCATAGTACATCGAGGCGTTAGTTATACGTAGACTAGTGACACACACACATATGTCAATAACCGGTGACATTTATTATGGATGATCGATGTTTGGAAATATAATTATAGAAATAATACACGTACACCAATATATATATATATATATATATATATATATATATATATATATACTGTGTTTTAAATCCTGACTGTGTGAACTATGTAAAGTAATGTTTGTTTACTAGTAAAATATAGAAAATAATCTACTTTATTATCTACATACATCAACAATGATAATCATTTGAAATAAATTCACTAATCATACAGTCACATAATATGATAAATATGTCTAGAATTATGACATAACAGTGCCATATGTCATATTATGTCATAATGTACATAACTATACAAGATTACATAACACTGCCGTACCTATGTAGGGCGTCTCTCATGTTCTTGAATCTTCCTTCCGACGTCACCAGAGTTTGTAGTTTGTCGATCATCTGTTTAGGCTGTTTATAGGGGGCTTGTTTAATAATAGGTGCATTGTCTGCTGGCATACACTGTAGCAGTTCCCCCTCACTAGGGGAGTAATTCCACACATTATTATTTTTTTTAATTATATATGAAAAACAATCTAATAAAATACATCTACTGATTTATAATAAATTAATAAAATTATGAAAAAATATAATTTTTTTGTGGGCAAAAATGTAAAAGAGATGGAGGTAATATACAATAGTGGGTAATCAATTTCTCATAAAATACCCCTTAAAAAATAAAGTGCACTGTATACCTTACTGTCCTGATGCGGCCTATCTAGTGTATAGTATATTACAATGTATACCTTAATACATTATAGGTGTGACGTAATAAGGCCATAGTACACATTACGTAATCGATGTGTTTGCGTCATATAACGAATGTTGTATACTCGAATTCGTTTATTTCGCAATAATAAAGTTCATAACAATAAGAGATTTACAATTGTAATTAATAATATACTTAGTTACTGATACAGTTACACTATACACACTGCGTACGTACACTGTATACGTGTATAATACGTATAGTGGTACGTGTGTTATGACTCATAACTTATGACTCACGCGTGAGTAACTAGCGATATCACGTGACGAGCTGACCTGCTTAGCGACTTTCTCCCAGGTTTTCTTGAGTCTATAAATAGAGCTGTTGACGAACGCCGCGCATATCTGCAGTACGCCGTTGTAGTTGTGCAGACATCGACATATGTCGGCTATGGCGGCCCACTTCTCGATACAGGAAACCCTTTCCGTCATGGTTCTTCGTTGTACTATTTCGTAGATCACGAGGCTACTGACCTGGTGCGGTAGGTTGAACGTTAACACGCATGCGTGGTAGGTATACTAAAGTACCTATAGTATATATAGGTATACCTATAACATAACATAGTACTTATAGTATACCTATAGTATACTAAAGTAATTATAGTATACTATAGTATAATAAATTACTTATATTATACCTATAGTATACTAAAGTATTTATAGTATATTATAGTATACTAAAGTATACTTTAATATAAGTATACTTATAGTATATTAAAGTACACATAGTATACATTATAGCATAATAAAGAACTTATAGTACACTATAGTGTACACTATATATAGTATACCTATATATGACTTGTTGAGATATTCTAAGTATGTGCTTATCTTAGCGTGGGTCGGGTGGACATATGTCCAATATGTTAATATTAAGTGGATACCTTGCGTAGATACAACGGCATACCGTAGTGCTATAGTAATACTATCTGTCCAACTGTCCATGCTACATAACCACTCCCTAATAACCACTCGACAAGTCACCCACTACAGGTAAGTGTTGACGCTCTATGTAGTCACGTGTAATGAAAAACCACTATCCTACTTTAGTATACTAGGATATATACATATTACACATGTATTATATATATATATAATTCATTATTTGTCCTAAATGAAAATAAATACACAAGTTTTTAAAGTACAAATAATTATATACCGTAGAAGGTATTCAATAATGATAATAATCAGTTAGCTCGTACACGCTATAGGCGAGCTATAGTTCGGATACAGCAATATTACGTAAGAGTGGCGTTATTACGTCATAGGTGGCGCTTATTGTTGCGCAACATCGTGTTACCTCATTGAAACGTTTACTGACGTACAGCACGTGCGGGGCTCTTTCTGACTTAGCGGGTTTCATCCACGCCTGACTCAGTAACTCGCTATCGTGATGGAAGCGGTGGTCAGACATATTGTGAAACACATATATTTAAATTATACAATAGTGATTAGATCGGATTATTTTTTACGATTTTTACAATATATTTTATTTCTATTTTCGATTAAATGATCTTTTTTTTTATAAAATCTTATTAATAACTTATATTTTAAATAATTTCCCTTGTTTGCATTCATTATTTTGTTAATTTCGTATTATTCATTGTTTATTTCAATAACGTATATTATCGTTAAGATGACTTCATACTTTCGCTTATATAGTTCGACTCTATATTAGCAGGTTAACTAGCTAGAGCTAGTAAAGGTATATATAGCTAGTAAAGGTATCTACCTATAGGTATCAGATCACCTATCATACTGGTATTCAATTACGGCAATATTTATCTACATTTAATAGCTATTTTAAACATTCCCAATCATCATATATTACATACAATATATAGTACAATGGATATCTATATATATATATGTATATATATATATATATATATATATATATATATATATATATATTCAGCATTTTCTTAACGAACACAAATTCGAGGATTAAAATAGGAATATAAATACACTCGAGTTTAATTAAAAATTAAGGAAAAATTCAAATAAATAATTAAAAATAAAATTAGAGTTATTACAAATATAATATATATATATATATATATATATATATATATATATATTGTTATTTATTATAATGATACACGCACACACGTACACACGTACGCACACACGCATACACATGTTGGTACTACTAATTAAGCGACTGATAACTAACTCTCCCCTAATAGCCATGAATATCTTATGGTCAAGATAGGTTAACTGTTCGGCTATGTCTAACGCTGATATCGTATCGAATGTGTCCGTGCTGGGATCCTAGGGAGGGTGAGGAGGAGGGAGATGAGGGTGAGTGTGAGAGGGTGAGAGGAGGGGAGGATGAGGAGGAGGGTGAGGAAGAGGAGCAAGGCGGGTAGAAGATTATAAGGGGATGCATAGTTGACATAATATCATTATCCGTATTTAGTACCAGATGAAATAAGCATACCTTACATTCCTCACATTCCTCACATTCCTAACATTCCTCACAGTCCGATCATAGCTCGTCGATGTGTTTTAAACACGATTTTATATTGAATACGAATAATTAAGAAATTTTAAAATAACACATTGATATTTTAGTATATATATAGGGGAAAGTAACCGAATACGGACAGTGCCCGAATACGGACACTCTCGTTATCTCCGAAACCATAAATCCACCAAAAATGTGTTTAATTAATAAAATATAATTATATAAATAGTCTAAAAAAGTATTTTTAATTATTAAATTATTCAATATATTGCTGATATATCCAAAAAACGGATTTTTTTATTACGTTTTTAAATTTATGAAAAAAAAATTCAACCTTCTCAAGAATATACAATGTATCGGTATAAAATATAACACAATATTATTAAAATATAAAGCATTCTAAAATTATATATATATAATTTCTATATTTGTTATAAAATATTGATTAAGTTATAAGCATGCTTATATGCATATATCTAGAGGTCATATAAGTTCTTAATACGGACACTCTAGATGTCTTAATACGGACACCCTATAACCAATCAGCGCACAGCGTATGAACTATTCTGATATTTATAAAAATTGCGTGCGTCATAATATTAATACCACAAATAAAGCTAAATCTAAAATAAAAATTATTTAGATACTTAAATTGTATTATTATTTAAAAAAATAATAAAAATAAATAAATTATTAACTAATTAAATTAGAATAAATTATTCATAAAATTAATTATAAATAATGTAATTGTAATTTGTATGATTGATTCATCAATAATATAAGTTTATCTAGTGGTATATAGAGTGTCCGTATTATAACACAGGGTGTCCGTATTCGGTACCCATGTCCGTTATCTATGGAATTAAAAGATTAAATAACATTTTAAAATCACAATAATATCTATAATCATATAATATTAATTATTGTAATTATTGAATAAAAATAATGAGTCATAAAATGTTAAGACCATTTATTGTTAAAGTGTCCGTATTAGGTTACTTTCCCCTATATAATATATTATATATGTATTATATTTAAAGTTATCTTTTTACCGATTTATTGTACATTATTACTATTATTATATTATCCTGTAAATATATAAATACATTATTATTTAATACATGAAATATAATCATAAATATATTTATTATATATATAAATATTATTATTAGATAAGTTGATTGATAAACTCTTAATAAAATAAGTATATATTTTTACAATTCACACACATACACACATATATATATATATATATATTATTATAATTTATACGAAACGTAATATAAATAGAATGACATAGAATTATATTTCAGTATACTTATGTTGTCAAAATATTAACGGCGGTCGATACGCATAAAAGTATTACTATAAGAGTCATAAGGGGTCATAAGAGGTCACGCGGGGTCACTAACCAGAGGCTGAGTGAGAAGTTTAGTGAGGTACCTATCGCTGGCCGATACCGAGATGCTACACGTAGCGGAAGAGGATTTCCCCTCTTCGCCGCTGTCATCGCCATCTTTATTAGTCTCCCCGGCCCCGTCATCGCGTTGTTTATCCTTGACCTTGACCCCACTCTCATCGTCATCTTCGTCGTCATCTACAGCCTCGTTCCTAGAGGTCAGTATCTTAAGGACGCTTACAGCAGCCTTATGTTCGGCCGCCAGTAGACAAGGGTTGGATATCATCTCGAGAAGAAGGTCTTCGCATTGATCCTTTAGGTCTATGTCTAATTGAAAGTCCTGCGCGTGCGTATGTATCATGTTGTACCATACATCGATGTGTATATATACGTATATATATTATATATAATTATACGTAATTGTGATATTTTATGATAAATACGTGTTTAAATAAATTATTTATTTACTTTATATGTATACATATATATATATATATATATATATATATATATATATATATATATATTGTTGTTATTGTTATTATTTTTATTTGGTGGAGTCCTTTCATCCCATCCAGGAACTTAGATGACTTTTTCACTTATAACCATATATGGCTCTAATGTCCCTTCGAAGCCGTTCTCATGTTAAGGCATCCATGGTTTTAATGAGAGCCGATCATTTATTTATACACAATTATATAAGATCACTTCTAAATAATATTTTAAGACCCATTTTATAAAATTAATTAATGGTCCGGACGAGGGTCGAACCCGTGTCCTGCTGCTTGTGTGTCTGACGCCTTAGCTACTGAGCCACACAGTCAGTTAAGTTATATATATATATATATATATATATATACATTAATAGTTATTTCAATAATACATCGAGCAGTTAATACTATTGATTTATCAAATTAAAATGTATTATATTCCGAATCACAATGTTAATAATGTTCAAAATAACACAGTTATGATGATATTTGAGATTTAAGTATGTGCTATATCATTAATAATAACTAAAGAGGCCTTTAATTTACAATATACTATCCTCCCTAGTGGGCCTATAGGTACTTAGAGTTATATAGTCATTCCATATAATCTATAAAAAGTGCATTTATTTATATAATTATATATATATATATATAATATATATATATATATATATATATATATATATATATATATTATAATACTAAAATAGTAAGAAGCACTATACGGTTTAATAGTATACTATATTGAGTTGGTATATTGTCGTGTTCCATGTCTAATAACGCCCAAACGTAACGAACTATACACGGGAAGGGGTAGTTACCTGATAATGTTTGGACACCCAATGTCTTAGTACGTTAATCACCCGCATGGTGGCCGCAGTGCTGATCACCGACTCCCTCTTCATCGCTCCTACCTTTTGTTCACCGCCCAGTGCTGTACAATGTATACATTATAATACTTTGTTTACAATCCAGTAATAATAGTAGTTAGTATGATTAGTAATATATATATATATATATATATATATATTTATATATTTGATATTATATGTATGTGTCATTTATGAAATGAAAATTCATAAATAATAATAATACTATTTATTGAAAATTATTTTAAATCGAATAGACTATGACATAATATATATACTTCCAATTACAAATATTGTAAGTACACAATTAATATTATAGTTTTATAATAGTTGATTACAATATTCAGGATATTATATTATATTATATACAAAGAAAATAATGAAATATCTACAATATGTATTAATTTATAATAATAATAATAATAATAAAATCAGATTTGGCAATTGCCTGGGTGAAGGAAGAAGCAGAGCTTATCAAGTCTTTCACCCTTTTATGATTACGAGGAGAAAAAATTATATAGGAATATAATTAAAATCAAGAAATAGTAGAACAAAAAATAGAGTGAAAAATTAAATTATTAAAATAAATCATCAACTCATAAAGCATAAACCAATAGTATATACACTGGTAACATTTGGAGCCAGCAAATGCATCCATATTACCCGATATAAAATATGACATTTATGAATTAAGAGTCAACGAAATACAAAAAAAAAACAAATTCCATAATTATTCTACTACATCTTAATATAAATATATAAATGTAATAAAAGAAAAAAATAATAAAAAATAATACAATTATAAATAGTAACAAATGTATAAGTTTATATTCTTTATAAATAGTAGAACATGATTTAGATAAAATAATAAAAATACAATAATATTATTAAAAAACTCCTCGTAATCTTTATAATAAAATATATAAATATATATATAAACATATAATAAAATTATAATAAAAATATATTAAAAAGTTATAATAAAACAAATAGGAACAAACTATACAACTGAATTATAATAAACATTAAAAACTTAGATTAGAAATAAAAATAAAAATAAAAGTAAAAATTAGAATAATAATAATAATAATAATAATAATAATATAATAAATTAGTCAATTAAAATTTTCAATAAGTCATTTTAAAAGTAACTTATATTATAAGTCGGATAAAAGTTAAATAAAAGGATGCCATGAGTCAGCTAATAGTTAAAGTCATAGTTTTATAAAGTTATTTAAAAATTAATAATATTAATATTTTCATAAGTCAAATTAAAAGTTAAAAATATGAATTAAAAGGACAATTAAAAATTTAATGATAACTATTCAATAAATATTTTTTTAAAGTTCTTTTAAATAAATTCAAATTTAAAATTTTTCTTATGGAATAATCTAAATTATTCCATAGTCTAGGACCTGTGATAGATAAGCAGAAATATTTTCTATCTGTTCTAACTTTTAATCTATGAAATAAATAGGTATTATGTAATTTAATTTAATATAATTTTTGCAAATTAATAGGTAATAAATTATTCCTGGCCCTAAACATAAACTTTATGGTATTCATTTTTACGATATCATGAAATTGTAATGACTTATGAATAATATAAAAAGTTGAATAATTAGAATCATTATTTATAATTTTCAAAGCTCTTTTTTGTAATATACATATTTTATTTAAATTTGAAAAAAATGTATTACCCCAAATATGACAACAGTATGTAAGGTGAGAATAAAAAAATGAATTATATACCAATACTAAAGATTTCAAATTCGATTTAAATTTCACTTTATTTAAAATACCAATAGCTCTAGATAATTTCGTAGATACATAATTAATTTGTGATTTCCAATCTAATTTGTCATCAATTATTATTCCTAAAAATTTTAAATTTGTTACTTGTTTGATTTTAATATCATTAATATTGACATTCAATTTAACATTATTATTTTTATTTCGAATATTAAAAAGTAATAAACTAGATTTACTAACATTAAGGGACAATTTATTAATATTTAACCAATAAAAGAGCTTATTTAAGTTACGTTGTATATTAGTTTTTAGAGCAGTAATTGATTTATCAGAAAAAATCAAATTAGTGTCATCAGCAAATAATACAGGCTTAAATGAATTATATATGTTTGGAAGATCATTGATGTACAATACAAATAACAGTGGCCCCAAAACCGAACCTTGTGGTACACCACATGCAATATTATTAATATTTGAAGTAGTATTCATAAAACTAACATATTGTTGCCTATCTTTTAAATAGCTTTCTAATAATTTGAGAGCTATCCCTCTTATACCATATATACTAAGTTTTTTAATTAAAATATCATGATCTAAAGTATCGAAAGCCTTACACAGGTCAATGGATACGATAGCGCAATTATTTAAATGTTCCAAATTTAAATTAACTGTTTCAATAACATCGGAAAGTGCATCAGAAGTTGATACATTTTTTCGAAACCCATATTGCGTATCACTGATTATATTAAACTTGTTTAAAAATTTCAAAATTCTGACTTTTATTAATTTTTCCAATAATTTTGAGAATTGGGGTAATAATGAAATCGGTTTATAATTTTCAGGTTTAGATCTATCTCCATATTTAAATAATGGAATTACTTTAGCTTTTTTTAAAGCGATTGAAATAGTATATAGTATATATATTTATATATATATATAAACAGTTAAAGTTAGGTTAACAGTTACATAAGCGGCGTTAGTTAACCGTTTGCAGCGTTAGTCGTGCTCTTGATGTTAGAGGAGCCCGCAGTGGCCACAGCGAACGCAGCGGCCGCCTGGGTTGAACTTGACCTATATAACGTGTACGTGTTACGTAACACACGTGGTTGTATTGCGTAATACACCTAACTATATTACGAAATATATCTGGTTGTATTACGTAACTCATCTAGTTCATTAGGTTGCATGCATACACGCTATACATGTACTATATACTAGTGTCTTTTTGTAACGAGTATTTTGTGTATACTTACCCCCGGTTTTAAAGTTATACACGTAATAATCAGATTCGTTCATAATCCTATGATAGGATTCCTATTTATTTATTATAAATCATCAGATGTATTATATTAGATTGTTTTTCATATACGATTGAAAACAAAATATTTTTTTAGAATTCGCACCACTTTCGAGCTGCATCACTTTTAAGCTGCATCACTTATGTGCCTATACACGGCATGTAACGCCTAGTGATCTCACTACATGTATAGTACTAACTTAGTATAGTACTAACTTAGTATAGTACTAACTTAGTATAGTACTAACTTAGTATAGTACTAACTTAGTATAGTACTAACTTAGTATAGTACTAACTTAGTATAGTACTAACTTAGTATAGTACTAACTTAGTATAGTACTAACTTAGTATAGTACTAACTTAGTATAGTACTAACTTAGTACTATACTAACTTAGTATAGTACTAACTTAGTATAGTAATAACTTACTATAGTACTATAGTACTATAGTATACTAAGCGCATTTAGTCGACCGTAGTTGTCAAATATAGTCTATATACCATATAGTCCATAGTATACTATATATAGTAGTACTATATATATATATATATATATATATATACAGTACAATACCTAGTACAACGAATATCAAGTGATGACCATACAATGTAGGGCATACATACCTCGATGACATATATATGTGTATGTAGTTAGCTAACTTTACTAATGAAATATAATTAATACCGTGGAATATTGTAGAAGCTATTACGGATAATTATGTAAGATAATAAAAACATGAAGTTGTTACGATGAAATATTATAATTTTGTATATTAATATGTATATTTATCGATAAAACAATATATATAGTACATATTATGTACCGCATTACATCGTCTTCAGCAGACGTCTAAGTTACAACTAAGCCATGCGTGGCGAGATCTGATTGGTCGAGAACAATGACCTTCGTTTCGAAGCTCTCGATGACGTCACGACGCTGCCAGCCTTCGCCAGGGGAGGACTTCCGTCTCCGCAACAAGTCGCCAGGGAACTCCTAGCGGTGAACACGCTGTACGACGAATCAGTGCTCTCGTTACTGCCCCGCTTACCTGCCATGTCATCGGTATACGTCATCGGTATACGTCATCGGTAAGCAAGTATGACGTCATGTATTATTTAATCATTACGATATCGATTTAGGGTGTGATATTTGTAACGTGGAAGAATGTTGGACAGATAGACAGGCTACCGTTTATCTGGGTAATGTATCACCTGACCACTGTCCTGACCTGTCCTTCTGACCACCTGTCCACAGCTACAACTACCACACCCTTATTTAGTTCGATTTGACCTATTTATACTCACTATAACAATATTAATTACTACGAAATTAATAGTATATCTTTTTGAGTTATATTGTATATATATATATATATATATGTATAAAGTTTATACATATATACTATAAACTATTTTTTATTACCTAATATAGGAAATAATATGAATAGAAATAATCAAATTAATTATATATTTTTTAAATTTATAAACATTTTCCCTATATCTGAAATATATTTGAAATTTGTATATAAAAGTTGTATGAATTTATTAATAATAGTCATATTTCATTAATATAGAATATATCCAATCACCTAATTTATACCTATTAGTATGAAAAATATGAAATAATTGCGAATATAAATATTTTATAGAAGGTTTTCAACCTTATATTAAACCTTCCTTTGTAATTTGCTTTATCTTTAACACAAAATCTATCAGATATGATATTTTGTTCGAGAAAATATCATAAAAAAAATATTAAAATTGTATTATTCATATTTTTGAGATTGTCGAAAATATTTGTTTTGTTGTTAAAATATAGAGTAAATATAAATAAATGTAATTATAAAAAAATACGTATATTTATTAAATTATTAGGAATTTTACTTTTTTTTATTAAAAATATTGTCTATCTTCTTTATATACTCAAATAAATAGTATAAATAAAATATGAAGTCTTTCTATATTCATTTTAAAACAATATGTTATAAATTTATAATTTTCAGGAAATTCTAGGCAAAAATTATATAAAATGTATTACAATATGTATAATAATTAACTTACATAACGAACCTTGACGGCACCTGGCCAGGGGTCCCACCATATTGGGGGAGGAGTAACTGTAACATATCGCGTGGGCGGTACCGGTTGAGGCGCGGCCAACATCCCGGGAACGCCTCTTTCTGGCCGATTGAGGCGAGTTCTGCAATAACATAGGCGATGTGGCTCGACGTAGTGGTGACGTGATCATCGTGGCGTGCGTTCCGGCGGAAGGCGCTAATTGGCCGCCGCCATCCGTCATGGAGGGCGTTGCGTCCGAATGAGCGGGAATTTGAATTTGAGCGAATTTTCTAAGCGGGCCTCTGATAAGTAAGCGGTCGCGGGTTAAATACGTTACAGATATGTAATGTCGCGGAATATATACCAAATATCGCCGAATATATATATACATGTATACACGTCTATATATATAAATGTAAATGTATATAAATATAATTAAATGGTATACACTAGATAAGAGTTGATAACTTACTTTATATATTTAGTATATTTTTGAATAATTATATATATATATATAAATATACGTATTATGGGTTGGGAGAACACATCATTATTTAGATATAATTAGGGTGTTTATAATTACAAGTTAAGAAAATAAATGCGCCACTTTAAAATGTGAATTTCGAAGTACAGCTCACATAACTGAATAAAAGGCATCACTGAATGCATTATATATATATATATATATATATATATATATAGCACCCTCCTCTACGATCTATGGATATAACAACACATATTTTCATTAACGTTTTTGTATTTTTATCGTCCATTTTCTTTTTCTCGACTGACGGTGACCTACAGAACTCCTTGATAACTATGGGCGGGTGAACACCGGACGAAGGGGTCTTAGTCGTGGTGGTGGTAGTAGTAGTTTTAGGCGTGGTGGTAGTAGTGGTGGTGATCTTAGACGTAGGTCTGTCGGCAGTAGCAGTAGTCCGTTTACCCACTTGACCGGTGACGATAGAGGCGACGGGTGCGGAGTTAGGGGCGTTACTCGGTTTAGCGGGGGCGGCGCCGGATTTAGAGGCGGTCTTAGGGGCGGAACTAAGTTTAGTGGGCGGGGCTGGATCGGTTGAAGACTCTCCTCCGAACTCCACGCCTGCTAGATCGGAGCTAAGCCGGCGAAGGTCAATATTGTCGACCACCGAGGTCAACACCACCGTGTCCGTACTGGCCGAAGTGCTGACCGACGACATAGACCGCACAGTGGCTCCGTCTAGCGAGAAGTCGGATTCTACTCGTCGCAGGGAGGGGGATCTCGGAGAAGATGGCAGGGAAGACGTTGTCTCCGTGATACACTCCAGGTAGTCGGCGGGGAATATCTCGCTGGCAGCGATGGGCGCCATCTTGGATGATACGATGCTATCGCTGCGGGTAGCTGTCACGTGATAGGGTTGTTATTGTAATGCATAAAAGTTGAGGGTTGAGATAGAGTAATAACATATAATTATATATAATATATATCATTATTATATAATTCATTTACATATATATATATAATTATATATATATATACGGTACAAAGTTTTATATTTACAAATTTTATTTTATCACCCTATTGAGATGTAAACTTTATAAATTAAAAAAACTATATAATTCAAATACAATTTATAATTATGATTTATTTATATTATATGTTTTAATAATAATGCAAACAACACTTGATTAGGCATGGTACTAACTTCAAGATGTTTATGATACAATAGATGTTGGTGGCACACAACCTCAATATCTTGTATATGCATATACTTATGTAGTCTCCATTAGAATATAATAATATTTTATAATTAACATACAATATTTTATATATATTTTATTTTAATAATAATACATTTGGGTAATAATAATGACAAGTGAAATTAATTGATTATTATCAAAAAATTCAAAATTGTAATCTAAATATATTTATAGCATACATTTTATATTCCAATCGAAAAATAATAATGTTATATAATTTAGTTTTTATATGATCGATAGCATTAATATTAAGCTATTAATAGTATAATCAATGAATTAATAGTATAATTAATGAATTATTAAGCTATTTTTTACCATAATTTACTTATATATTTAAATATACAGGAATATATATATATACATATTCTCCTATAGGGGAAAGTAACCTAATACGGACACTTTAACAATAACGATCTTAACATTTTATGACTCAATAATTTTATTCAAAAATTACAATATATTAATATTAAATGATTTTATTCAAAAATTACAATATATTAATATTATATGATTATAGATATTATTGTGATTTTTAAATGTTAATATATTTATTCGGACATGGGTACCAAATACGGACACCCCCGTTATCTATAGATACCGTGGTGTCCGTATTTGGTACCCATGTCCGAATACGGACAGTGTCCGTCGGATACTGTGTTATAATACGGAGACCCTATATACCACCAGATAAACTATATATTAATCATGAACCAATCAGATAAATAACAATTACATTATTTATAATTAATTTTATGAATAATTTAATATAATTTAATTTGTAATTAATTAATTAATTTATTTTGTATTATTTTTTTAATTAATAATACAATTTAAATATCTAAATAATAACACTTTTAGATTTAGCCTCAGTGGTGGTATGAATATTATAACGCACGCGGTTTTTATGAAAATCAGAAACAGTTCATACGCTGCATGCTGATTGGTTATAGGGTGTCCGTATTAGGGACTTATATGACCTATAGATATATGCTTATAAAATAATTAATATTTGATAACAAATATAGAAATTATGTATATAATTCACGGAATGTTTTAGTTTTTAATAATATAGTGTTATATTTTATATCGATACATTTGTATATTCTTGAGAAGGTTAATATATAAGTTGATATTTTTTTCATAATTTTAAAATGTAATAAAAAAATCAGTTTATATGATATATCAGCAATATTTTGAATAATTAAAAAATAAAAAATACTTATTTAGACTATTTATATAATTATGAATATTTTATTCATTAACAATTTTTTTGTATGATTTATGGTTTCTGAGATACCGAGAGTGTCCGTATTCGGGCACTGTCCGTATTCGGTTACGTGTATATTAGGTAACTATCCCCCTAACTGTCTTCTCGAAAGTTAGGCTTTCACTATATATCTACTAACTTCCTGTCGATATCTCTATTATTGGTGTATATATATATAAGGTGTATATTTTGCTCTATAATATAATTATATATTTTAATAGGTTTGACTTTTGACATTTAATAATTGTATTGCTATCCTTTGTATATGTAAATATTAATACCATTAAGAATGAATTATTTAAATTATTATATGCATATCATGATATTTAACATTATTATATGATATTTAACATTATACAGGTTTAAATATTGACAATTATAATGCCATAATCATACAAATACATTTTTTAAATGACTTACATTTAAAAAAAAAAAAATAATGATAATTATTTACATATTTGTTACTCTTAACATATTACTTATTATTTACATATTACTCTTAACATACTCTTAATATATACTCTTAGAGTTAACATATCATACGTCTTATCTTGCCAATACAAATATTTATAAAAATATACTTTAAAAAATGAAAAAAAAATTAATTATTTTTATAATTTATATTATATAATACAGATATCTGTAATTTATTTAGTAATTTATTCTAAAATTAATTTATTAAAATTATGTTCAATATTCACATTTATTATTATATACTTATAATTTTGACATTATTACATACTATTTAATTATATACACAGGAAGTCATATAATTATATATCAAAACGTATCAGTATTGTACTAATAAAATGTCTTCTCCCAGAGTTAATGCTTATATAATACCCTGGAAATGCATATATCTCATGCTCGTATTAATAATGTACGTGTCTATATTTCAAATATATTATAATATAAAATTAATAATTCATTATTATTACAGATAAAATGGGAAGTATTATTTTATTTTTGTTTGTTCTGTATTAGATTTTGTTAAAAATTTGTTTTTGTTTTTGTTTTAGAAAATTCGGGTGTTTTATATCTATATTTCAAATATACTATAATATAAAATTAATAATTCATTATTATTACAGATAAAGTGGGAAGTATTATTTTATTTTTGTTTGTTCGGTATTATATTGTTATATATATATATATATTGTATATATGTTTCCAATTTATTATATTACTAAAATACAATATTAATAATTGTCTATTATTTCAGATTATAGTGATAAGTATTATATTGTTTCGTAATATTATTTTTGTATAGGTATATTGGTTTATTTTATTTTTAACGTGTTCTGTTTGTATATATATATATATGTTTCAATTTATTATATAATTAAAATATAAAATTAATAAAGTACTACCTAATATTATTACAGATTTTGGTTTGTATTACATTATTTGTTCGTTTCATTCTAGTATTGGTTTAATTGATTTTTAACATGATCTGTTTATAATATAGTTAATATAACATTTAAATATTAAACTATATAACTAATAATGTATTACTAAAACAGGGTACAAAGATACGAAGAATTCTATAAAGTTAAAGTAGAAATTGAATATTTCGATGCCACTTACAAAATAATGTATTTTATTTCTACTTTCGATTATTTATCGTTTATTTTTACGGTAACTGTAAAACGTTTTAATTTCTTTAATTTTTTAATTTCGTATTATTCTTTGTTTATTTCTATAACGTATGTTATCGTTAGCAAATATTTATACTTAAACTTTCGATTATATTTTAAATAAATTATCAACCAATCAATAATAATAACATCACATTAGAGCATATAGAATCTAAAATATTACAATCTCTATTGATATATAATAATTTAAGTATACTTACATATATAAATATATATATATATATATATATATATATATATATATATATAATTTATCTATGTACATATTAAAATACTAAATTTAAAATGAATATCTGTAATACTATAATTAACATGATATTTTATGTATTATCATTAACCGTTATAAAGGTTAATACGCCCCCCACCGATACATCGATGACTAATTAATTCGGTGAAATAGTGAATAAGGGTGATCAGTGTTGGCCATAATGGTTGTAACCCTTAACTTATAACGCAACCTTTAGGAATCTCTTTACTATCTTCTTCAAAGAATTTAACTTGAACCGTAGAAGTACCCGGAGGAGACAAGGGTGTTTCGAATGAGTCACTGCGTGTATATTATGTCATTTAATAATAGACAAATAGATAATGGGAGAGGGAAAAGAGGGTAAAGAGGGATATATAGAGGTGTAGATATAGTGAGAGTGAGTGAGAGAGAGATAAAGAGATAATGAGATAGAGAGAGGGAAGATAGACAGAGAGAGAGGAATATATATAGAGAAAGAATGTATATAGAGATAGGGTGAGAGATAAAGATATAAAGCGCGAGATAGATAGAGAGTGAGATAATGAGATAGATGAATATGCAATTTTCATTGAAATAAAACCCAATAATCTGATTGGTTGATAATAAAATCTTATACAAATTCATTAGATACGATTATACTGAATCTGTTCTAAGGGAGTGATGTTTGTAGTAATCAAAATGAGATAAGTGTACAGATGGGCAGACTACTGTTCTATCTACGCGATATATCACCTCACTTACCACTGTCCACTGTCCATCTGACCATATGTACATCTGACCTACTTTCTAAGTTACAAAACGCACACCCTAAGTATGATGAGGGTATTTCTACGTAAGAAGAAGAAGGCGAAACCGATGAAGGTGGAACATCTAGAATCATTGTTACATCCTCGTTACCAACGTAGAGGTCACGAGTTCCTCGTCGCTCATCCTCTCCTTAGCCTGACCTCCGTTAGAGTCGAAGTTTCCACACGCCGGTTCCCTGTACACCCTGGTCAACGCGTCCAGTATCGCCTCACCTGTGGGCGTGGTTACGGAATGGCGGGCGTTTATATATGGGCGTGGTAAAGTTAAGGCGCGTGTACATTTATGGTAGGTCGGTATTACTCGCGTATCATGAATTACATATATATACCTACAGTTGCAAATACCGCCATTAACATACACCTCACATCTAACATAATTATATATGTATATATATAAATATATATATATATATATATATATAATTCATAATTTGGTATAAGAACTCGGATAGATATTGAAGCAAAGCTTATGATCATCCGTTGAAAAAAAAATATATGAGTATAGTAATAAAACAAATTAACTATGGAGATAGTATTTAAATTGTAATGGTAATATAAGTATTATACAATTTAGAACAACAAATTAAAAACAAATAATTGTTATAAATAAATATAAAATTTGTAACAAAAAATAGGGATGGGTAAGATAATATAAATTCTTCAAGTCTGTAACAGCATAAGATGAGCATGACCCAATAAACAATACATCACAATCATAGCTACACTTGTCGCAATAAAAACATGTTTTGAACATATGCATATGTTCAATGTTAATACCCGTACATACCCGTACAAACTAAAAAAAAGCCGAGTTATATCCATTAATTCAAACCCTCTCGAAGATTGAATACAAGACTTAATAATATTCATATCATTAATCCAAATTTAAAATCGATAAATTATATAGAAGCAAAATATTAAATTTAAATAACCATATTAATATATGATGTATTGATGTAATTAAAGTATAATGTCATTATTATATACATTTTACTGTACTCATAATTTCATATTCAAATTTCATCATTATTAAATAACATATAAAATAGTAATTGGTAGAAATAATAATATAAAAGAGTATAAATGTAAAAATATAATGAAAATATAAAAATAGTCAATAAAATAAGAAAAAGTGATAAATAAAACAATATAAAAAAATTAGTAAAACTTTAAAAACATTTTTTTATATCTTTTTTTAAAAATGATAATATTTTTTTAAATATTTATTATATTATAATATTAATTCCATAATTTTGGGCAAACAATTAAAATACAAAACAATTTTCTATAAGTTCTAATTTTTTCCTGATAAATGTATGTTTTCTGTCAGAAATAAAGAATTTTTGTATGTTATTAGTATGAGTATTTTTACTTGTTTTAAACATAATTAAAGTTTTTAATTTAACAATATCAGTAAATTTCATTATGTATTTTTTGTATAGAGTATAAAACTATGAACATCTTTGAAAATTAGTCTACTCGATTTTGGAGTTTTGATATTGGTTTAATATTACTTTCGAAAGTATTACCCCATATATGTGAGCAATAATCAATATGACATTTAAAAATTCCGTAATAAACTAAAATTAAACTTTTTTCGTTTAATTTATACTTTATTTTATTTAATATGGCAATAGATTTTGATATTTTTCTTATAATATGGGAAATATGTATTTTCCAGTTTAATTTATCATCGATAAATAAACCTAAAAATGTGATGTTACTATTATATTCTACAGGAATATTATTAATAGTAATATTTAATCTTATAGATGAAAGTGAATTTCTAATATTAAATAGAATTGCTGTATATTTGTGTTTATTTTTAGAAAATATATGTATACATAGTCATTCATATAATAGATATAGATATTCCTGCATAACATGTCCAAGATCTATAGTATTGTCACTTTTAAAAATAATATTTGCATCGTTAGCAAACAATATTATTTTAACCTTATTAGAAATATTTGTCATGTCATTAATATAAATTAAAAATAATAGTTGTCCCAAAACCGATCCTTGTGGAACACCACAATTAATATCTAGCAATGTAGAATTTGCATCATGAATATTTACATATTTTTTGCGATTATTTAGGTAACTGATTATTAAATTTAATGCAGTATCCCTAATTCCATATAATTATAATTTCTTAATATGTATTGAATGATCTATTTTATCAAATGACTTTTTGAGGTCAATTGAAATAATAGAACATTTATCACATATTTCTAAAACGACAGTAACACATTCATTTGTATCAATTAAAGCATCAGACGTTGACATATTAGCCCGACAACCATATTGTGAATCACTTATAATATTATATATATTTAGATAGCTAGTAAATCTTACTTTAATCAATTTCTCTATAATTTTAGATAATTGAGGAAATAGTGAAATTGGTCTATAATTTTCAGCACTCAATGTATCCCTCCTTTATAAAGAGGTATATATATATACCTATGAATCATAACGTACACACTACGTATTACCTCACATAACACACGACTCACATATTACCACAATACGAATGTAGTATGTTAATTATAACGTCTACAACGCATGGGTTAACTAGCATTGCGTGCGTTAACATTGCGTGCGTTAACAAGGTGTGCGTGTTATTGAGTAACTCTTACGTCATCGATGTAAAATTCAATTATTTCTTAATAATGAACTTTACCGATCTATTAAGTAATGTATTATATATTACGAGTAATAAATTAAACTTAACGTTTTTATAAGTGAATTTATTATACTATATTACACATACATTATTACCATGTATATATCATATAAATATAGAACTTATTATGTACACACATATCAAATTCATTCATTCACATACACATACACACACAAACATATATATATCATGTTATTTATCAAATACAGGTCCAATGCTGTGGAACAGATTACCACAACAAAATAAGAACATTACTAAAATGAATAATTTTAAAACAATTTTTAAATCATCGTCTTGTTAATTTTAATTTTATATTTTATATTTTCGAATTTTCAATTTTGAATTATTGTATTATGTGATATATTAATTAATTTATACGGCTACCTTATATTATCAGTATTTATCAGTATTTATTTTATATATTTTATTTTATAGCTTTTATTTATATAGTTTTTTTTATATTTTTTAATTTGTTATAAAATTTTTAATTTTAGTGTTTTATTGGTTTAAATTTGTTGGGTTAACCCATGTAATTACATATTATACAATTATTTATTTTAAATTCATGATGAGAATGATTATGGGGTTTTTTGCAATTTTATTTTGTACTTTGTTTTAAATTATACATGTTTTATATACCTTAATTACTTACATATTAAATTGTATTTAAATTTTATTTAACTTCCTATCAGTATTATTTTCTATTCAGGAAGTCTAATTTTTATTTTAAATATTAAATATAAGATATTCTCGAATACTTTGTATTGATTCTTTATGTGGCCGGTAATGGTTCGTGTTGGAGATGAACAATCATGCAATTATTGTGAGGGGCAATTGTTGACAGTGCTCTTACTTTTGGCAAAAGTAAGTTCCTTAAGGAATTGGATATAGAAACACCATTTACTCCAAGTTAAAACACTTTTATCGACTTTAATTTGCAATATGTATAACGTATTCAAGATTTTTGTTATGGCTGTTTTTATTACTGATATCCAATAGGATATCTATAGATAGAAATGCTATGATAAAATATTTTATTTAATATTATTTTAATTTTATATCTGATTTATTTCCCCTCACAGTCACAATAGGTGAATGACTTGATAATCTCTGCTTTTTCGTTCATCCGGGAAAATGCCTAAGCTCATATTATTATACATATTATATATTATATTAATACATTAATATATTAAAAATAATCTTAGATAGATATAGAACGTACCTGCATATATTAGTTTAGTATAATTCCCACTAATTCATCATCAGATATCAATGACCAACTCACCAATTATGCTAAAGATATAAAAATATTTCTATTAATCTTCTCCTTAATGCCTTCAAAATAACATTGTTGAATTTATCCATCTCCTATTTACTTTCCAATTTATCTTATTGATAACATTGTGATCTCTCCTTCTTCTTCTGCATCCAACTTAGGTGTACTGTTTGACCTTACTCTACCCTTCATTCATACTACTGCCATCACTAAGTATGTAAATTATCATATTTTCAGAATTAAAAAATTATGAAAATCAATTACTGTATTTCTTACTAAAATTCTTAATTCCCTTATTCTATCTCATTTAGATTACTGTTCATCATTCGTCATTAATCCGCACGGAATCCAAACGGACAATATATAACCTACTAATTCGAAAATATTCCTCTGCTTTCTCATACCAACACTTACCTCCCTGGTCCCAATTAATAAAATCCCCTCTTATCGCATACTATATATTGTTCATTCCTCAATATACTATTCGCAATGTCCTTCCGATATATATGTTTCTCTAGTAAAACGATCTTCCCTACCATATCATATAAACCAGGCTTCTCTTCTTCTATATACCATCATTCTATTTCCCTCCAAAAATGATTACTCGGGTGCTTAGTTATATTGGACTAAGTTTGTGAATCACACTCTCTGTTAGATCAATCCGGTCCCATAATACCCTCACTTAATCTATGTAAAGATTGTTCTTATGTGGACATCCGTTATAGAACTACCTATATATATATATATAGGTAATATATACATGTATAGTATATATTGTATTTATTATTATTTTTATTTCTATATATACACTTTTGAGAAAACATTTATGATTTATTTAAGTGTTTAAATAAAAATTGAATCGACCAATAAATGGTGATGAATATCACATTAAATATATATATATATATATATATATATATATGTCATTGGGTTATTTATGTCATGTTAACACCGACCACAACAACAACTACTGAATGAACAAGGACATCACGTGACAAGGACATCACATACCGGAAGTGAATACTCGGTAGGTCAACAGCAGCGTGTTCAGGAAGTCGATACTGAGGAAGCGAAGGTCGGTAAGTCTGGACAATAGGCGAGTGACCGTGGCGTGTCGGATCTATAAAGAGATGTTATGCAATAGGTATCACGTAATAGGCATGACGTACTATGTATAATGTAATAGGTATGATGTAATATGTATGATGTAATAGAACGTAGATACACTGGCCACATAGGCTACACATCACGTACAACTAGAGGTATACCTCTATAGAGCTTACCAACAATCGATGGGTAATATCAATTCCTAGATTAGATAGATAACGAATTGAACGGGAACAAAACGTCGAAGTATAATTACGTGGTAGCGATTGTTTCAGATGTTCTGATTGGTTACGATAATGGCCGTAATGAATTGTTTGTGACTACTCGAACATCGTTAACTAATTATCATTATGAAACTGGTGTTGAGGTTTCGCAAATTAGGGTTAATATTTACTGATTGCCAGGAACTAATTATTCTGAGAACATTAATTGTCTAAGGAAACTTCTACGCCCCATAATGTTAAGCATTATGTTGGCATAATTCTAGTACCATTTATAGGGCGCTGCAATAGGGGGGGGGGATATGTCCCCCCACTTTAAAATCTAGGGGGACCTCATATGTATTTGTCCCCCCCCCACTTTTACCACAACATTTATTTTGATTGGTTGGTCCCCCTACATACAAAATCGTTCCAGCACCCCTAACCATTTAGCGTATCAGAATAATTGGCACCAGAACGATACTGGTATGTTGGGCTTAATGGTAGGCGTGGCTAAGGGCGTGATGATGGGCGTGTCTATGGGCGTAACAATATAGGCGTGACTATTAACCTGCGGAACTTTGCAACTGTTCAACGTTCGACTAAATCTGATGTCATTACAATCTCTGAACAGTTTAGGGTCGGTTCTGAAAGATGACAATGTATTACGCTAGGACATTAGTGGTCAATGTAGTATGCACATGGTACTGGTCAATATAGTGTTAGGTAGCTGGTTGGTGTAGTAGGAGTTATGTAATATAGTGTTATAATGTATACGTACTGTAAGAGTGATTTTAAACATAATGTTGATTATGGATTCGACCACGACATTTTGATTATTTAAATATAGGTATTAGAAATACCCAATACATTTTTTTTAGTTTAGGTCAATATTGTACATGCGCCAGCCTTGTCAAATTTAACAAAAATTAACATGGGAATAGATAGGAAAATACCAAAAAAACATAAATATGTATATTTTTCACATTTATAATTAAACTAAATCCATAACATTTTCAGAATATGTGTAATGTATATAGTTACTATAAATAATATCAAAATCATAAAAAAAAAATGTTATTTCTAGGATTTTTTTTTAAATTATAGGATTTTCAATAATTTTTGTTGACGTCAAGGTACCTCTCATAATTTTTTACAGAATCGTTATATTTGTTAAATTTATATTTTATATAATAAAAATACAATTCATTAACCACTATATATAGTATATATAAAACAATTTGGCTTAACAAATTATAACTACCATGTTTCTTTAATTTTGTTAAAAATCATCAATAAATTACTATTTTTTCTGTTTATTTTGTACCTTTACTAATGTTACGATTTTATATTTTAACGTACAAGTATTATGAATTAAAAAAAAGAGCTCTTTATGATTTTAATAAATAGTCAAAGTGGCCTAATTTTTAGAAAATGTATATGTATATATATATACATTTTATTTGATTGTTTAAATTAATTATCTAATAACTAATATTGTAATTAAAGATACTAAAAATAAAATAAAAACAAAATTGACAACATTCAAATAAATGTTCTTGTTTATAAACATAAACAATACATTTATATACATATATACATACTTTATATACATATATACATACTTTATATACATTTATACATTTAGGAGTAACGAAATTTCGAGATTATTATTTTGTAATTTTTATTTTAAAACCTTCAGCGCACCATCAATATTGAACCAAACTGTATATTTATTAATGAAATAGTGTCATTCACATCATATCTATAGAATATACTATGTCGTGGTATGATCTGTACAATAAAACCACTCTTAACGTACGACATACATACACATATAGCGTATACTCTATATGTATACACGTATGTGTGTATTAAATAGTGTATTTTATATATATATATATAGTAACTTAATATATTTAATATTTAATATATTTAATAATTAAATGTGTATACTAATACTGACATATATTTTTAATCGCGCATGTTACTATATCATGAGTTGTAAACTAGTAGAATATATTGATTGGCAGTTTATTTAAGCAATATATTACATCTTAAACAAAGAAATACGAAGGAAGCTTTATTAGAAGTTAATGCTATCACGAGATTAGACACTTAGGTTTGATGAGTTGTTATATGTTTATTTAATGAATACATGTTAGAGTTTGTAAATTATAATTGAATTCCTGGTATAACGATAGCATTAAATGTAAAATATACATACAACATGTTAAATAAAATATTATATATATATAAGACAAAAACCAATATTATATTAAAATAGAATAGTAATTATTTCAAATAAAAGTATAGAACCGTACCATGATTAATAAAACAATAAAAACGACAACAAAACAACGCGCACACATGTGAAAGATAATACCGCCACCAATAACTGAGGTACAACCTCGTTAATACCGCCACCAAAAACTGTAGTATACTACCTCGTTATAACCGCCACCTTTACATCTACATATACCGCCACATTACACGTATACGTTCAGATACGATACCTTTTTATCATTTCGGGGAGGTTAGTGATAAACTCGTCACGATTGTAAACCTCAACGTCTGGTTTGTAATGGATAGATCTAAAGTTGGTAACCTATTATATAACGATTACGTCAGATGTCGCACAGCAGCAGCCTGGTTACGTCATACTCGCGCACTCGCACTGTGTGAGTCACACACATAAACGCACACTAAACTGGTTTTGTAAACTATATTCTTAAACCTATATGTTATATATAGGTATATATATAGGTAATTTCGGAAAATCAATGTGCGTCGACAACCCATACGCACAATCATACCCAATCACGCACACACATACTGCATTGTTGTTCATGCAAGTGCGAACACTACTATTATATTATATTCTCTCTTCGGCAATTACTTATTTTAGTTAACAATATAATAATTAGATAAATATGTAATTCCGTGTTAACTTATGTATATCTAGTGACAAACATATATAATAGTTTACAGACATATTGAAGTATTTATCATATTTTTATTTATTGAATACCTATCTAAATGTATTATAAATTTATATATATATAAATTTATTTATATATATAAAATTATTTATATATATAAAATATTGATGGATCATTTATAAATCTTTTAATACCGACAATTCTTGATGTGCTTTGAAATATATATATATATATATATATATATATATATATATATATATATATATATATCTGTATCGAATCACACTGTAATGATATGTTGCAATAACTGTTACTTAATATATAAATGAATACTTTATTATATATATATATATATATAAGTTTATATTTACATTCATACTTCTATTATATAATTCTCAAACCTAACGTTAGGTACGAATCAAAATATAGTTTACCTTATATTGTTCTTACTTTTCAATAAATGTTTTCACATATATTTATACGTAAAAACTTTCTTACCAAACTAGGATCTCAGATAAAATCCTTTCTCAACCTTAATGAACAAATTAGCCCCTACTTATATACCCACATTTAATCCAATTACCAATAACTTTTAAATTACACATTTCATACAGTGGCGGGACATAGACCCATAAGCTGCTCGGTATAGACATACTTTAATCTTAGCTAGAGTCCCCGATACGGAATAGACCATGCTTAGCCCCAATAGTATAGCCCCTACACGCGTAATAAACCTATAGGTGGTATGGGGGGGGCACCGATAAGGTAGGACTAATATCACGTGTGTAATTCGTACATGTCACGTATGGCATACGTCCTCTGCACGTGATATACCCCGGTGTCACGTGATTATCACCTATATCCTACACCACGTGACTGTATATCTACTTTACACACTAGCACACGTGGGGATAAACCTGACGGCCTGGGGAAGTATAACGGACGAGGTGGTGTCCGTTAGCGAGCTGATGTTCAGGAGACCACTGTAGTGAAGGTTCTCGATACACTGTAGGGGGGTTAGGGTTGGCTGATTAGGGTGGGGTGGTTAGGATGGGGTGTGGGCTTAGTTAGGGTGGTGGGCTTAGTTAGGGTGGTGATGTTAGTGGGGTGAGGGTGGGCTGGTTAGGGTGGGGTTAGGGTGGGGTGTGGTGATGTTAGTGGTGGGGGTAGTGTGATGGTAGGTTTAGTTAGGGTGGTGATGTTAGTGGGGTTAGGGTAGGCTGGTTAGGGTGGGGTTAGGGTGGGGTGTGGTGTCAGTGTTGGGGGTGTGCTTAGTTAGGGTGGTACGGATGGGTTGTGATGTTAGTGGTGAAGGTAATGTGAGGGTAGTCATAGTAGTGGTGGTGGTGTGGTTAGAATTTGATAGTGGCAGTGGTAGTAGTAGTGGTGGTGGTATCACTGGTATTAGTGGTGTTAGCTCTAGGTGTAAGCTAACCTTGACCCATATAGGCATCATCATAACACCTACACACCTAGATATTAATTATCGATTCATCGATTTTCTGATGTAAAGCTAAGTGATTGTTAAATTGAACAATACTCGATATTATCAGTTATGCGAACAAACTCTACATACACATATACCATAGACATAGATGTATACTATTACTAACCACGCCCATTGGAGGCGTTACCCAATCACCATAACATGTGCACTAATACGATTATTTACTGCATTAAAATAAGTGACGTATTCAAACTAATTATCGATGAACTCAAATATGCACTGGGTATAACGTGATAAAACTTAGTTACGCAAGTAGACAAGCACGCACACACATGCGCACACATATTAATACTTAGACATATGCACCGTACACAAATACACGTATAATATCCGTCGGACACACGCACACACTAATATTTACACACACACGCGCGCACTTATACACGCATACATAACCACGCCCATTCGCGCACACGCACGCATACATAACCACGCCCACTAGCGCATGCACGCCAACATAAACACGCCTACTCGCGCACGCACGCTAACATAACCACGCCCACTCGCGCATGCACGCATACATAACCACGCCTACTCGCGCACACACGCTAACATAACCACGCCCACTCGCGCACACGTGACCTGAGAGAGATCACTGCACCAGGCGACTTTCTCCTGAAGCACCGACGCCACCAGCACCACGCAATAGGCCGTCTCATTACGGGGCTCTATTACGATACGGAAGTCAAGGCCTCTGTAGTCTTTCGGCTATTGGGTGTTACGTAATATATATATATATATATATATATATATATATATATGTTTAAATATGAATTCATATGACCGAAGGCGGAATATTAATAACATCACGTAATATGAATAAAGGAATATGTTCTCTGTTATATAGTGAGTTTCTCGTTTACTTATAAGCGTTCTATACTATGTAGATGTATGTTATAATCGAATGATCTCATATCATAAGTTAGTCAAATATATGAATGTTTTGAGTGATCCCGTCACCCTTACTATATTTAGTATGCATATGTATATAATGCGTACGTATATATATATATATATATATATATATATATATATATATATATGTATATATATATATGCGTATATACATGTATATGTATACGAATATGAACATAGTACATAGTATGTAATTATTATTATTGCTTAATTCCTATTTCGGGATTGTTGTTTCCCGGACAGTAAAAGTATACCAAATATCACGGTTCATCATAGCTACTAGTTCATCTCGCTCACCGGTATACCAGTATCGCGCTACAGAGTCACAATGTAGATTTCCGGTGGCATTCCACGTCTTCTAGTTCCATGAGTAGATTCCCACAGAACTTGATCGAAATAAAGTCATCATCTCTACGTATACAATTTCCAGCAAAATTTAAGCTTCGACGTTTGATCTGATTAGATACTTTTTCTATAGCCCCATAAAGTACCTTATTAATAACTTTCTGAGACCAATGTACATTTATATCATTCGTAGAATTCGAGTGTATGTGGCTTCAAGTTGTTTGATTAATGTTTTGTGATGATTCACGTCTCACATCCGTACAGTAGAACCGATTCAACTGTGGTGTGCATGAGCCTATTTTTAGTTTCCTACTAAAATTTGATTTCCAGATATTCTCATTTGATATAATGTTATCCAAGAAAGCCCTTTTCTGATTTTCAAATCTTTTGCACTGTTGTCTATCCATGCTCCTAGATACATGAAGTATTCAACCCTTTTCAGATTTGACCCATCTATAGCTATGAATTAAAACTGTTGATTGGTATTGTAGATCATTTATTTCGTTTTCCTTGTATGCATGCTAAGTCCTACTCGTTTTGCTGATTTTTCGACTCTAGTGAGCATCTCTTGGGATCCTTTGATACCCACACCTACTAATGAAATATCATCTATTAAGTCCATATCTGTAACAGTGATAGGTGGTAATCTTCTGATTTTTCTTTTACTTACTTAGAAACCAGGCTTATCATCCCTTCATAGTAAAGCTATTCTAATAACATAATCGATAACTATGACAAAAAGATAAGAAGCTAATGTATCTCCTTGTAAAACAACAGCTAGAATTTGTAAAGTTTCCGTTTCTCCATCTGGTGTAATGACCTTAGCAGTAGTATATTCATACATTATGCTAATAGCCGTCACCAACTCCTCCTGTATTCCGTAATATTTCAGCATCTTAAGCAATTCCCCTATATGTATAGTATCAAAGGATTTCTTGAAGTAGATACATATCAAGTTTGCTTCAAGATTATTATCTTTAACTCCCTCAATCAGTCGTCTGAGTGTTAGAATTTGACTGGTTGTTGTTCTGCTACTTCTGAAACCATTTTGATTTATCTTTAGATAACCATCTAGATGAGGCTTGATTCTGTTTATTATCATACGATCATAAGTTTTCGCTACTAATTAACTAAGACTTAAACCACGATAATTACTACATATAGGTGGTACATATAGTAGTCTAAGACCTAGACTAAGATCTCCTTTCTTGTGTATGGGGATTATATTCAAAATAGACCATTTTTTGGCTTCATTTTATCTAATAATGATTTGTTACAGAAGTAGAGGATAATTGTGCATATATTGCATCGTTTTAATAATGTTGGCCGTATTTCATCAATACATCATCTTTTACCTTCTTTGATTACCCTTTTTACCAACTTGTATTCATACATTTCAACGGATCAACGCTTTATATCTAGAGGTAGTATAACTTGTATTAGCACTTCATTTTCGTCTTGAATCTCTGGTGCCTGATAAATGCTGAAAGTGTTTGTACCAAGTTTGTAGACGTTATTTTTAGTTCTTACCTTTAATCATTCCTCTTTTAGTTTTTTTTCTAACAGCGATTTCATTTATTAATTCCAAGTTTAATAGGTACTTTCTGTTGATATCCGCGTTCTAAATTTGTTTGTAATAAACATTTTTGCTTCTATTTAGATGTTTCGAAAAATATACAAAAGCTAGATTATATTTCAACATATTAACATATTTCTATATAATATTTGAGAATTTACACTTTAGATAATTTGTGTATAATCTAATAATAAATATACACTTTTTTATGTCATATTATTATTTGATATAACACCCGAAAAAACACTTTATATGTATACGTGGATCATTATTCGCAATATCATTTATATTAGTTTGCGTTATGTAGTCCGTCACGCATTATTGCACATCAACTACAGTCGACTATATCAGTAAATAATACACCCGTCTAGATGTTATGCCAGCCTAACAAACAAACGTCCTTAAGCATTGACTCTCATTCTAAAATCGGAATAGATTAATATTATCATTATAATATATTATCATATTAATATTATTATTATAAGTATTATTATTATTATGTATACACACATTAAATGATGTATTCACGTGTGTGTACATAGTATACACGCGGTATGTATCTCACACACACTCACACACACACACACTCACACACACACTCACACACATCGCACAGTGGCTCAACCTGTCTAACCTTATTAACCGTCTCTTGGGCACCGGAACTCGGTGACAATAGATTAGAGGAGCCGACCACCTGACTGCACACGCTGTCTAGAGAGATCGCTGTGTACGGGTTAGGTAGCCGACGGTTACTATGACGTCATAGAGCTTACTATGACGTCATCGAGTATGACGCAATATCGCTAGCGTGTTGCTATCGGCAGATAACGATGCGCCGTAGATGCAGATCTAAAGTCGCGCATTGGCGGTGTATTACGATCTGGGATTATACGTAGTGTGCGTGTGTGTGTGCGCGTGTGTGCGCGTGTGTGGTTGTCGTAAACCTCACTATTACGTAGCCGCTATGACGTAACTAGTGATTACGTAATCGATATAGTATACACCACGCCTGGGGCGTGCGTGTGTGTGTGCGATCTTCAGGCTACGATAGCGGGCTGGTTATCGTGAAGGAGCTGGTTGTCACGTGACTACGGGTTACGTAACGGTCAGGTGATCACGTGCTGCTAACACGTGCTGTAACGAAGCCCATCGCGTAGGTAATGCGACCACAACAAACACGTTACGTCATCACTGATTACCGGTAATGATGGTGACGTCATCGGTATTACGTCACGATATAGTGTTACGTCATCACCGGTGTCCACGTCACTACGCGCGTGTGTGTGTTCGTAAGGGTGTGCGACGTACATTGTGTGCGTTAAGCCTTGGCTCGTAGAGTATGTTTTTATATAATAGATAAGGGCCCGGTGCGTATATTAAGATATAACCTATAGGTTATATATGTGTATGACGGTAAATCCGAAAAAAAAATTAGATCCATACATTAGTTATTGAGCGCTTTTTCCTAGAAAATGAGTAAGATATAGATACAAATGTTAACATGGGGTTAATAGGTACTTAAATAGTACTTTAAATTGTGTATTAATTAGTTTGGATACACCATATTTGAATAAAAACACATATATTGTCTTATAATTATAGTCATCAATTATTGTATGTTGATATAAATGTTAAAATATTTCATGGATTTTTTGTGTGCACATTCCTAGAAATATTTGAAAAAATATGATTTATTTAGATTTTTTTATTTAGAAAAATGTTTATAAGAATAATTATTGTATGTTATATATAAATATTAATAGTAATAATATCATCTTATTTTTAATATTTATTAATTTCATAATTTATAAAAAACGATAATTAGCAATTTATAATACACATTTTTATCAAGGACCTCCAAAAAAAATTGTGGCATATTTAAAAAAAAAATGTATTGCATCTTAAGCGTATTATTGATAACCATAATAACCATAATTTATATATTTATTTCTATCATATTTAATATCTAAATTTTGTTGTTGTTAAATTCAGAAGATATTACATATAATATTACATATATTTTTAAATAAAATAACGCTCTTAATTTTAAACTACTAAATTATGTTCATTTTCATTAATGCCATCTTAATACACGTACACATTACATGTAATGTCCTTTAAGAATCATCTAGGGCTTCTCAATTCTAAAAGTACGAGCCGGCCTAGCGTGCGTGTGGGTAAAGTGATGCGTATACCACTGTTTGTTTATGACGCAGTACTAATGTGTCAGCGAGTGTACATTGCACAGTGTACAAGTGCGACATTAGTCAAGTGTGTATGTGTGTGTATGTATATGTGTGTGTGTGTGTGTGGACATTGTAAATGTATAAATTATTAATATTATTGTTAGCTCACAGTTATGTAATATCTAAATATAGATATGATATATATATATAAATATATATATATATATATATATATATATATATATATACATATATATTCTGGGTATAAATAATAGAAAAGACAATTATTATTTTGTATCTATTTAGAAGAACACTAGCACATTATTTTAATATATATTTTGTTAAAAAATAAAAGAACAACAACTACGGATACATTATTGTTAGTATTAGTATTATTACTATATATATATATAAATATATATATATATATATATATATATAGATTATATTTAGTTATTACTTAGCCTATTATATTATCATTTATTCGATAATGATATACATATTAATTAATACACACATATATATATATATAGTAATAATACTAACGATGCACCATAACTAATACAGGTCATCACCTAACTAATATGACCAAAACACATAGTATACACATAGGTTTAATAATTGCATAGATTAATTTAGTTATGGCTTTTGATCACCATTGTAATCTTGAAAAGCGGTTAATTTGGTTATGGCATTTCTAACGCTTATGTAATTATGAGATATAGTTATTGTATGTGGTTATGTGGTTATGGGTTTTGCAATATATCCGTTTTATACAATACAGTTAGTTATTGAATTAATTGTGTATATTGATATATAATTTAATATATATATATATATACATATATATATATATATATATATATATATATATATATATAATCTATATATATATATATATATATATATATATATATATATTTATATATCTACTTAATATAATGATCATGTGCTCATTATTTGAGGTTAAGTAACAAATGTAGTGATATACTTGCAGATTTATTAGAAATTCCCTCAGTGCCAGATATCGGCCTATATTTATAGTCGTTGACATCGAGTTTGATGTTCGACAATATATGGTTATAAAAATCGGGCCGATCTCGGGATGTGTCTTTTAGTGTGAATGCGACTTTAATTATTGTTTTTAATAAAAGTAATTATTGATTTAATACAATTTAAAATAATACCATTTGTATGATACTTACTATTTATAAGTTACAAAACTAATTTGAATATATATTTTATAAAATATTCTAAAAATGTCTAAAATTTATTTGAATGAATAGTAATTTCCGGGATAAAAATATTAAAAAAGATTACTATTTTGGTAAAATAAAGTAGGATATAACCTAGGTATATTAAACTCTATATTATGTTATGATATATTGTTACGACGGTAATATTAAATAGAACTTCGGTGATAGCTACGTAGATATTTAGTACAAATGAAGGTATACCTTAGCTATAGATCATGTTATCATTAAGTATGTATCACGTGACTAAATTAACATATTACCCAGAATGCTCACTTTTCTATATTATTTAAATATTTGTTTAGTTTTCTTTAAGATAATAACATTCACTGTATAGAAGACGTACACTATAACAGTAATGATAACCACTACGATCTATAGATTGAGTTCGCTGTACCGCTAGCGTGTATGTGCGTACTTGTAACCACGTGACACATTACACGTGACCTCTACTAACTATAGACACGTGACTTACGTATTAGTAAAGCATTAACCTAAGCATTCACTATAGTATACTATATATATAGTATATAGTATACTTACGATGCACTATACGGTCTGTATCACATGTGTTATGTTCTATTATCTTTTGTTGTGAATATATCACTATGTACAAACCAATCATTATATATATATATATATATGTGTGTGTGTGTATGACACAATGGACATACACATTATTCGTATATAACATACTGTATAGGTGATACTACAAACGATAGTGTTTACTACAAACGTAGCCATATGTATAGACATTCATGAGAGAGAGATATAGAGAGAGATGGAGAAAGAGAGAGAGAGAAATACTTTCATAAAATTATATTATAAAAAATGTATGTTTGTTGATTATATATCAGTATTTATCGGTGAATAACAGATAAGTATATTGTGTGTATATGAATATGTGCGTGCGGCTGTGCACAGGTACCTGTAAACACCTTATGATGATATTGTTCCATTCTGAAATATACCCTCATATAGGTTTACCCCCTATATAGAGGTACATTGAGCAGTACACGTATTCGACCATTATAAACGTTGTACATTACTACTGTAGTGGTGTATTATGGGATATTTCTGTATCATCCACTCATCCATGATAACACTGCCACAAATATGCACATGCGAATAAATACACATACGTATGTGTACATTCAGGTATACACACACACACACACACACACACACACATTCAAACATGACTCACTGTTCATGTTTACATGTGTTGTTACTATGCCATATTATATTGTGTTCACTTGCAAGATAAATGTTTATGTTCAGCATAAACATAAGTTTTTATACCAGCATAATCACCACCATCATCATCATCATTACCATCATCATCATCATCATCATCACCGCCATCATCATTACCATCATCATCATCATCATCATCATCATAATCATTATCAATATCCTATACACCAGGTTAGAGTTGGCGCCGTCCTCGCATACACCTATTACTGTCACGGTTCGCTGAACAACACTCCCGCTCGGTCACGGTCCACTAACCATCCTCTTCTATACCGCTAGCGTACATAGGCTCCACGGATGAGACGTCTTCCACCAGCGTACAGTCCGCTAGGGCTATCTTACCGTGTATCTGAGAACGGGTATAACTAGTGTTATATCTATATCAATTGAGCTATACACATATATATATATATATATATATATATATATATAATCGCTGTTTCTTTATGAGAAATACATATTAAAAACTGGGACAGTCTCTAGATAACCTTAGCGAGATGAAGTCTTCCGTTAGAACCTCGAGTGGTCAGCAATAGGTGATTGGTGAACAGGAATACTTGACGGACGGTCTCTTTCTTTTGAGCGCCACCTGTGAACGTGGTCGAGAAAGATCCTAGCCTCGGTCTAGACGACTTCTTCACATCCGGTTGTTGAAGTATCTGCACCAAAGATCCTAGAAGGTGGTAGGTAATAAGAGAGTGATTATGGTGA
Source organism: Osedax fenrisi (assembly GCA_964019155.1). Lineage (NCBI taxonomy): Eukaryota > Metazoa > Annelida > Polychaeta > Sabellida > Siboglinidae > Osedax > Osedax fenrisi. The sequence goes on along the minus strand of OZ025239.1, from coordinate 69,222,406 downwards.
GAATCAGCTATAGATATAGGCTATATAATATATATCATATAACTATACATGTATTGTTCTATTAGATGTTGCGCGGAGAGCAAACGATGTTTCTAATTAACTATTTGTGTAAAGCAATGTTGCAAATAAACTCTAATTGTTAGAAATTATATCGAACATTTGGGGAGATGTTGATGAACTTTGAAAATTAACTAGTTGCGAATTGAACATTTATATTTCGAACTATAGTATATTTGAAATTATTGTATCGAATTTTTATTTATTGTATCGAACATTTTATTATTAAACTTTTTGATTTTACTTTCGAGCATTTTCATTAAATATTGTCACTAATATTGACAAAGTATATGTGTATATATACATACAAATTGTATGATACAATGTATATTATACATTATAATGAACATTGTTAGTTAATAAAATATAACCAATCCGATAAAATTATATTTCTAAATGTATTATATTAATTTGTAATGTAAAGGTAAGGGTGTTAGTTGCGTCCATCGTAAGTAACCGTATATTTTGTAATGAAAATATATATTATTTATATATATTTATAATAATAATAATGTATAACGCTACAATGCGTTAAACCGTGTGAATACGTTTACTTATCAAATTGTAAGTGTCATATATGAACTATAGTTCGCATAAAAGAAAGCGGTCAATCAGTAGTAAAGTGCATGTACACACTATATATTATATAAGTATTGAGCGATAATAAAGATAAGTCGTATTGTGTTCGATAAATTTTGAAAATATGATGTCACTTTATATTATCAATATAATTTATGATATAAAATAATTCTTATAGTTCAATGATGGATTTTTTTTGCGTACTCAATGTTACAAAAAAAATCAACTTCATTATTGAACTCTAAATTTAAACTCAATTATTGAACTCAATTATGAACTCGAAATATATGTATATATATATATATGTATTAATGTTTATTATGCACTAATAGTTATTAGACACAATATCATTTGTTTGATATTTAATTTATGAAGTATCACTTATCTATTGTTTAAATATACCGATATCTCTTATAAATGTAACGTTATATATTGTGTCTAGATCATTATAATTTGTACATTATTCAAATGAAAAAGTAAGTTTATTTTTATCATATAACAGTAACAAAAATAGGTAATTTATTCATAACACAATAAACAATCAACAAGTGCATGTCCTACACGGCCGTTAATGTCCTACTAATCATGCAGCAACATATGATATGTGTAGGACATATGTCCAGTTCTCAAACAATACGTGTATATCATGTGTAATCATACAGCAAGGTCATATGTTAGGTGTTACGTGTGCTGTTACTATTCCATATTATGTGCCCTTGCACGATCAGTTTTATTATTCACTTTGTTTACTGCCATCATCAGCATCATCTTCATCATCATCACCATTATCATCATCATCATCATCATCATCTTCATATTCATCATCATCATCATCACCATTATCATCATCATCATCATATTTATCATCATTACTATTATCATCATTATCATCATCTTCACCATCATCATCATCATTATCATCATCATCATCTTCTTCATCATCATCATCATCATCATCACCATCATCATCATCATCACCATTATCATCATCACCATCATCACCATCATCATCATCATCACCATTATCATCATTATCATCATCATCATTATCATCATCATCATCATCTTCATCATCATCATCATCATGCCTATAATTAGTAAAGTTCTAGAAAGAATCATATGTAAACAGATTACTGAATATCTGGTTACAAATAACCTCTATGATCCAAACCAATCTGCTTTCAGGCCCTCCCATTCAACAGAAACTGCATTAAATATGGTAACTGATTATATTCTCAAATCGTTAAACGTAGCTCAATTACTTTTACTAGATTTAACTTCCGCGTTCGATACTATCTTACATAAAAACATATTTGTTCGATTGGCTGAAATTGGTATTTCGAATAATGCTCTGGCATTCATTAAAAGTTATTTGGAAGACAGACATTATTCAGTTGTCATTGATGAATGTAAATCTGAATTAGTGAGTATGACACATGGTATTCCACAGGGTAGCGTACTTGGGCCTCTTCTTTTCCTAATTTATATTAGCCCTTTGAAATACATAATTAAATCGTTCCCTAACATTCAGTATTTTATATACGCAGACGATATTCAACTTTTGTCAAAAATTCCATATCATTACCAATCTTCCATTAATAATGAACTCTCTCTATGTGCAGATAGCATAAATGTTTGGTTATTAAGAAATAACCTTCTTCTTAATACAAATAAAACTGAATTAATTAATATTTCAATTTCTCCGAATAGATTCCCAATAGTCAATGTAGATAATATTCAAATAAATAGTAAATCCAAAGTTAAAAATGTGGGGGTTATATTCGATGAAAAACTATCTTTCATACCACAAATAAATTCTTTGAGTAAATCAGCTAATTTATCACTATATAAAATAAAATCAATTAGAAAATTAATCACACATAAAACTTGTGAAATATTAATTCATTCTCTTGTTTTTTCACGCCCAGATTATGTTAATTCACTATATAATAGATTACCCAAATGTAGGACTAATAAAATTGATAAAATTATTAGATCATCTATTCGTACTATTCATAATATTAAATTCAATAACCATATATCAATTAGCTCCCTCCAGCATAAATTACAAATACTTTCCTTAAAAGACAGAGCCTTCCTTAAATCTGTTTAATTAGTTCATAATCTTATAATCTCAAATACATCTAATATATTATCTGAAAGGATATCTTATTCTCGACCACTCTCATCCCTTAGATCTGCCAAGTCTGTAAAACTAAATTTACCTAAATATAATTATGAGACCATTATGGGTAGATCTTTCTGTGTATCAGCACCTACCAACAGAAAAAACTTCCGACAAAATTACGTTGTGAAATTAATTACAATATTTTCCGACGTAAAGTAAAATTGTTTTTACTTCATTAATATTAATATTGTTTTATATTTATTTATCTAAACTATCTAAATCAAAATGTTATATTTATTTATTTTTATCTGTTTCATTTTTATCACACACTGTGAGTAATGTAATTCGTTTTATATTTATACGGTATTTAAATAAACAATCAAATCAAATCAAATCAAATCATCATTATCATCATCATCATCATCATTATCATCATCATCATCATCATCCTCATCATCAGCACCATAACCATCATTATCATCATCACCACCATAACCATCATTATCATCATCAGCACCATAACAATCATCATTATAGCTATCGATTAGGGGATACAGTATAGGGAGCAGTCGGCAGGCGACATGGCGTGTTGGATGCTAGTTTAATTCCATTAATATTTATACATTGTTTAGCTATATATATATATTAGTTTATATGTGCAGAGTCCGTTCATCCTATTCGGGAAGTTGAACAAACTGTATTTACCTAAAGACAAATGTTTCTCGTGTTAAGACACCCATAATGTTAACGAGAGCCGATCATTATATATATATATATATATATCATTATATATGATCACTTTTAAATAGTATATTAGGATTCATTCTAATGTTACGGATGGGGATTGAACCCGCCTCCTACTATCTCCTTAACCATGTATATAGTCGTTATCTATTCGCTATCTATTCGCTATCTATTCGCTATCTATTCGCTATCTATTCGCTATCTATTCGCTATCTATTCGCTATCTATTCGCTATCTATTCGCTATCTATTCGCTATCTATTCGCTATCTATTCGCTATCTATTCGCTATCTATTCGCTATCTATTAGCTATCTATTCGCTATCTATTCGCTTTATTGACTTATTACAACTATACGATACACACGTGATAATATGTAATCTATTGACGATGTGTAAGCTATTCTAGGCACCTGATGTATGTACGTCGTACATTGTACGTGTGGAAAGTAGTCGTGTACCCGTGTATCGCTATAGTAGTGGACGAATAGTCACGTGGGTAGTCACGTGCTGCAGCGGCGGCAGACACGTGTTACGTAAGCGTGTGGGTCACGTGACATGTTATATAGGTTACGTCATAGCGGAAGACGGTCGGCCTGTGAAAAAAGTGGCGGCGGTGGCGGCGACTAACAATGGTTTCGTTGTTGTTTATTTATTGATTTGTTGTGTGGCGCCACCACGTGTGGGGTGGGCGTAACGGGGGGCGTAATGGGGGCGTGTCTAGTCTCGCTCTAAGGTTCCCAGACTTGTACTATATAGGGCAGCGGGCGAAGATACTTCAGCGTCCCAGTTATCACGCTTATCATTACTTATCACCACTACATCGGCCGATATCCATACCGGGGGTATTCTATACCTATCACTGAAAATAGACTGCTACTCATTTTTGATATCGACGAGTAGAACATTCTAAATAATAATTATGAGTAATAGTTATAACTATTAAAACTAGCTATACGTATATTCACACACATACACAGACCTATATATATATATATATATATATATATATATATATATACATACAGTGAAAGCTGCTTACATTGACATGGTTGTGTAAGCTCCAACAAATATTGATGTGAGCGATATGGGCGGAGCCCTAATGTTATATAATATATAACGTATTAGTTTATTTACAATTAGTTGTACGTATTCATATAATATATGCATATATAATAATAACATAAAAGGTTTAATTACATATATATATATATATATATATATTAAATAATAAATGTATATAAACTAAACATATTTTGTAATCGATGATTGTTTAGCAGATTTTATTTAATAAATAGTATTTATATACAATTCGATATCTTGTAATATTTTTAAAACTACAGACGTTGGTTTTACAATAATTGGATCATCTATACAATCATTAACATCTTATTTATGTTCTGTGAGTGTAAGTGATCGTATACCCTACGGTATAGATAATATATCATTATCATACGGTAACACATTATTATCAATTGGTACATAATCGTTATAAGATTCATTTGAATTGTTATAATTGTTATAAATAAATATTCATTTAGGTAAATCGAAATAAGCACAATTTCCAATATCACTAGTAGCAATATCACTAGTAGCAATATCGCTGGTATCATATATAATTGTACAATCGTTTGGTTCATTGTTTTGTAAACATGTCATTTTTTAAAACAATAATATTGGGAAAGCACTTCATATTATGTGCAATGATATCACCTTAACACACGCCGCTAATATCCTTTGTAATCTAATCTACCTTTTCTTTCGAGTAGGTTTGTTACCCTATATGGTTTGGGGTTTTGAGTATGAGATACTCTAGGAGGATTAATGGGGTATTAATGGGGTACCCTATATATTATAATCGCAGACTTTTCTTTCACATCGACTTGATGAAATTGGTATACATAGTCAAGTGACTAATGGGTTCGAATAATGTTTAACTTGTATGCAGTATATCATCAAGATTAATGGTTATCTTATTAATTCCATTACTAATATTATGGGGTTACTAAAAGTTAATAGATATATGACCTATTATTATTAATGTATTATAAATACCTCTCCTTATTACACTTACGAGATATTATACTTATAATGTATTACCAGCATGTATTAGTGACCCATGTTATTTAGACCTACTACTTTTCTCTAAACGTATAACGAAATATTACCATAGTAATCACAAAATATGACGTAACTTTCGCGATGAAGCCATTACGATGACGTCATTACGATGACGTTATTCGACATTACGTAACACGTCGCCATCTCATCACGTGTGTGCTACCCTTCAGGCGATACCCTGGATATAAGCGATTGCGTCATACCTGCCGTGATGATGTCATAATATAGTAACCACGACGATGGTAAGCTGTGGGATAACCAATGAATCAGTGACCTACTTAAACCTACTTAAACTAGAATATATAACTAGACTTGGTGTGAATAGAGGGATGAAATATGGCTAGTTTTAAGAATGTAACTAATGATCTGATGTACCTAGTGTAACTAATACTAATAATGTAAATAATGTAATTAACGTCGCTAATGTAACTGATGTAACTAATGTAACTAATGTAACTAATGTTAATAATGTAATTAACATCACTAATGTAACTGATGTAACAAATATTTCTAATGTAACTAATGTAACTAATGTAACTAATGTAACTAATATAACTAATGTAACTATTTTAACAAGTGTACCTAATATATCGAATATACGTAGTATAGCTAATGTATTACGTAGATATACTATAGTTTAATCTAACCACTGAGTAATAGAAACACATAAATGAAACATACGTATACAATATATGTTATGTATAAGATATATCTAATTATAATACCACGTGGTTTAGTGTTCGTCGTCGTAGTCTTATTATCTAGTATATCTAACGGTCACGTGTTAATACATTAAGTCATGTGGTGTGATTACCGCAATTCGCTACAACTACCTCTGACGTCACATGAATAGTGTATACAATGCCTATTGAATACAGCACCACAACGTCCGTTACGTGTAAACATTAATAAGGTAGCAGATAGTCGAGCATGATAACACTGATAGAACTTATCGTATCGTAGACAGACAGATATAATACGCCCCTTATGATACAGCCCCTCGGTATATTGTCATCACGTGATGTACTACGGCTACTAATTAAGCATCAGCGATTACCGTGGGTGGTTAAGATAGGCGTGATGATATGTATGCAGACCATGCTTTACATAGATGATCTAATGATGATTCAGAGGGAGGCGAGTGGAGGGAGGCGATGAGATGTGTGCATCGTGGTCTAGACGAGATCGTGACCAGATTACCAGAGGCGTATTAAGTGAAATGCCGGCTTCCTATTGGTCGATAGCTTCGCACTCGGTAATTAATTACGTAATTGAAAAGGTCGTCGGGCTCTTCTAAATCAACTCTCACTTTAAGAATATCTACTGGGAATATACGGGAAGTGATTTAAAAAAAATGTAATTTCACTAATGGAATAAACTCTACTTTAAATTAATACTTTTTATATTCAAAGTTACTATGATGGTGATGATGAAGATGATTTATTAAACAAACTAATATAATAGCGAACGTTATTCTCGAATGTGTATATAAACAATTATAAAACGAATAATAAATAAATAAATATATATAATAAAAATAAATAAATGGAAAATAAATATTATATAATTAAGTGCTGCAAGTATATATATATATATATATATATATATAAATACAGATACATTTTTATATCTAATAAATACAATTGACCAATATTAATATTACAGATAGTAGCTATGCAAGTGTTATCGTTAATGATGTCGCTGCTTCTCTAGAAGTAGTTAACATACACTGTAATCAAGGTAACTAAGCTAGCTAAGCCAAATATAATGGCGTATGATCGATGACCTAATTCGTCTCTTTGTTACGTAATTAATCACTTAGTTAAGTCACCGAGGTTACGTCATCGCGATGATATAATCGTGTCTTCGTTGTTATCAGAGAAGTATACTTCTATAGACCCTATACTATAGGGCATATAGTCTTGGGAACAATCAATGTACAATATACATTTTACATGTACTATACATTTTACAATAGGGTTTACATTTGGCCGTTTTTGAAATGTTTTCTATCTCGCTCACAGTAGGAAACAAATGTGAACACATACTTGTGAAGATTTATCACAGACATATTTAATATTGATAAAGCAATAAGCATTTTAATCAAGAGATATTTGCATTTAGGTATGATTTAATGTAAATTCCTATGTTACTTATATATTTGTGCATGTGCGCGTTGTCATACAAATAAAATATTAGTCATATAAGTATATAAATATATTATAATATTAATAAAGAACAACATTACGTACAAATTTCGAATTAATTTTAATTTTGTTAATTTTTTAAATGACTATATATATATATAGACTATAGTCTATATAATGACTATATATAAACTATAGTTTATTTGATTATTTTTTTGATACATTATTTTAATTAAGAATCACACTTTGTTGTGAGCCTATATTTGTTGTTAAAATGCTCAATAAAATCATTTTTTGAATAAATATATGCTATTTTTTTAGATGATAGACATATATAATATAAAAAAAATTATTATTCTATTGATCATTTTTTTTATAATTTAGAAAATTTTATAATTAAATTAAAATTCTATTTAATTATTTAAATAACAATTTTTAATAATTGTAGGATATTTTTATACAATACATATAGTATATTTGTTAACATGCATGTATCCTTTCATATATCTATAATTTAAATTTGTTCGTTATTTTTCAATATAAATTCCTATATTTTTTTTAATATATATTATTGCTTTCTTAATTTCTTTCTTACTTTTTGTCGGTTTTCCATTTTTATATTACATCAAGAATGATTAATGGTTAAGAGAAGTTATTCCGAGATAAATGGTACTTTTCTATGAAGGGAACTAAAAAAGTTACAAAAACAGTCTCTCTAATATAGTCATATCTAATTCCTATATTGATGCATGCATCGGTCGAGGTGAGCGTGCATGCGTGTGTATGTATGCGTACGTGTGTGCGCATGTGTGCGCATGTTTACATTGGATCACCGTAGTACAAGCATTGTTTCTACTCGGTATCGTGATATATATATGTGTGTGTGTGTGTGTGTGTGTACGGGTATATACGTGCATACACGAGCGCACACACGTGAGCGCGCACACGCGAACATCGAGAAAAGCGTTGTAAACACACGTGCACACGCACACACAACGGGTCGATATTATCGGAGCGTTTAGTGGTGTGAAAATCGGCGCGGATCTCGTGACTATAGTACAAACACGCACGTAAACATAAGCGTGTGCGTGTGTGCGTGTTTGTGTGTGTGTGCGTGTTTGTGTGTGTGTGTGCGTGTTTGTGTGCGTGTGTGTGATACACACTACGCTGTAATGATTAGCATACCCGTCAGTAATAGAAATATATACATGTGCGACATCTTGCACATATACATGCACACATAAATATATATACATATATATATATATATATATATATATATATATATACATATATATATATATATATATATATATATATATATATATATATATATTATACAGTGTTCTAAAACATGATCATAATGCTCTATAAATTACATAACATTAAATATCACTTATTTTATTATTACTATTTGTATACAAGTTTTAATATATATATATATATATATATATATATATATATATATATATATATATATATATTGAAAACCGCCTATGGTAAATATGTAGGGAAATCGATAATTGTGTTACTATAAATGGGGTTTATTAAAACGATTGAACTCTTTTATTTATAAACATGTTTAGTTATAACTCAACATGTTTATATGTATGTGATTTACATATATATGATTAATATAATATTACTTTAGAATAATCTATCTTTCTATATTCATAACTATATATATATATATATATATATATATATATATACATATATTTTATTTTTATAGTAATTACTAGATTATTATATTGTTATTTTATTTGGTGGAGTCCTTTCATCCCATCCAGGAACTTAGATGACATTTTTCACCTATTAACATATATGGCTCTAATGCCCCTTATATCTTATATATATATATATATATATATATATATAAATATATCTTACTTATCTGAAAGAACATTTTCTATACAAATTTATAATGATTCATCTACTTGTAAAATTATTATGGAGTTCCTCAAGGTTCTGCATTAGGGCCATTGCTATTTTCACTTTATATATGTTTATAGCTGGTTTACTCTGTAAAATATCAATCTTTTTACTGATGATTTCAATTGTATATTGAGCTTCCATTAATAGTCAATTCATCTGATAATGTAGCTCATATTGATTGTATTGATATGGTTATAAATTTGTTTTTACAAAATAGCTTAATGTTGAATATGAATAAAACTCAACTTCTAAATATATCTAAAACATAATCAGTTTTTCCTTCTGTAATCATTGATTCTATCACAATTGTTCCTTACAATAATGTTAAAAACCTTGGTTTTATTGTCGATGATAACCTACATTTCTCCGATCAGATAGCTAATGTGTGTAAATAAATTATATAACATATGTTATACGATCAATAAGGTAATTCTTACCTTTTAGAATTTCTAAAATGTTAATAGAATCATTAGTTATGTCACGTATAAATTATTGTTGTTCTCTATATTATAGCCTTACTGTTACTTCTACTAAATCCTTAGATAGAATCATTAGATAATCGATAAGAGTTTTACATCGTGTACAATTATATGACAATGAATCATTCAAGTATCACTTAGTTAATTCTAAATGGTTACATATTTATCAGAGATCTACCGTCAGCTGTTTAAAACTAATTGTTAAGGTACTGAATAATTGTCTTCCGAGTTATTTGAATGACCTCCTACAATTCAGAGTTTACAAGAGAGATCTACGAAACTCTTCTACTCGGCTTTTACTAAAGAGGAAATACAAGCTATACATATATGGTAAAAGATCTTTCAGTGTATATACATATATGCAGCTATATCTGCAGCCGATCGATGGAATGCGCTACCTGTACCATTAATAGAAATAATGTAAATTATTCATATTTTAAATCTAATATATTATTATTAATTCGTAAAAATATATTTTATTATTTTCAACAGATTTATATTTTTTTTGTATATTTTGTTATTTTTATATTTTTGTTATATAATAGAGTACGTTAACGTTATTTTTATGTTTAAATAAACATTCATTTATTCATTAATGAATTCATATGAATTCATATCTTTATTAGTATTATATAATGTTATCATTAACTTGTCAGATGTAACTTTTAATGATATATATCATTTATATATTTACTTGCCATTTAAATAATATTTACTATTAATAATTTGTATTTTAGTCACGCCTACAAATGACATAACTGAAGATTCCAGACTGAAGTAGTCATTGGCTAGCAATTAGCTCGCTATTACTTGTAAGTGTGTTGACATTAAAACTAAAGATTAACTTAGTTTGATATAATGTAGCATATATTACTACGTATATACGTTTATAATAAAGCATTTTTGATAATATAGAAAATCAATAATTAAATATATGAATTACTTATTACTTATATACGACGTTAAATGTATGTTCATAGTGGTCCAGTGATTATATACTTAATAATAATCGGCATATTTGTAAACATAGTCAATTTTATAAATTATATTTACTCTAACCGATGAAAAATCGAAATTACTAAATAATAATATTTACTATATCAGACTTACATAATAGATGTTTACTATAACCGATGAAGCTTATATCTACATAGATGAAACCAAACAAATACTACTGAACATTATTACTATATAATAGTGATTTACTATACGTGAAACTTACTATACATTGGTTTTATTGAATACATATATAATATTATAATATTAATGATTTTATAATCAATAATAAATATTGTAATAATTATGAAAAGAGTTTTCTTTTGTCTATATATATAGATATATGTATCAAACTTTATTAATGGGCTTAGTATTATTAACTAAACATTATTTTTTAGAAATAACTATACATGTATTACTTACGTATTAATATCTAAACTATCTTGTGATAATGTCATTATGTGATGGATTGTGTAATAAATGTGTATAACTATTTATAACTCTTACATTTATAAATGCTATAATTTATACATATATGTATAAATATATTATAAATATATTTACAAATATATATATATATATATATATATATATATATATATATTTTAATATATAATATGTATATACTAAATTATACATTGTATTTTATAGTGTGTGTATGGTTGTATGTACACGACCATCTATCTAATGTATGCCAATACTTCAGCAGTTTGTACTATCTATCCATATACACATATTTTACTAAGGATTATTTTGTTAAGGAGATTAGCTTCGCAAATCTTTGCGTATACGGAATGAACACAAACTAAACCTTGACGAACGAACGTCTGATTGACGTCTAGCAAGATGTCACAGCCCTCTACTATCATCCTCTCTATGGCCAGGTTCTTACGTATGTTCTCCGTTTCGCTGACTTCGTCATGCATGATCTGTTCCACGAGGGAAGGTCACGTTAAGTCACGCCCATTATTGCGTAATACATAATCGCGTGCGGCGCGCGTATGTATATGTGTTCGTTGATGTATGCGTATGTCATTGATATAAAGAAAATGTATTTACATCGATGGTGTATGTGTGTGTATGTATGTGCGTGTGTGTGTGCATGTGTGTGTGCATCTATATGTGTGCGCGCTCATGTATGTTTATATACATACATATGTATATGTATGCAAGTGTGTGTATGTATGTGCGTATGTGTTTATATGCGTGTTAGAGATTCATACATCTAAACGTAGACATCTCCACCTTTTACATATATGTATGACATGTAGATCTTTGTCACCTATACTGATCTTTGGCCGACATAAATATATAACAATAACGATAACAATGAGATACTACATTGTAGCTCGATGATTGTGTTGTGTGGTTAACGGTGATTCCGAGAACTTCGACATAACAAAGGAAGTGTGTTACGTAATAACAACATCACGTGACATGAGCTCATTAAGCTTAAGTTATACGATGATGTATTCATATATATATTTAATAACTAGAATATTGATTATACCGTGAATAATTGATTGCAATACGAACATTAATGTAAATATATGATGTTAGATACGATTAACGTTAGTGAAATAGTGAATTAGTAAGTGAAATGATCGAGATAAGTTTTTGATAACCACTTTCACTATTTTAGGATTGTTTTCTAATGTTCATACTACTTATCACTGTATACAGTACTATACTATACTATAACATACTATATAGTATGTTTGATAGTTGAATAGCGAGCGAATACAGGCACGTAGGCGCGCGTCCGGTGCGCACACAATCGTGCGTGAGCGCCGCACATCACCTGAGAGAGCTGCTCAAGTTGTCCCTGCGCAAACTCGAGACTCTTCCTCTCGACGTGGTCATGCGGTGTGTGAGCCAACAGTTTGTGTATCGTGATGATGTACCGAGGTATCTGTGTGTGTGTACGTGTGTGCGTGTGTGCGCGTGTGCGTGTGCGAGTGTGCGTGTGTGCGTGTGAGAGGGTGTGTGAGCGTATATCTATGTGAGCAGGTAAGCGAGTGTGCGATGTACACCGTGCGTATGTATATTTATCGGAATTATTTATTAAAATGTATCTATAATAATTATATATTTATATAATTATATATATATATATATATTGTATGTATATATATCATATTAATTATGGAGTTTAAAAACAAGTTTAAATGGGAAAGTTGTTTACTTTCTGTCGACTTTCTGGTAAATTCAGAATGAACTATTATAATAGTTATGATAATTATCAAACGATATCAATATACTTAAGTATACACCTATAGGTCTACCTATAGATTTACTGACAATAATTGTTTACAAGTAAATATACTACGTAAGAAAAGACTTAACGTAAGTTAAACCCTATCTATGCAAGTTAATTAACATTTAACCCTGGCATTAGTTCACTGACATAGATTTAGGTTTGGCCGATTTTCGTACAATAATATTTTCATTGTTATTATATTACATAAAATAGCTACAAGTTATCATTTACTCGCCTCATATATATATATATATATATATATATATATATATATATAAAATAACCTATTGTTTTGTTATATATTAGTAATGAACACTTTGTTTTCATCATATAAATAATAACATAAAACATACTTTTCAAACTAGTTAGTTACGAATATACATTATAAATAACAAATTTATCCGAAAATGCATTCTATATAAGTGGTGCTGGTTGTGTTGTGTGTGTAAAATCGAACTCATAGATTTATAGTTTACCTATGTATATATACATAGGTATATACATATATACATACCTATAGGTAAACTATACATCTATGATCGAATTACACGCTTTCGCGTTAGTGTATATCTATTTATATATCTTTGCTTAGAAAAATCTTAGCAATTAATGGAGTATACAGTATACATTATAACAATTTTTATTTTTATTTCGTATTTCAGGTCAACTATCGGCATTAATTTTAATGAATTCATTTATACCGAACGTAAATAAATTGTATCGACTTACATTTGAATTTGAATTAAGAAATAGAATGTAAGTAAAAATAATAATACATTTGATTGACAGCTGCACATATAATACAATTGCGATCGATACTATCATCGAGGAGACATATACGGTTGTAGTGTGAACAGGTGCAGCTAGAGTGATGACCACCTTTGTGAGCTAGGTATCCGATAAGTATTGCCGGTAGTATTGTTGGAAAGTTGTAGTGGGATATAATATATAATATATTTTATTTATTTTGACCAACGAAATCATTTAAATTATTAATATTTTTTTATTTTATTTTTATTTTTATTTTGTTTCGATATATATTGTAATTATGTTCATAGTATCTATTCAATTAATGACATTTAAATAATAAATAAATTATTAATATTAATAATATTAATAATATTACTTATATATAAACTACGCAATTCTGATTAGTAATAATATATACATATTTATTATGTATTTTATTATGTATTTATTATATATAATGTATATATATATATATATATATGTATGTATGTATCAAATAATGTATCAGTCAACAATATTCATCAGTAGCATTATAATTATCATTTGTATTATTATATAGTAGTAATATATACATATTTATTATGTATTTTATTATGTATTTATTATATATAATGTATATATATATATAAATATATATATATATATATATATATATATATATATATATATATATATATATGTATCAAATAATGTATCAGTCAACAATATTCATCAGTAGCATTATAATTATCATTTGTATTATTATTAAGCGCTGTTCACATTAGCAATATATTCCAGCAATTTTGCAATGGAATTCTTAAGAATTGCTAACATGTGACTGTCTGTGTTTTTTCTGCGATTATTGATAAATGTTCTAATCCGAATTTATTCTAATTTTGTGACAATTTATGCAATTGGTAAATAAACGCACGCACAAGTATACTGACGAGTATTAAAGCATACGCATTTACCTTACTATGGGTCAATCTATTTATAATCGTTTACGATTTTAATTGATTAAAATTATGTTATTTAATCGTTAACGATCATTTAATTAATAATTAATAAATAATTAATAATAATTAATTAATAATTATAATTATAATATATAATTATAATTATAATATATAATTCCTTATATAATTATTAAATTATGAATATATATATATATATATATATATATATTATAACTAAATAATTATATAATAAATTTAAGTTCATAAGTTCATCAAATGTATGTATTTTTAAGAATTCTACTGAATAAATAGATTGCTCGTGTGAACACCCTATAGGGTGTAATGTTATAACATTGATACCGCTAGGGGGTATTTTGAAACTGCAGTTCCATGGAATTCTTAAGAATTCCATTGCGAAATTGATGGAATAGATTGCTCATGTGAACAGCTCTTTATATATATATAATATTTTTTTTTGGGATTCGAGTATAACAAAATGGACTATTTTTAAATTATATAAATATAATTAAAATAATTGTATTATAATTAGTGATTATAATGAATTGATAGTAGATAATTTAATTGTGTTTTAATTGTATATAGATCATCTACTTTAAATTATTTGATAATTAAATATTATTAATATATTCATATAATTATTTGAACTAAACAACATCATTTATCAGTAATAAGTTATACTAATAACATCATTTATATTTTATATTTTATTGTAAATATATAATTATATATATATATGTGTGAGTGTGTATATGCATACCCGCACGAGCGAAGGGGTCATGACCCTATTTTAGTGCTACTCAACTTCTCAACTTAATATCATTATCATCATATGCAAATATCAAGTGAATACGATTTTTTATTATAATTAAAATCAATTCACTACCGATGCAAGTATAACTAAAATAAAAAAATGTGTTTTTATTACGTCACAATTATCAATCGTCGCTTGGTAGTTATAATTATATGTCCTTTGTTTCGGCAATATCACTTTGTTATATTGATATTAATATGCTTACTGTGGTTATATAATCCTTGGTGTGCGATACTGAGTGTGTGCGTGCGCGACTGTGCGGATGTGCGCGTCTGGTGTGACGCACCAGAGCGCATGCGCAGTCATTATTTATAAATATTGCATTCACGGTATACATTTTCTATATGTATATAAAACCCATTATATATTTAAATATATATATATATATATATATAACCACGCAGAGATATTATAACAATATTTTAATATTTATAAATATATTCGCGAATAAATTCTGCCAAATCTACAAACAAGTTCGGCACGCATAGTAATCGTGCGCCGCAAGGACACGGCCTTGGTACGGACATACGATGACGTAACCGACCTGGTGCATAGGGTAGGTGAGGAATGTTTCCAGAGAACGCTCCTCGCAAACGGACTTCTCTTCGTAGCGTGTTATCAACTGGTTGAAGTCCTGCCTCTGTTTGTACTCCGAGAGAACCTGAAGTAGTGAAACAGTGGAGATAGGAGAGACGGGTAGGCTATGAGATAAAGCGAGAGAGAGAGAGGGAGAGAGAGAGATAGGTAGATAGGGAGTAGTATATATAGTTATATGACTTAGATATATATATATATATATAATAATAGCTAGAGAATGGAGAGAGTTAGAGAGGTAAGAGTGTCAGGGGATATATATAGTGAATTTAAGTGGAGTAATCCAATACAATTGTATTAAATATATTTAAACTATAGTATATCGAGTACAGACAAATAAATACAATTCTTCTCAACTGAGGAGAGTAACTGATTATCTCTAGATAATCTACGCTCACAAATAGGCTAGTCTCGATTACATATACATTGAATTCAAAACCTATATACATGTGTACAAATGTACAATGAACATGTACACGTGTATATAGTGTATATATAACGTTACCTGCAGACTGTAGTGGTGATTCCTCACGTATTCCTGGTAGATTCCCAGCATCGGTAGTAACATGTCAAATAGATCGCCTTTGTTATGGTGTCAGGTCAATATTGTGACGTCATTCAATTAGCTAACGCTGATATATATATATATATATATATATAATATAATATTCTACCGTTTCCGGTTATTATTGTTCGTCATTAATTATATAGACAATATATTATTTATACAGTCACTATATGATTCATGTAATTAGTGTATATGTGTATGTTATATGTTCGAGTCCGTATGAATATGTGACGACGTTGAAGTTGGTATCGATGTAGTATTGTACTGGCAGTATTGCTGTCACGTGACTGTGGCATGAACACGTGATGCTAGTGATGTAGGTCACGTTACCTACATACGTTGTGTGTAGGTGGTACGGACGTTTACGTGTTATGTATACTCTATAGTTAATGACTTAAGAAAGAGAGAGAAAGAGAGAGAGAGAGAGAGAGAGAGAGAGAGAGAGAGAGAGAGAGATATAGAGATAGAGATAGAGAGAGAGAGAGAGAGAGAGAGAGAGAGAGAGAGAGAGAGAGAGAGAGAGAGAGAGAGAGATAGAGAGAGAGAGAGATGAGAGAGAGAGAGAGAGAGAGAGAGAGAGAGAGAGAGAGAGAGAGAGAGAGAGAGAGAGAGAGAGAGAGAGAGAGAGAGAGAGAGAGAGAGAGAGAGAGAGAGAGAGAGAGAGAGAGAGAGAGAGAGAGAGAAAGAAGAGAGAGGAGAGAAGAGAGAAAGAGAGAGAGATAGAGAGAGAGAGAGAGAAAGAAAGAGAGAGAGAGAAGAGAGATATAGAGAGAGGGGGAGAGATGAAGATCGAGAGAGAGAGAGCACACAGTAATAGTGTCATTAACGGTAATTATCGAATAACAGTGGGACGAGGTCCCTTGTATTTACGATAAATACTATATAGGGTAGTACGGGGTACCGATAAGTACAATAGGCCCATGTAGGGTAGGGGAGCCCCACGGGGGGTGCACTCTATGGGCTTAAACTAACCGAGCACCAGGGTGGGCCAGTTCTCCATACGCGCTAGCTGACCCTTCAGGAATATCTGATGCAGGAACAGCAGCGTCTCCGAGTTCAGGAAGATACAGTTCACGTCGTCGTGGGTGATGGTGGGTTTCTTGGAGCTGGCTGCCATGCGCAGAGGTCGTAGGAACACCGACACCAGAGTGGACAGCTGACCCACGTATTCCTGCGCATGACGACCGGGGTGTTAGGGGTCATCGATATTAGAAGGTGTGCGCCGTACGGGGTAAGAGTGATTTTAAACAATTGTTGATTATGGATTTGACCTTGAAAGCGTGTACATTTAAATATTGGTATTGAGAATACACACACAATGTTGTCGCAATTTGAGTCAATATCGAGCCAGAGTTATCATGGTTAACATGGGAATAGATAGGAAAATAACAAAACAAATAACATATATGTATATATGTATATTTTTCACATTTATAATTAAGCTATCATGACATTTTCAGAATATGTGTAATGTGTACACTGTACAGTGTATAGTGTACACTGTACAGTTCCTATGAATAATATCAAATGCATAACACAAATAATTTTATTTCTAAGATTTTTTTTTAAATATAGAATTTTCCAGAATTTTTTTTGAACTTTTCACAGAATCGTTATATTTGGTAATATATATTATAGATAATAAACATTAATCATTAAATTTCTTTAATTTTGATATAAATCATTAATAAGTGACCATTTTTTTTGTCGAGTTGGTACCTTTACAATTTTTAAGATATTTATTTTCTACCTCATCTTAAGATGTTGTATTTTAGCGTACAAGTATTATAAATTAAAAAATAGCTTTTAATAATTTTAATAAATAGTCAAAGTAAGCTAATTTTTAGAAAATGTTTATATAAATAAATTTTTTTTTAATTAATTATATATATATATATACATTTTATTTATAAAATAATTATCCAAAAAAATAATATTTAATTAGGGTTTCTATACATAATATTTACTATATATTAATGTTATCTATTAGAAGATTGTTGTATTTAAGAATAATACTAATTATTATATGGATGCATTACGATAATATACAAATAAGGACACAATTCAAAGGAATGTCCTTGCTTATATAATGTCCTTGCTTATAAACATAACCATTACAATTACGTAGGAGTAGCGAAATTGCAAGATTTTTTTATTATAAATTATTATTTTTTGTTACCAAAATAGTTTCATGAACTATATATCATATCTATAGAATATGAACTGTATGATGTGGAAAATAAAGCACTCTTATAGTACGTTTAGTTATATGCTACCGTTAATAGTTATACGGGGGTATACCCTGTATATTAACTATCTATACACTAGCTTATAGTAGCGTGTTACGTGTTCCCATGTGATATCATCTATATGCGGCCTAACTCGTTATATATAACCAGTTAGGCCGCATATAGATGTTTATTTCACTCGTAATATGTAATTTGTGTATGGGAATGATATATATATATATATATTACTATTAATAATTATATTTGAAATAGTTGGTTATATTTGTTGAAATACTGAAAGTTTGAACGCCGCAACTCGCTTAACGTTTAAAGTTCAAAGTTTAACGTTTAGAAATTACTTAGAGACATTTTAATTTATAAACATATTTTAGATAATTTAGCAAGGAGGAATATATACTTAGGTATATATATTTCGGATGAATATATATAGATAATATTTTTAAATATCTCAAATTATTGAAGAATATATTTGTATATATACAAATTAATAACACAAAATACATTTAATAAGTGGAAAAGGTGGTTATTTACCATAAGAAATTACATTGTAACAATGTATTGATAAACAATCTATTATAGAATCTTAGATTATAATTAACATCTTAGATTATACTAATCATTTCTGAATACACATGGGAGTATCCAGAGATGCATGGAGAACATAATCAGACATATATGTCCTATCATATAAATATTATAATTACTATTATTATTAAGTAATTAAGTAATGTTTATAAAAATTAAGATAATATCACAATTTATAAGACAATAAAATTAAAGGGTTATTTATTTTATATCCAAAAAATAAAATAAAATATTTATCTGACAATTTCGGAATTTAATAATAATTAAATAAATTATAATGTTAAGTTGCCATATATTTTCTGATATTGAATTCAATGATAAGTTCAGGTAACTTAAGTAAGTTAGAACAAAGATTTATCTTCTATAGAATATTTTAATTTATTACATTAATATATATAGTTATTATTTTGTTTTGTTTGTATATAATTTCGCATCAATAAATAACACTTACTAATTATAAATCAATATAATATAATGTTTTCTATATATCATTTATTAAATAGATTTTACTTTTTTTAATTATGGATTTCAAATATAAATTTTATATTTATAATATCTATTAATTCTATTTATTTATTTTTGATTTTTAAATTATAATATGCGCATATTCAATTTCTAATTTGTTAAGTTAGCTGTGTATGATACGTTACAGGGATGTGGTCAATGTACACAATTCAGAAAACGGTGAAGGTTATAAACTAAATGTGTATTGATGAACACAATTGTTAACTAATTAATTAAGTATTAATGACACATTATTTATTGTTAGAAAAATCGCTAATTTTAGCTAATTTTATAGAAAATTAAATATCTTATGATACAATTAAAACACAATTATTTTGTGCGACTATAATGTTATATTCTAGAATGTTCATATCTAATAAAGTTGAAGCAACTTAATTAAATTGCTAATTATTAATTCGATAAATATATGTGGCGCCTATCGAGAAATTCGGAACTATTGACCCCACACTAACAATTGAACCCATACTTATGTATAATCACTAAATGTATTACTTAATTGTAAAATAGAAATATAGCGAACGGTTTATATATTAAATTCGCAAATATACATAGTTGAGATTTATATTCTAGATTTAAGTATTAGGTGTTTAAAATTCTAATTTATAAAATTTAAACTCCATAGAGCATTTATCACCCATCCCCCTCACATATCCTATAATGTAACAGTCGAAGTTAGCATAATTGATTGTATTTTAATGCAGAATTCTGGTAATTATATTTCTTTGAAATAGTGTATTTATCTGGTGATTAATATTCGTATATATATATATATAATTACGTCATACGGAAGTTAAAAATAATCTATTATAAGTGGATACAATACCGAAATACTCTAGAGTGCATAATCGATGACGTCACGTGACCCCGATGACCTTGGTGATCGCGTGACCACGGTTTTGTCATAGTCACACACACGTAACGAGCGCGCGCCGTTGTTTTTGATTACGTAATATAACGTGACCTGTACGCTACTCTCTTCGTTATATATATATATATATATATATATATATATATATATATATATATATATGCATAATATAACTAATAATAATACTAATAATAATACTAATAATATAACTAATAATACTAAAGTTGAAAACGCCGGTCATCATCACTGAAAGCACATGATCTCTCAGAACATCCCGCTAGATGTCACTGCAAGTGTTCGTGTCCTCTATATCCGATATGTATGTATACGATATACATTGTAGGCGTATGCGCATGCGTAAAGGAGTTTAAGGGGATACGATAGGACGCACGCAATTCCGCCGTTTACATGTAATTAGATAGGATGTTTGTATAATATTCAAACAAGTGTTTTGAATTGAATATATTACCGATTTTAATAATTTTTACATATTTATATTAATTAGAATAATATCTCTGTTTCAATCACAGAATATTTTGAATATGATATATATTCGTCGAGTAATTCATGGTTGAACGTCATTACCGATTTTTTCCGGTATTTTAGTGTAAAAAATTTACAAAATGTACCATATAAAATTTAATAATAAATATTTTTTAAATATTATGTGATTAAATGTTAGATATATATATTATCTATAATATGTAGTAAAAATTATGAGTGTAGCTAAAACAACGATCCCTAAACATTGACTTATATAACAGTAATTGGCGAAAATATTTATACTGAGAAAAACACATTCAAAGATTACCAATAATATTTCTTAATTTTGTATGAAAATAGATATTTATTGTATTGGATATATACTTATATAATACATTCATATGATATTTTAGATGTATATATATATTCAGCATATATATATATATATATATATATATATATATATATATATATATATATATAGTATATACATATATATATATATATAGTATATACATATAATTAATACATTACATTACATATAATTAATATTTTATATATTTATTTTTTACATACCTTCATAAAAGACAACTTTTAACATGTTTATATGAATCTTTCAGCCATAAAAATTCATATTTAAATAAATAATATATTATTTATAAGTATTAGCACAAAATAAATTTTATAAAAAAAATCAAAAAACGAAAATTACAAACTACCGTATCCCCTTAAACATGTACCATGTATGTTCACAATCACACACACACACCATATACCTACCCCATCATTTTCAATGTAATTTCCTATCTTTTTTTAATATTGTTTAGATTTCAGAATTTTGTAGGTTTTAAATTTATTTTATTTTATTATATTCGGAATCAGAAGAGTTATTCCGAAATAGATGGTATTTTTCTATGAAGGGAACTACAAAAGTTATCAAAACAGTGTTCTATCCTAATGTAGCATATACGTTGTAACCATACGAATATAGGTGTGTATTAATGATGCTATGTAGTTACGCTATTTGGGAAGTTAAAGAGTTTTAGCGCACATAGCATATTGTAACAGTGTAGCAGTGATTCTCTGCATAGTATATATATATATATATATATGATATTATCAATATAATACAAATATAGTATTATAAAAGGTACAAATAAACTAAATAAACTAATTACTATATAAATGTATATATATTTGCAACATTCAAAACAAAAATATATTCACTATATTACATATATTAGTGATTATGTAATAGTTATTTTTCAATAAATTATTACATATATTATCTAATACAAAATATAGTACAAAGTTTCCGAATATCTGTAGAGTACCTTTATATTATATATGTTATAGCTCTTTAAAATAAAGGGTATACCCTAAAACTATGCTATTATTTTAACTATAATTTTTGTATTATTAATATTATCATAAAAGGAAAAAAAGAACATAACAATATTTTTTCATCTTCTTTCCAATAATATAACTCATTTTATTCTAGCTACAAAATACAAAATCATATTGATATATCTACTCATTATAGAATTTATAATTAATTACAAATACATTTTTATATTTTGTTAATTCTCACATATATAGCATATTTAGTATTAATAAAACATAAACATTATATTTAATAATTAACATATTTAAAGTTAATTATTCTTAATCTAATATATATCGTAGTCATAGTGCAATATTTAGTTGTTTTGAATAATATAATAATATACCGTTTTAAAAAGTACAATTGTTATCAATTAAGTTATAGTTTGGTCATGTTGTCAGGAATACGTCAACACTAAAAGCCAGTTACAAACTGGATTTAAAATAAAAAGGGACAAAGGGACCGAGGGACCAAAAAGATGGTCTGATGGCATAATGGAACAGTGCGATGAGCCACTATTAAATATAGAGAGACGAGCTAAACGACGAGATGCCTCCAGAAACTATGTATTCATGTGGAAAGCAAAGGGATCCTACGCATTTAAGTTAAGAAGTCATATAAATGTATATATTATTTTATATTTGTATACATACATATTTGATAATTAATCAAATGTATTGATTATTTCGATATAATAGTAACCACTTACATCTTAACAATAAGTATAGGAAAATAGATACAAATTACATATTAAATAATAACAATAATAATATATAAATAATAATCTTTAAATGTTTTATATATATATACACATCATTTTATAATATATAAATATATATTATATATATAATATGTATACAAATATGTAATATTAAAAAAATAAGTATATATATATACGTATATGAAGTACACCTCATACAAGATAATTATTCATCCTTCGTGGCTAATTTGTCACGTTTTTAATAAATAATGAATATTTTTTGCACCATCATATACGATATGCATTATAAATGTATTATAGGTAGCATGTACATAGTATGTATTACTTGGGTATTGATGAGATTATTGTGTCTGTCACCACAGCACGCTTACTTCATACCTATAACACGTACATATATCATACTGCTGTCTATATATATATATACATACATACATATATACATACATATATATATATATATATATATATATATATATATATATATATATATCGAAACGTTGGTTATAATAGAGGATAATGTCACTGACGGATGTAGACGTGTGTACACATATGTAACCTCATGTCAAGCCCCGCTTACTAAAGCATACTATACGCAAGCAGCGAGGTCGTAAGGATCCTAAATAGGTAGTAGAATAATATTTAAAAGACCCTATATATAATTATAATATCCACAGTAATCCAGTCTCTATGTATATTATATAATCTATTATATTTGCAACCTGGATACGAGATAGACTTCGAAGAGACTCTTATACATATTTGAATGCATTGACAAAGCGTCATTGCTGATACCTTCTATAGTATACTATAGTATACTATAGTATACTATAGTATACTATATCACCGATATAATTGTGAGATCATATAATATATCTTTAGTAAAAGGATTTCTGACAGTATATTTAAATAATTTAGTTTAAAAAAAACTTCTCCCTAGTTAAGTTATCTCTTCACATATATACGATGTATATGTGTATACCTAGGGCAGTACCTGTAGTACCATGTAGTAGCAGTAGTAGTACCATGTAGTACCTAGCGGTGCCATACGTATACGTATATCCAAGTAATACAATTCTATTCAATAATATATTATCCTATATGATAGATAATCTTTATCACGGCTAATCCGATGGCATATATGCTAATATATATATATATATATATATATATATATATATATCGAGATTATGCAATTATTGTATTCACCTTGATTTATTACATATATTTTGTCTCATCAACAAATTCGTAATTCGGATCGTAGGGATCTCAAGTAATCACTACTAAGTAGCGTATTTACATTAGTTTTCTGAGAAGTTAGGATAGATAAATCATTATATCCAAACATTCCGTAAATATATTAATAAACTTATATTTAGCTAATTAAGATTATAAATAATATTAATTATTAGTTCCGTTTAAACTATAAGTAGATTAATTAGTATTAGCATACACTATATAAAAATGTGTAACCCAATTAAGGTATCCATCATTGATAAATAGCAATCCCATTTAAATCATATATATATATATATCTTCATTCATAGATGCCAATTTAGTATCTAATTATCTGCATTTAATAATAGAACAATAACTACGTTGTTAGAGTCAAAGTAGGGTCCTAGTGTGTAATAATGACCTTCGCTGGGTTGTCTGACCAGCACTTAAACAATCATGTGTTAGGCTTACATCACGATTCTTATCATGTGATACTCTACTCAAAAAGATGGCGATCACGTGTGTGTCACGTGATTTCAAAGTTTCTCCTACGGATCGCTAGTAATAAGCTCTCTACACATCTCACCTTTCCACACCTGTATATTATCTAATTACGACATTACGCGCGATACACGCCTGATGACATTCATAATTTTTAAAGACAATATGACTAGGTATTTTCCCACTCAACATGATAACAACATTACAATAATAACAAATAACAAATATAAGTAAATTGTAAAAAGACAATAAAATGATTTTTTTTAAATGTCAATTTTGTATATCATTAGAACTATACATATATTAGTAAATTGATATGATTTGTAAATTTTGTGGAAATGACAATCGTCCTGAATAAATAAAAAAGTATAAATAAGAAATATATAAATTTATATTAAAAGGAGACAAATATATGCATACAATATGTAAAAAAATATAAAAATAAAAAACAGTAAAAGATAAAGAAACTAAACACAACAACAAATATAAAAAGTTAGCTAATACGAAGTTGTAATAAATAATTTAATATTTGTTTTAACATTTGTTGTATTCATTAATTTGTGAAAAGAAGCTGGTAAGGCTTTTATATCATAAAAGCTTTGTTAAAGAGGCAAACAGATTTTCTACATGTTCTTATTTTGGGTAAAATAAATTTTCAAGATAAAGCATATTTAATACATAAATATTTTAATTTTGTTTAAAAAGATATTGTAAAAGTATAGGTAAACATTTAGTCAAATATCTATTTATATATTTTAAGATATTAATATTTATAATATATTGAAATTGTAATAGATTGAATATTTTATAAATTGTATCTATATCTGGATTAAAAGAAAAAACAAATTATATATTACCCTATTTTCAATATTATAATTGGTTGAATATTAGACAAAAAAACTAATCCAATTAGATGAATAATAAATTAGATGACTATCCAAAATACTATGATATATTTGAATAACATTTTGTAACGGTAGTTTATTTTTTAGTTTATTAATAATATCAATTGATCTACTTAGTTGTTCTCTGATATAATTAATATGATAAGTCAAGTTACATTTATTAAATCAATTTATCAATTAATATACCAATGCACGATAAATGATGCACCTGCTATATTATTTTATTATAAACTTTTAATTCTAGTTTCTTTTTCGAATTATAATTTCGAATATTATAGAGCATAACTTTGTTTATTTTTTACATTTAATGTACATTTATTATTAAACATACAGTGAATTACACTAAAAAGGTCATCTTATCTATTAGTTTGCAGAATTTCAAAAGATGACCACTGCAAATTAAATTTGTATTATCTGCAAATATTGTTGGTTTATTATTGGTGTATAAATATTATATGGTATATTAGGCATATCATTAATATATATATTAGAAAAAGTAAGGGTCCTAAAACTGAACATTGTGGAACACCAATGATTTATGTTCCATATCTGAAATAGTCCATTTAGTTTGACCTATTGTGACATGGTTTGTAAATAACTAGTTGATAGAACTATTGGTAAACCTTTAATATAAATATTATCTAATTTATTTATCAATATATTATGATCTAAAGTGTATTCTAACGTATTTTCTAATTCAGCATGTACTGTTTCTGATAAGTGATGTAGTGCGTTTTCTGTTGTATAATGGTGTCTATATATATATATAAATATAAGATTTCACACGATATCACGACATTTTATGGAATCATAAAATGCCCAAAAAGATCTTGGAGGTGTGAAAGTCCTTTAGGTGACACGGTGACACGGTGACACGGTGACACGGTGACAGCAACACATCGTATGAAGAAATCATGTTGATAAACATTATCATATTAATGATGAACATATATTATTATTTTATTTAAACAATTAGGGGTAACCATAATATCAGGTTTACCCCCCCCCCCCGGTTTACCCCCCCCCCCCCGGTTTATCCCCCCCACCCCCGGTTTACCCCCCCCCCCACCCCGGTTTACCCCCACCCCCCGGTTTACCCCCCCACCCCGGTTTACCCACATCCACCCCCCACCCCCCACCCCCCCCATTGCATAAATAGTAACCACGGTTACTGCGGTAATCTTTTGAATTATAATTTATTAAATTCTTGATAAACACAAGAGAAAAACCAGGTACCTTATATAGTCTACCTGGGACATATCGTTTTCTAGCACGCCTCAATTCCACCTGGCTATCGAGCCCGATTTCATAAAATATTCATATATGTATACATACATGTATGCATAAGTTGCCATTATTATGTAATGAATAATCTACTGGTAGGATCGTGATAAATTTGTGACTATATATATAAATATATATATATATATATATATATATTGCATAAAAGAAATGATGACCATATTATAGCCGGCATTAACTGCAGGTGGATTACTATAAGTAGTATTGGAGATTGTGAATCGTACAATGCACGTACAATGTACGTACTCGTGTGGGTGTGCGCGCGTGTGTGCGCGTGTGTGTGCGCGCGCTCGTTGGTGCGTGTAATCGTTGCGTTGAATAATGCATGCGAATTGTTGTCAAGTATGAAAGTCGTGCTCGATGTAAACTCTAATTTCATTAGTAAACAATCTATTAGGTCACTAAGCGAGTTAGCATCTTGACCATTGTGTCGTGTGTGCTGAGGTGGCGGATACTGATTTAGGGCGCTATAGGTAACTATGGTAACTATGGCGAAGTTCAATGTATTAATACGCTAGAGGTCAAACATTAATATGCGGTTAATGATTGGTAATATTGATGACGTCATTGTATAATATACGTTGGTCGGTTCGGTTTAGGGTAGAGGAAGAGTAGTAGGGGGAGAGGAGTAGGTAAGGATTACACGGGGTTCGATGTAGAGCTCATGCGGGGAATATGGGTAAATATGGATTATACAGGTTTATCTGTAAGTGAGGGAAATAGGGTAAGTAGAGTTATTAGGAGGCGGGTATACATGTTAAGTAGGGAGATATAGGGTATGTAGTAGTAGATGGAGTAAGTACTGTCTACACAAGTGTTACGCGAGTGTACAGGGTGCACTATGACCTATATTGTAAGTGTAACCGATGCGAGTATGCTAACAAGGATATGTCCTCGGTGAAGTCCTTTAGTTATTCGCTATTACCGTGCGTACCGGGTGAACAGCGACACCGATAGCGATGTTTACTAGAAGGCTATTGTTAGGGTGTACGGTGGCAGCGTATCTAGTTACTATGGAAACGGTAGCCGTGAGCCGTGGCTCTACGTCAGTCTCCCAATGAATTATTCATCTTCTCAGTTATCAATAGAGATCACCACAGAGACTACACTGCAGTGTGGAGTTTACCTCTCCGGTGATCATTAGCCCAGTTATCACCCCCCCCCCCCATGTGTATGCACATGTCCCCACATAGCATTGTGCTATACATACCCACGCATACTAATACATACGCACAGTCACACAATCACAGATACACACATGTACGTGGACACATCCATACACATAAGTACATACGTACGTGTATACATACACTCACACACACATACACACTCACACACACACACACACACACACACACACACACACACACACACACACACACACACACACACACATACACACATACACACATATATGTGCTCGCTCGTAATTATCTACATAATGATATACATCTTCTGGTAATGTCTAAATATAATAACACTAATAATAATAATAATAATAATAATAATAATAATAATAATAATACTCTAATATATATATATATATATATATATATAATATATATTATATATATATATGTTTATACTATAGTATAGTATGCAATATAATTGTATAGTATCGTATTGAAGTAAGTCTGATAACGGCAGATACATTGCTGAAATGAGGGTAGGACAACATCGAACATCGTGTCGTACACTTATACGCTAACGTACCCTACACTTATGCTAGTGCTTACTTACACTATTATCACACCTTAAGAACAATAGGTAACAGAAATACACGGAAGGACGCGAATGTTCGATAAATATGTGTAGAAAAAAATATTCTACTTTGTTTTATAAATTCATAAATAAGATTAAATTATTTTTTAATTAAAAACTAAAAATATACTAACTTTTCTTTATATATCATATATATATATATATATATACACTCATAAAGTAAATAGCTATAGCTAAACATTCTATAGAAATCTACATACTCGATTCGCTGAATACTATATACTATATGTATATAGTTTCATAATCATAGATATATATAAAGTATTATGTCTAGTGATGCGGGGTCACAGCCTGAAGGTCACTAGAAGGTCACGTGTCGCTGTAACCTGTTCCGATTCCACCATGGCGAACATGATTCCGTTCCTCTGACGCATGCTGGCCGCGTGGTCGGACCGGATGTACAGCTCGACGATCTGCTTCCATCGTCTGCGACACAACCAGCCCCGGAAGAACGATTGCACCTGCGCAGTGGGGTCGTGACGGTAGGTGGAGTTCTCACGGATAATAGAAGCGCGCGTAGATAACGACGCGGCGTTATCTCCGATCTACCCAGCAAACAGTAAGAGCAGCATAATAGCAGCATAACAGCATATGCTAGAGCCTCAAATGTTTACATTGTGCTATTATGCTGCTATTAAATGTCTATTATGCTGCTATTATGCTGCTCTTAATTAATCATGCTATTATGCTGCTGTTATGCTGCTATTATGCTGCCATTATGCTAATATTATGCTGCTATTAATTTTAAAAGTATATTATGCTATAATTTTAAAAGTATATAACAGCAGCATAATAGCATGAAAAATTAATAGCAGCATAATAGCAGCATAATATACATTTAATAGCAGCATAATAGCACAATGTAAAAATGTGAGGCTCTAGCATATGCTGTTATGCTGCTATTATGCTGCTCTTACTGTTAGCTGGGTAGGTCACTATCGGTAAAGTAATCGTACTGGCTATCGTTAACCGTGTCTTACCGAATGTAATGCATGCATTACCATTGTAATTGTGTACTAAATCTACATGAATATATATATATATATAATTATATATATTACAAATATAAAGTGTGATTTGTTATTAAAACAATCTTTTTACTAAAATAGTATATTTACTTTGTAAGTATACAAATACATGTTTAACATCTCGATATCATTTGATGATCGAAACAATACTGCGGGTACCGTCATGTCTTCGTGAACGTATCATGTAAGTCGTACATCTTATTATTAAATATAACCTTCTAACATTGTATTACATATTCTAAACTCGTATTAACGGTTGATAGCTATATAACTATACATGGAAATCCTGCAATATTAAATGGAACGTAGATACTTTCGACGACCACATTCATACGATATATGTTAAGCTATATTTATCTCCATATGGGGATCACAAACTATTGAATATAATATCTATCTGAAGATCACGATGACCTGCCTATGATATCTGAAATATTAGGCCAATATAATACAGATAACTCGGTAAACCACGGTGTTGATGTGGAGTGCTTAACACCATCATTTGTGAACGCTTTTCATTTTAAAAATGCTCTTATTTCTTAATTAATGATTTTAGAATACTTTAAG
>OZ025239.1:69183669-69186169 GCA_964019155.1 Osedax fenrisi | reverse complement strand
TTTACTTATATTTATAAATATTTTATATTTGTTATTATTGTAATAGTTTTGTAATATTGTTATCAAGTTGAGTGGGAAAATAACTAGTCAAGCTTTGCTCTCGTGTTTTCATGAGTGTTTACACTCTATCTTATTATAATATATATATATATATTAATTTATTAATATCTATATATTAATTTATTAAACCTATACCTATATATATATATATATATATATATATACAAACACACACACGCATATATATACATAGGTATACATAGGTATATATATATATATATATATATTATATATAATACAAAAATATCACTTTTAAAATGATACTTCACCACAAGTAAAGAAACATGGCCTACATTTCTACAATATATGGTTAATAGAATACCTATATATATATATATATATATATATATATACCTATAGGTATACGAATATATATATATATATATATACAGTATTATAATAAATAATGTTATATCTCTATTTATTTCTATAATTCGGGTATATATATATTATATTATTACTTATTTTATAACGACATATTATATGTGTTAATATATATATATATATATATATATATATATATATATATTTAACACACACACACACACACACACACACACACACATATATATATATATATATATATATATAAATGCAATGAGTATTACCAATGAAGTAAGCTGTGTTGCCGTGTTTACAAGCACACGCAATAATCTATCTCGGTAGACCGGGAGGACGGGTATCATGTTATCTACAACACACACACACAGTCAATATAGACCATTGCGTACATGTATGCTAGGTTTGGAAGGTATACCACACGGCCGTGTGTGTGCGGTAGTGTTTGACAATCATGGCGCACTTTTTAAATAATAGATTAAATGACAAAAATAGAACGATATTTACATAGGTATTATGCAACTAGGATGCAATTCGTATTGTACACGTTTCGTGCACTCTCTGCTGGTAATAGTTTATTCGAATTACAATGATATATATTTATATATATATATATATATTTATATATATGTGTGTGTGTGTTATCGTGATGATTATACGTATGCTTATATATGCGTATATGTATGTTATATAATATGCTTTTATTTAATTAAGCAGACGACCCTTCGAACGTGCACAAACAATCAAATATAGGGGATATAAGTAAATTAATAATGCTTATTTCCAGGAACTAATAAGTCGGCACAATACATCATAATACAATTACAGAGGTGTGCTGCTGTACAGATCATTATAACCAACGTCCAATTATGTGTATAGCTTCTGACGTAATTAATATTTATCATAATTATATTTTATATATATATATATAAGTAAAAATATATATATGCATATTAATTATATGATGATGATGATGATATTGAGTTTATTAGCACTAAAATAGGGTCATGTAGACCCCTTCGCTCGTGCGGGAAGAAAATAATAATAAAATAATAGTAATACGATAATAATTTGATAATAATATACATTCAATATACAACGGAAAAACAATAATAAACAATATAAAGGACTATTATATACTACAGTCTGCATTGATATGGTGTAGTTGTATATACTACAGACTGCATTGATATAGTATAGTGTTATATAATAATAAGATAATAATAATACAATAACAATTTAATAATGATATAAATTTAATATAACACGGATACAAATAATAAGTTGGATGATTTAATGATTATGGGTAGAGAGATAAGAAGAAGTAAGATTTATAAATCTTTTGTGGGATCTAATAGAACGAATGGTAGGAGGGAGGGAATTCCATAGGGTTGGACCGGAATTTTTAAAAGCTCTAGAATTTAGGGAAGTTTTACTAGAGTTCTGGGAGATAAGTAGAGGAGCATTTTGGTAACGAAGAGAAGATAATATAGTACGTTTTTTAATTAGATCAGAGATATAGCTAGGGGTAAAAGAATATATTGATTTATGGATTATAGATAGTATACGTAATTTACACCTGAGGGAGAAGGATTATATATATATATATATATATATATATATATATATATATATATATATATATATATATACATTATAATTACAATAACATCTAATTATGTTTAAGATTACATTATAAATAATAAATATATATAGTTAATCATCAATATTATAATATATATATATATATATATATGTATATATATATATATATCTAAATATACTGGAAGGCCTTGAGTTGCCCAGTTATATGATTATAAGTGATATATAAATATATAGTGAGGTGCTATTTTTCGGTTATTGATTTAGTGTGTGTATATATATATATATATATATATATATATATATAGAACGAGAAAGGGGCCCGGTATTGCCTGATTATTTATTTTATATATGTAATTTTAAGTATATATAGAGTCACTGCCTAGTTATTGATAATATGTATTTAAATTATATACCTATATAAGTATTGCATTGTAAACATAATATTTGTCTAATCATTCATTGGTGCTAACATTTATGTATAATAATTAGTAAACAT
>OZ025239.1:69108669-69176169 GCA_964019155.1 Osedax fenrisi | reverse complement strand
ATCCAGAATGGAAAAGCGGTTGGCCTCGATGAAATTCCTGCTGAAGTATGGAAAATAGACGATTTTCAAGAATTTCTTCTAGAATCCTGTAATTGTGTATACAACCAAGAAAGTATTAGAAGATGGAGAGAAGGGTGCATTCTCCCTTTCCCCAAAAAAGGTAATCTATCAATAACGAAAAACTATAGAGGAATCACACTCACACCAATTGCTGCCAAGATATACAACCTGATGTTACTAAACAGGATAAGACCTGTGATCGACCCTATCCTAAGGAAAAATCAAAATGGATTCAGGACAAACCGATCCACATCTGGACAAATATTAACAATTCGGCGCATATTAGAAGGCGTGAAAGCCAAAAAGCTACCTATAACGCTGCTTTTTATTGACTTTGTAAAGGCTTTCGATTCTATAGACAGACTTAAAATGGAAAATATATTAATAATATATGGAATACCAAAGGACATAGTCAATGCAATAATGATGCTATATAGGAATACAAGCGCTATGGTCAGATCACCTGACGGAGATACTCCTTATTTTGAAATTACGACCGGTGTCCTACAAGGAGATACATTGGCTCCGTATTTATTCATAATCTGCCTTGACTATATACTAAAACACTCCATAGATGATAATATTAATCTAGGCTTTACACTTTCACAAAGAAGAAGCAGTCGACATCCAGCTATACATATTACCGACATTGACTACGCAGACGATATTGCAGTTACTGCAGATACAATAAAAGATGCTGAGAAAATGCTACATCAAATCGAAGAAGCTGCAGAAGACATTGGACTGAAAATAAACTCAGATAAAACTGAGTATATGAGCCTAAATTCAAAGAGTGACAACATGATAAGCAGAAATGGAAATTCTATCAAAAACGTAGACAATTTCAAATATCTCGGCAGCTACATTGCAAATACTGAAAATGATATCAATACAAGAATAGCAAAAGCCTGGGCAGCACTGAATAGTATGATTATACTGTGGAAATCAAATCTATCAGAAAATCTCAAAAGAAGCTTTTTCCGAGCTGCGGTGGAATCAGTACTAGTGTATGGTGCGACGACTTGGACTCTAACAGCAACGTTGGAAAAAAGACTGGATGGAGCATATACTCGCATGCTCCGTGCTGCACTCAATAAATCCTGGAAAGATCACATCTCTAACAAAGACCTCTATCTTGAAATCCCAAGAATATCAGCCTCTATTCGGAAACAACGCCTACGATTTGCAGGCCATTGTTGGCGAAGCAAAGATGAGCTAGCAAGTGATGTACTTCTCTGGCAACCAACTCACAGCAAACGGCCACGAGGACGACCTGCCAAGACGTACATCGATCAACTACTGGAGGATACCGGATGCAATATAGATGAGATTCCAACCGCGATGAACGATAGAAAAGGATGGATGGAACGTGTCAAGAAATGCCGAGCAAGCTCGACCTGGTAAGGTAAGGTAATATATATATATATATGTAAATAGTGTATCGTGTATGATAAGCATTTGCAAGTGTTAATTAGGTATCCTTTTAAAACTAACAATCTAGTCATTCATGTATAACCATTCATGTATATATATAGGTAGTACCGGTGTAATTTTAAATGTACTAATTAGTGAAATGCCAGTAATTAACAGCACGCACGACTACACTATTGTCTACATTATTGTCGTATGTAGACATTATTCGGGATACCACAATATATATTCGTATTATATGTGTGTAATTCGAGACTATCGTGAAGGTATATCGTGTAGGCATTATTCTAAATTAAATAGCGAATGTTGACGTATTGAATTCGTGTAATTAATATGTTTCATTGATAAATTGTAATTGATAATTGATAATTATCAATGATAATAGAAAGTCACTCGTTTTCACAGTCACGTGCTATATATCACAGGTTATCATCACGTGTGTTACATACACATATATGATATATCATTATAATGATGCATTTATCTCGTCTGCCTCTAAACGGCTATACCTTATATATAACCTATAGGTTGTCCCGTACCTGATACATTACACGTGTCCTCCGTATGTCCTCCTCCGTCGCTGTATTGTTATTACCTATAGGAAAACAAAAGATAAACAATCGAGTAGCGGTTTGCTCATGCGCCAGTATACAGGCGGTATACCCGGTATAGTAATCACGGGTTGCCCCCTTGAACATTCCGTATACATACTATAGTACATACTATAGTACATACTATAGCACTATAGTGCTGTATTGTGCAGTCTGTGCGTAACATCGATGTAAAGAAAGTTCTGTATATCAATGGGCAGTACATGCAATGCATGTCATGCATGTATCATGTGTATTTCATATGTATTTCTCCATATAAATTTTACATTTTTACATATTTTACATTTTTATATATTTAACTTTACATAACTAATAAAAAAAAAAAAAAAAAAAACTAAACAGTATTAAAAATTAAAAGTATTAAAATAATAAAAAATGTATTAGAATTAAAACAATTATAAACAGTATTAATAACCTATAGTAACCTACAAATATATATATATATATATATCAATATTATTAAAATTGACATAAAATATGTGATACAAATATTTAGATTCTTTATAAATATTATATTACAATTATGAAAAATGTATTAATTATATTTTATACTTTGTTTTGGATGCTAACATGGGAATCAAATATTTGTTTTAGTTTTGTTTTATTCTTTCTTTTATATTTGTGTTTATTGTTTATTTTAATATCTATTTTTATGTAATTTTATTGTATTTTATCCGAATGAAGATGATGAAATATGACATTACACTACTGTTAGGAGATATCGAATTAAAAAAGCTCATCGCTTTCACTGATTCTCCTTAGACATTGTCTATAAACTGAATTCATTCATTCATTCATAACGATATTTATATATGTATATATATATATATATATATATATATATATAATAATAATATGTATATAGATGTTTATAGCAATATTTATAATTAATATTATATTATTACTAATTATATATATATAAATATTTATACATAAATATATGTTAGTGTTATAAACTAATATCGAATGTACTAGCTAGCATGTATTACCTAGCATGTTATGATGCATATTTAGTTCACGGCTCACTACGTTAGAACCATGATCGTGCTCGTGCAATGTTTCCATTGTTAATTAGAATTCTATTACGGCATGAAATAATGATATGCCTATATACGGCATAATTATCTATTGTTATTGCTATCGCCCACGCAATTATGATAGTATGATGAAACCAACGAATATATAACCTCACTTATATATATATATATATATATATATATATATATATATATA
Source organism: Osedax fenrisi (assembly GCA_964019155.1). Lineage (NCBI taxonomy): Eukaryota > Metazoa > Annelida > Polychaeta > Sabellida > Siboglinidae > Osedax > Osedax fenrisi. The sequence goes on along the minus strand of OZ025239.1, from coordinate 69,172,834 downwards.
TATATATATATATATATATATTCATATATGATATCATATATAATATTATTTAATTATACATTTCTGAATAGCTCTCTAATATCCTCTATAATATTTATGTGGTAATATAATAACATATTAATTAATACTAGTGATGTAATTCACATATATGTATGTTCATCCATTATTAATTATGAATTATTATATAAATATATGTAATCATCTTGATATATTTAATCAAATTATATATGTCATATTAGTAATATATATTGAATAATTTATAAATATTAAAATTTATATTGCAATAATTAATATTATTTAAACTTATTCATATATAATGTTGTTTTTTAGCACTTATCACAGATATGGCAACATTTGGTGGATATATATAACAATATAATATAGTTAATAATGAAAGAAAACAATTAATTAAATAAATAAACATAACGTTAAATTAAAGTAATTTATAAAAATAGTAATTATGCACTATTAATATGAGTGAATAATAAGAATAGTATTACATTGATGACAAATAGGCTGTGTAGTGCATTATTAAGGAAGGATATTAACGGATATGTTTAATAGAGGGAGGGGGGTTCCATAAGGATGGAATGATATAGCTGAAAGCACGTTTTCAATATTTCAGTGATAAAAATGTAGAGAAAATTAAGAAAACATAGGTATACGAGTGTAAGGAATTTAGTGGGCGTATTAGTGTTAGTAAGGCAGTCATGTAAGGAGTAGAGGTAGAATATATGGATTTATGAATGAGTGAAATGAGGTATAGGAGTGGCGATATTTACAGGGAACCAGTTATATATATATCCTATAAGAATTGATGGGAGTTCGTAATGGGAGTTCGTAATGCATGATCACAGCGATTAATGTAGAAACTGGTGCGGCGTATATATGCACTAATAATGCGATTTAAGGGGTAGTGCATTGTTAGCGAGGTAGCATATCACCTGTAGAGTGGGGAGGAGCCGTAGTCTATGCGATGTAATAGAAGAGGCGATACAATAGGTCGTGGTTAGCTGATTAGCGATATATTAGTAATATTGAGGAATAGATTGACATCCATAGTAACACGAATGATTAGGACAGATCTGTCGATGATGATTGAGTGACAGGGTAGCCGGCGGTAAAAAAAGGGGGACAACAATTAAAGTTTGACGGGATATCGAGGAGTGTAGATGTTGATGAGTTAAGCGGGCTGTTCGAGAGAAGCCGTGATCTAATAGTTGAATCACACTTACATAGATAGGCGTTCTCTGATAGTGTACTTGTGTAAATAATTGTATACATAATTTTATACTGATGTATAGGATTGAAGGACCTACATTGAAGGAGTGGGAGAACAAGGAAGAGTAAAGTTGAATATCATCGGGGTATATATAATAATGAGTACGGTTCCACGTAGACCAATCATTTCTAATCTTGAGATAATAATATAATGTCTCAGGGAATTGAGAGCACAAGAGAGGTATAATAGTCCAAGTTGACGGGTGATAGATGGATATACTGGAGTGTATTTTGTTTAGTAATTATTATATCGCGGTTCGGTTGAGTGCCCACGTCTAAATTCACTCTGAAATCATATAACTTTTTGTTAGCCGTCATTATATTCAGTTATATTGCAACAATTCATTTAAGAGTGAAATGAGGCGATAGTTGGTAATTGTATTTGGATCAAGTAAAGATTTATTGATTATTGGGAAGATTATAGCATTTATTTTAAGAAGTTGCACAAATACAATTATTGAGGGAAAGATTGACAACAAAAATTAATATAGGGATATAGTAAGGAATTTAATTATTTAAATCCTATTAAGTTAATTGGGTCAGAAGAACAAGAATTATTATTATTTTTAAGAGATAGACTTACAAATAAGATCATATATATTGAAAATAGAAAGAAAAATATTTCAAAAAAGTAATATTATAATATTCTATAAAATATCTATAGATTGGTTTATTAAAACAGATGCACATAATAGGGATATTTTGTAGGATGAATGAATATAAGAGCAGGTGTGTAGAATTTGATAATAATGACCTGTAAGTAAATCAGATTTACAATAATCAATGATACGCTGATAAATAATATGATATCTACAACAAATTAAATCGAGTGAATGACCAGCAATACTATAGTAAGGAAAGTTATACATTAATTAAGGGAGAAAGAGTCGGTAATATATTTGAAAGTGGAATGTGATAGTTTATTTGATTCTAAGTGGTAATTAAACTTACCAATAATAAATGTATGACTGTTGTGGGATAGCATACCTTGTATACGATGCAAACTATGTAGAGTGTCAATTATATAGTCGTAACATTCATTATAGAAAGTGATATAGTCTTGTTTTGGAGTTCGATAAATAATAGTAGAGGAGTATACATAGATATATAAAATAGAAGTAAATAATCCTAGGTGGAATTGTTATTAATAAGTAATGTAATTAAAATAGCAAGTATATATAGCGTATATATATATATCTTGTGTATATATATATATATATATATATATGTTTGTGTATATGTGGTATGCATAATATATACATGTATACCTATAGGTAATACTTTCGGGAAATTTTTCTAGCAAAGACGTTTCATTTATTTAATTGTTGTATTTATCGTGGACTTATACAAGAATATTTACGAATAATATATTACTCTGTATAACATACTAACAGGTGTATACATATATTAAATATGTATGGGAAGGCCATTCTTGTATCTACGATTTCTAAGAAAACATATAACACTCACGCGAAATCGTGTAGTTCGATTGTATATAATATAGAGCCACTACATATATAGGTTATATTTTCGGATAAATGTGAAGTTTATAATATAATTCGTATTAAATATATACATTTGAAATGTAAACAAATGTATGTTAAATTATTATTTATATGATGAAAACCCAATGTTCATTACTATATATAACAATTCAATAGTATGTGTTGGTTTTAAATGCTATACTATCTATAGTATTCTACCTCGTAGATAGTAGGTATACCTACTATCTACGAGGTAGGTCAAGTCTAATTTATACTGCATACGTAATTTAATATAATAAAAACATTATTGTGTGAAAATCGCGGCCAACCCTAAATCTATTTCAGTGATTTCGATACTACTGCTAGCAGCGGGGTGGATTATTATTAATTATGTTGCTTAGATAGGGAGTGTTATATCTTTGATTAGCAAACAATTTGATATTATGTAACATTTTCTATTATATGTAATATATGCGAATGTATACATTAATTAAATATACAATACAATACACGGCGTATGACTCAGCATTTATATTGTATTATCATCGTTAAAGTGATCTTTGTAAACGTGATAATATTGATGATTTAGGACGCGTAGTACGCGAAGTGACGCATAAGCTGCTGATGACGATGATGTCATCGCGGTTACGTGCAGCAGCAGCAGGAGGAGGACAGAGGAGGAGGTCACCGGGTCACCGCCGTGTGTACGGAAACACCCGATTATCGGTGATGCACCACGTGACGCAGGTGTGCGCGTGACGTCATTGTTGTTGTTACGTCATACTCTCTCGATGTGTATTATGCGATGATGATACCACGTGAGCGCGAGATAGAGCGAGAGAGCGCGAGAGCTAAGGTCGTGTCCTCATCGGACATAATACCCGACGTCACCGTTGTCGTCGCCGCCTCGGCAGCAGCAGTCGATGTTTAGGTCGTCAGTTAGACGGTGACCGGTAGGGTTTGCTAGCGTCCATCACTGCAGCAGCCTAATCGCTAATTATTAGTGGCGCGAGCGCGCGCGGTGGTGGGGTGGGGGCGTGGCCTGGTTACGTAACCCGACGGCTACGGTAAGTACTACGGTTGCGTGCGGCTATAATAACAACGAGAAGTGCAAGCCGACACTAGCGCTAATATCGCGCATTGTTTACGTAATATTATCACACTCCGCCACCACGCGATAACACAATATTACACACGAACGAAGCGCGCGCAGATAATAAAATGAATATTAATATTCGATTAAAAGACGGATTATAATGTTTTAAATTTAAATTTTAACATATTACTTATTTGATATATTACTACAATATAATATAAAATGTTATTAAAAAATGTCTATATGTATATTTAAATATATTGTTATTATTGTTATTTTGTTATTTTTTATTTGGTGGAGTCATTTCATCCCATCCAGGAACTTAGATGAAGTTTTCACATATAACCATATATGGCTGTAATGTCCCTTCGAAGCCGATCTCATGTTAAGGCATCCATGATTTTAACGAGAGCCGATCATTTATTTATACACAGTTATATAAGATCACTTCTAAATAATATTTTAAGACCCATTTTACAAACATTAATTAATGGTCCGGACGAGGCTCGAACCCGTGTCCTACTGCTTGTGTGTCTGACGCCTTAGCCACTGAGCCACACAAGCAGTTTAACATATACATATATATAAATATATATATATGTATATATGTATATATGTATATATATATATATATATATATATATATCGTGTATTATGTTCGTAGTGCGGCTGATGTCGCTAATTCATCAATAGTGCAGGTTAAACACGCGAGACGTGTGCGATGAGGATCTACCGTGGCGGTGGAGCGGGGGAGGGTGGCGGAATACCGATGTAATGCCGCCCCCGTAATCACATCTCTCATCGGAGGAGGATGAGGAGGAGGAGGAGGAGGAGACAGGCAGGCAAGCAGGCACATCACCCCATCTCGTCACGAATACTACCACGACCGGAAGCCAGCCGCAACAGCGCAGGAAATTAACATTCCTCTACGCGGGTGGGGGGGGCCTTACACTCCGATGTGGCAGCCCGGCCTTACGTACCAATAGTAGTAGTATTATTATTAAGTAAATATATGCAATCTATATACGTCTGTAATGAATACATATACGCACACATATATATATGATGAAATGTGGTTTCTAGGTACAGTTACAAGGGTGCTGTCACTCCTCGTAAGTGCACGTAAACTAAATAATAAAAATAAAACACAACAACCTCAAAAAACGAAAAACTATCGGAACAAATTGGAAGTAATAAGAACTAAATATAAAATATAATAATAATATAATGAACTTAGAAAGAGGATAGATATGATTTGAGATGAGTATTGAAGGAGGTGGGAGATTGAATTTATCTTATAGATGAGGGGAGTTCATTGCAGATAGATGCGATAATGTATGAGAATGAGCGTTTCTGCAGATTGCGCAGCGTTTCTTATATTCCATGGAATGAAGGGAGGATGGATTTGGGATAACGTGATGTATATTAGAAGTTTAACGTGTATCGTGGGTGGTGGAGCGAATTGAAAGTAAGTAAAATATATATATGAAGGAGTGAGGAATATATAAATGTATGGGTAATAGAAAGGAGTCGAATTAGGGATCGTTTTTATAGGGGAACCAATTTGGTAGAAGTTGAAAGGAGTCAGTATAGGAATGGTCATGTAGTTTAATATTTAAAATGGATCGTATGCATGATCTACAGATTCTATTTAATGGGGCAATGGAGGAAGCAGGAAGATTATATAATAAAGAAGAACAATAATCAATACGATAAATTATAAGTGTATTAATAAGGACAGCACATAGAGGACGAGTAATATGTTTACGGATATATCTGATTATAAATAAATGATAATTAGTAGCTTTAGAAATGTTGCAATATGGCTAGAAAAAGATAGATCATAGTCGAAAACGACAACAATATCGAGGACTGATTTGGTAAGTGAAATAAACATCTTCTCAAGGTAAAAGGAAGAGAATAATGGGTAGTTCGTAGGTATATTGAAGAGGGCTGTTTTTGAGGTATTTAATAGAATATTGTTGAAGAGAAGCCAGTATTTAATAGAAGAGACACACTGAGATAACTAGTTAAGAATTATCTGGAGTGGATATAGGGAGGTAGAAGTAGATTTGGATATCATCAGCATATATATGATAGAAAACGCCAGGAAATTGGGATATAATATACCTTATAGGTACTATATATATGGAGAATAGAAGTGGGCCTAGGACAGAACCTTGTGGGACACCATAGAGTAGAAGGCGGAGGTCAGAAGATAAATCACAGAATTTAACAGAGGATGATCTATTTAGGATGTACGATTTAAGCCAGTTGGGGGTACTACCATTAATGCAAATAATCTCAAGTTTCGAGATGAGAATATCATGGCGAAGAAAGTTAAATGCACAAGAAAGATAAAGGAGAACCATTTGACAGCATAGTGAGGGAGAAACTTTCGCATATATATTATTCGAGATTTGAATTAGCCCTGTCTTAGTTGAGTGGCCATTAAGAAATTCACTTTGCAGGACATCATGGGATGAGTCTAGTGACATAAATGTATTTATTTGATGGACAACGATTCTTTCAATAATGTTACTAATACTAGGAAGTTGGGAAATAACGTAATTACATAAGATAAATGGGTTGGAAGAAGTTTTTTTTAAGAATGGGAGTCATGATAGCATATCTAAAAGAGGGGGTAATATTACATTGGATAGAGAAGATGATAGTATAGTATGCAAATAAGATGATATTTCATAAATGATATACCTATAGGGTATTATCGATTCTTTTAAAAGTGTATTAATAGGTTCAGATATTTATATATATATATAAATAATTGTTATATAAGAGTTATATAATAGTTATAAATTAGCATAATAACCACGGATATATAGGGTATACCCAATATGTGTTATAACATCATATTTATAATTAATATGTTTACTAGAAAATATTTAAAATATTAAAAATATAACAATTTACACAATATAATCGATTATTTTTCGAGTACTCGAATTTATTATTGATTATCTGAAATCGAAATAAGTGTTCTCGGAAGCGGTTCGTTAGTGCGGCTACGCTTAGCTACGTTCCATATTGTACACTATTGTAATCACTGTTGATAAATTCACTCATGTTGATTAATATAAATGAATGATTAAATAAAGATAAGTTATCAGTGCGTATAGCTTATAACGTGTCGGTTAATTCAGTTAATACACAGCATATACATTAGTTCAACAGCAATGAATTTTAGATGTCTAAGAAGATTACCAAAATATCATATAAAGATATATTTAAGAATAAGGAAGTATGAAACAGAGTTTTCATGATAATCGGCAATCACAAATACCTACTAACAAAAGTGAAGGAGAGAAAGATACGGTGGCATGGTCATATAATTCGCCACGATTACACTATGTCAACAATATTCAAGGTACTGTTAATGACACAAGCAAGAGAGGTCGTCAGAGATTGAAATGGTCCGACAATATGCACGAATGGATAGAACTAAATGTATGTGATGCCATGAGAGCAACAACCAATTGAGAAAAGTAGAGACAATTTGTGAGAGATTCATCAGCACCCCTGCGGTTTAACTCTACGGGATAGGTAATCAGGTAATATATTAGTTATGAAGTGAATCAGCATACATTGATGCACGACATTGATGCACGACATTGATGCACGACATATGCAACATGAACAACTACCGTGTGGCTCAGTTGGTTAAGGCGTCAGACACACAAGTAGTATATCGAGGGTTCAAACCCCTGTTAAGCTCATTAAAATAAGTTTTAAAATAATATTTACAAGTGATTTTATATAAATGTGTATATATATAAATTATCTGCTTTCATTAAAACTACGAATGCCTTAACACGAGAACGGCTTCGAAGGGACATTAAAGACATTAGGTTACAAGTAAAAACTTCATATAAGTTCCTGTATGGGATGAAAGGACTCCACAATATAACAATAACACTACGAGTGTACCTGTCTCCTACCAGATACCAGATACCAGATACCAGTAACCATTGTAAAGTCACATATTGTCAAGTCACATATAAAATATTGCTGCTATTACATCATTAGAATTAGTAGATGAACATTCATATTTTATCGAACATGAGCAGTATAATTATACTAAAAACTTAAGTTCTAATGATTTCAGCCATGTTATTAGTTATTCAACAAAGATGAATATGTTATTAGATGAAACTGTTCGAGCCAAACTGTGTCACGTGAGCAATATAGAGATGTTTGCTATGATATCATTGGTCTAATTGCAACCCAAGATCTTTGAAACAGATTTCCAAGAAGTAAGACTACTGGTATCATTATCATTTTGAATTTATGATTTACCTGTAGGTAATATCATATTAGGTATTGTTTTTATATATATATATATTCTATTAACTATTTTAACTGGAATTTTATTGACCAGTTATTCATGTATCCTGAGGATTACATTTTGTATTGATAATATTTTAAATTAAGCTATGTTTAGTCTCATCAGTAGGATTATATATTTAAGCAATATTATTATTAATTATTATTATTATCCATATTATCTTTATTTTTATAATATTTATCTTTATTTCTATTACTATTATTATTATTATTATTAAGTTTTTATGAATATTATTACGTAATACCTAAATAGGTTTTCAATACGTTATGTAATTATGGGTTTATTAATATTTATAAAGTAATTATATATATATATATATATAATTAAGTATAAATAAGTATAAGTATAAATAAGTATAAATAATTAAGTAAATAACTAGAACTCATAACTAAATGAATAATGAATATATATTAAAAATTTAGAAAATATAGGTATACCTATAACTATTAATTGTGAAAAGCCACAACTAAATACACTACTACAACACGAGCGATGCTATACTTGTGCGTTTATATTATTGAATAATGTACAATTACAATTATATAACTAATACACGTATGTTATGCACACGTGATATGGGCGTGATATGGGCGTGATATGGGCGTGGTTAACGACACAATACCACGTAACGTTGTTACGTAATTCTTGTTCATCGCGCTTACATCACAAATAACCACCTGCACGTATTTAGGCGTACAGACACGCGTTTACCCGCGCACACACATATACTTACGCTTACACATATGTGTGTGCGTACTTCTAGTACGTCGTATACACGCGCATAGGTATATCCATAGGTATACATATAAGTATACATATAGGTATACTATGAATATTTCAAATAACCAAAGCGTCCGGCCGGCGGTCGTTAGCGAGTGTACTAATAGTGAACGGAATTATTAACAACAACATTTGAATTGTAATATATATATATATATATATATATCGTATACGATAACACTAAATAAGGATAGTTCTATGATTATATTTTAACTTTAACGATAACAAGAATTATATCTTTTAGATATCAATTCTGAATATATATATATATATATATATATATATATATATATATATATATATATATATATATATATATATATATATATATATATATAGATATATATCTTATCTTGTTAGTGATGTTTATCTATCATTATTTACTATTACATGATCCTTTGTGATAGATATCACACATAACCAGTAAACATATCAATAATACGGTACAATAATATAGCATATATCGTCCGGCTGAAATAAAGAACAATGAAACTATTATTTAAAAGTCGGCAGAAATGTAAGAGCGCAGTCAATATAAAAATAACAATATATCTCACCATGTATTTGCCGTCGAACCGACCAACTGATCCATACACATATCAATGTCTACATTTATATATACTGTCAACTCTCGGTAAGTCGGACAACGGATAAGTCGGAATTCTCGATAAGTCGGACACATTTAGTTGGTTTGGTTGGATTTGTATCTAGTTCCATGTTAAATTAATCGGATAAGTCGGATAGGTTGGATTGGATAAGTCGGACTTTTCTATAAGTCGGACACATATTATAGTCATTTTTATGATTTTCAAACTGGATAAGTCGGACTTTTATAAATTGTCAGAAATTTTAATTTAAATAATGAATATTATAATTTTAGTAAGTAATATAATTGAATACAACATTTTATGTTGTTGATTGTTGCATAAATCCATATTTCGGTAACCCTTTAACTCACGCTGCGCATTGCATGTCTTATTTGCATGATATTCTTAATCTCTGATAAGTCGGACACTTTTCCCGGTCCCTTGCGAGTCCGACTTATCGGAAGTTGATTGTATATTTATATATTAATTGATTATTAATTATTTTCATTATTTAATCACATTTAATACATCATTAGAAATAAACTAAAATTAAAATTAAACGTATAATATTAAAGTATTAACATTACTACACATATATCTGCAAATAAATACCCGTACACCTCACTCGCTACACCTCACACATTACGTAACACGACTACCGGCAGTGACGTCACGATGACGTCACGATCCGCACGCGCACACACACATACACACAGAGCATCGCACGTGATTGATGAACCTTCCTCTCGCCGCTAGGAGTCGCATCTCTAATCGATAGCGATTCACCGATAATGACTCACCGATAATGACTCACCGATAATGACTCACCGATAATGACTCACCGATAATGACTCACCGATAATGACTCACCGATAATGACTCACCGATAATGACTCACCGATAATGATTCACCGATAATGACTCACCGATAATGACTCACCGATAATGACTCACCGATAATGATTCACCGATAATGACTCACCGATAATGACTCACCGATAGCGAGTGTTTAAACGTTACAATAACGTAGCGCCTGCCGCCCCTTTTCCGCGCACGACACGTACTACAGTGTAACACATTGTGTGCGAGTGTGTGTGTGTGCGTATGTGTGTGTGTGTGCGCGTGTGTGTGCGACAATAGCATGTCCTCCCTGATACATGTCCTAGCCACAAGCACGATACACTGTAAACGCTACAGACGATACCAGATCAAATGGGATATCAAGATTAATTATTATTTATTATAAATTATATATATATATATATATACATATATACATTGTAAACAATTATTTGCTATAATACTATATATATACATATATATATATATATATATATATATATATATATACATATATATATATATATATATATATATATATACAAATTATATATTTTATATTCGCGGTATAAAATATATTCATGCATATACATACAACATTATATGTCTTACTCGGAATTAGCTATACAATGTATTATGTACAATTTACACACACACACACACACACACACACGGGCGGGCGGAATGTACACATGTCTCGTATGTATAATTAATGAACCGAGAGTATATGTGCATGTATACACATGCATGATGCGCTTCATGTGCGGCACCGCATTATCTATTGGCGATTATCGCAATTGTTTCATGTATATATTCATGTATATATATATACATATATATATATATATATATATATATATATATATATATATATATATATGTGTGTGTGTGTGTGTGGTGTATACTATATATCAGAACTAAACTATGTATATCTATAATACCATGATATCAAGGTAATTATAAAAGTCATGTGTAGTATTGATTATCTATTTTTAGAATTGTGTTATTATCTGATACGTCATCAATTATAACGTTACAAATGATATACTATTATAATAGTTAGTCCCGTAGGTCATAAAGGCGAACACTTAGTATACATACTACCTATAGGTCAACTTTATAACATATGTTAGTTATTAAAACGTAATGAAATGGTGAGACTTAAGCCATCCTAACTTACGCACGCATCTCAACAAATCATCATTTATATAATAAACCATATATGTATATAACTTAATGTTATTTATAAATAGTTATCGAATAAACTATATATGTGTATACAAGGACATTGAGAACATCTGTATCCATATCTTATAAGTTACAAAACATGTAGAATTGATTACTGTTGTATGTATTATTGTCTCGTTGTCTTCTTACATGTGTCCTTACCTACGTCCTTACCTACGTCCTTACCTATGTCCTTACCTATGTCCCGTAACAATGTCCCATAATATTTAGATACAGTGGCGACTTTATCCTGCTGCATTGTGGGTCGCTCTCGTCGTTAACCGGCTTAATTGCAATGATGAATCATCAATGATGATTCATTCAATGATCCTATGAGTTGTATTGCACATCGAAAGTGACCGTATACATTAGTTTCTCGGTGTTCTCCGGTGTGCGGTAGTTATTCATATAAGCGTTAGTTATTATCACGAGCATCGATGTCATTCTCATCGGTATTTCTTTATTCGTTTTGATACCTCGGTATATTATGGTAGTTATAGTATGTTATAGTATGTTATAGTATGTTATAGTAGTTATAGTATGTTATAGTATGTTATAGTAGTACCTAGTTACCTACAAACACTCCTCGTGAATATGCTATGTATTATTCATAGTAAGTCATTATTTAGTGTCCATAGTTTACATTCATATACAAAATATTGATGATACCAAGGAACTCATTAGTAAGATAATGATAATCCTCGATGTTTTCGATATTATATTCAAGCAGATCTTGTGTACACGATTATGTTTTATATTTCTGGTTTGATTCTGACTCTGAAATAATTGATCCGAGATATTTGAAGCTGTTTATAATACTTATGTTTATAATACTTAATTGTCTCACTTTAATTATAATTGTGAATTTTGCTTAGTAATTTTCTTTTATTTTTGTTTTTTATTCTGCATTGATTTCCATGATATATTATCTTGATTGATTGATACTTTATTTAAGCATATAAAGCATAGTCGAAATATATAATAGAATGTATAAAGTATAAATATTTGCTAACGATAACATACGTTATAGAAATAAACAAAGATTAATACGAAATTAATAAATTAAGTACTTGATGTTATGTCTATTTGATAAACCCAGAAGTGTAAATACCAGAAACGTAAGCTTTACTGCCCGACTAACTCGACAAAAGAGACTATTTTTGAATTCTTTATATTTATTTTATTGTTATCCTTTTTATATTTCTACATAATAAAGAGTATTCATTTTGATGTATGTCTTTTATTGTTTTCATGTGTTAGTTTTTTTCATTGTGTTACTTTATCAATATATTTTATTTTTATTTTTATTTTTAAATGTTTTATTAACTACAAAATCACGTGGTGGTTATGGGCGACATAAGAAAGAAACAAAAATAAAATAAATAGAGTACAATAAAAATAAAGGAAAAGGGAGTGTAGGTTACAATGTTAATAGGTGCGTGGAGAGTTTACATTTAAATAGTGACAGGGGTTTCAAACACCTAATGTCATATGGTAGAGCATTCCAGTATTTTGGAGCTACCACAGAGAAATCAGATTCATAATGAGCAAAGATAGTCGAGCGTTGCACAATTTTCATCGTGTGACATTTCCTGATAGCTAGACTAATGGTCTGAATACTGATCAAGTCTGCTAGGTACTCGGGAGATCTAAGATGGATCACCTTATAGGTATTGCATAGTAGTCTGTACCTGTAGAGATACCTAAACTTAAGCCAGCCGAGTGATCGCATTAGGTCGATATTGATACTATTGAAGAGAACTTCAGTTTATAAAGGGTGCGTATAGCACGTCGTTGTATCATCTCAAGTTTAAGCATAAGCTTTAGGGGTAGATTACATAAAAGTAAGCATCAGTATATAAGTCTACTGAAGACTAGCGAGTGTATTAGACATTTAGTCATTGAAAAAGTCAATTTATTACGTGATTTTCTAATGTTATAAAGAAAATAGTTGGCATTGCGAATCATTATAGATATGTGGTCAGAGTAATCTAGGTGGGAGATTATGGTGAAACCAATAGTTGTTATGGACTGTGAGGAAGTTTTGGTCATATTAAGTGATAGGGTATTATGGTAGAACCAGTCAGTAAGTTATGTGAGACAGTTAAAAATAGACAGTTAAATAGAGTTGGAGTTACAGGAAATGGGAAAAGAAGCATACATTTGTAGATCGTCGGCAAATAGATGATAGTGGATGTAAGGATATTTATGAAATATGGATTTTATGGGTAAAATATAATTAATAAAAAGTAAAGGACCAAGCACATATGGAGCCTTGTGGAACGCCATGAGTGCTGATAAATGGAGTAGATAATGATGAGTTAATTTTCACTGAAGAGGACCTTAAGGAAAAGAAGGACAGAAACCAACTGTATATTTGACCATGAATACCGATTTTATTGAGTCGTAAAGCAAGAATGTCATGGTTTAGAGTGTCAAAGGCACTGAATAAGTCAAATAATACAATGAGGTAGGGGGTTTTGTTGTCAAGGGATAGGAGTAGAACATTAATGATAAGATTCAATGCTGATTTAGTTATCCGATATATTCCTTTCCTTGATATATATATAGTAAAACTAAAAATAAATAATAAACTAAATAATAAACTTCGTTATAGTGAAACCTCTCTATGAGAACAAGACCTATATTAACTTAGCTGCAAGTGTATATTTTTACTATAAAATAACCCCTTCTAAGAAAATTGTATATAAGAAAAACCTTGGCACAAGAAGAAATATGTCGCTTATTAGGAAGATAATAACTCTTCTGTAAGAAATGAATGAATATTTATTCAATTATGTGCAGGTTACTAATATAACTTAACTAAAAAAGTAATAGTTAATATGTTATATATATATATATGTATAACTATAGGTATGTTACAATACTTACTTGCAGTACTTAGAACTATAAATAGAATTGATCGTACGGTAGTGAGACCAGTAAATGCTGTCTACTAGTGACGTAATGTGTGCTAATGACATCTTAGTACTATCTATATAGTGTGATCTTAATTACTGGATACACTATCATTACATAATTAATGAAGCCATCGGTACTAATTAGTATAACACTAAACATTAACACATGTATACTACTACTACTACTACTACTACTACTACTACTACTACTACTGCTACTGCTACTGCTACTGCTACTGCTACTGCTACTGCTACTGCTACTGCTACTGCTACTGCTACTGCTACTGCTACTGCTACTGCTACTGCTACTGCTACTGCTACTGCTACTGCTACTGCTACTGCTACTGCTACTGCTACTGCTACTGCTACTGCTACTGCTACTGCTACTGCTACTGCTACTGCTACTGCTACTGCTACTGCTACTGCTACTGCTACTGCTACTGCTACTGCTACTGCTACTGCTACTGCTACTGCTACTGCTACTGCTACTGCTACTGCTACTGCTGCTGCTGCTACTGCTGCTGCTGCTGCTGCTTCTGCTGCTGCTGCTGCTGCTGCTGCTGCTGCTACTGCTACTACTACTACTACTACTACTACTACTACTACTACTACTACTACTACTACTGCTACTACTACTACTACTACTACTACTACTACTACTACTACTACTACTACTACTACTACTACTACTACTACTACTACTACAACTACTACTACTACTACTACTACTACTACTACTACTACTACTACTACTACTACTACTACTACTACTACTACTACTACTACTACTACTACTACTACTACTACTACTACTACTACTACTACTACTACTACTACTACTACTACTACTACTACTACTACTACTACTACTACTACTACTACTACTACTACTACTACTACTACTACTACTACTACTACTACTACTACTACTACTACTACTACTACTACTACTACTACTACTACTACTACTACTACTACTACTACTACTACTACTACTACTACTACTACTACTACTACTACTACTACTACTACTACTACTACTACTACTACTACTACTACTACTACTACTACTACTACTACTACTACTACTACTACTACTACTACTGCTGCTGCTGCTGCTGCTGCTGCTACTACTACTACTACTACTCAGGGCCGGCTTAAGGGGGGGGCAAACCGGGCAATTGCCCGGGGCCCCACATTTTGGGGGGCCCATGAATTATTTGAGAACATATTTTTTACTATTTATATAAAAAAAAAACTTCTTAACTATATTTTTCTTAATTTTTCTGTATATATTATTAATTCTAATTAAAAAAATAAAAATAATATAATAAATTAATTAAATATGAGTTATTTAGACTGATTTGAAAAGTGAATTTTACAAAAATTTCTAAATTTACACGAAGAAATAGTGGAAACAAATACATGATATTGTTGGAGCACATGCTAATAGTGATAACCATAGATCATCTCAATCTCTGCTTGTCAGATAAAATATTATGAAAATATTTGATAAATAATTGTTTTTTAAACTAGAAAGTGATAAATTATAAACGTATTAAGTGAATATTAACCATAATTGAATCTTAACAATTTATAATTCTATAATTAGTTTTTACGAAAAAAAAAGTATATTTCTTATATTAAAATTAAATATGAGATATATATTAAGATATATGTTAAGATATATTTTATAACTATGATTTCTGATATTTGTAAAGGATTATATTTTTTATAAATTACGAAAAAAAACGATATTCTATATAGATTAATAATTTGTATAGTAATTAAAACTAATTAGATATTTTCAAAATAATTTTTCTCAATCAATAATTAATTTTCTCTATCTACTTATCGTATTAATAAAAGGTTTATCTTCTCATAGTGTATATATTATTATAATTTTGTTAGTGTAAATAATATATATATATCCATTCCTCAATACGTACTCTTACTGTATAACACGACTGGATCACCCTAATACAACATATCATAAATAATCGCGTATGTGGCTACCCTTTTCCCTTAAGTGTAAATTACGTATACTATCTATCTAATACATAAATCAGTATATTCTTTCACTCCTAACTATATCTCTGATCTAATTAAAAAACGTACAATATTACCTTCTATTAGTTACCAAAATGCTCATCTAATTCTCCCATAACTCTATAAAACTTCCCTAAGTTCAATAGCTTTTAAAAATTCCGGTCCCACACTATGGAATTCCCTCACTCCTACCATTCGTTCTATTATATAAAATCATCCAAATTATTATTTGTATCCATGTTATATTCAAAGTATATTGTTAGCGTATATTATTATTAAATTTTTGTCGTATTATTATTATCTTATTATTATATAACACTGCTCTATATCAATACAGTCTGTAGTATATAACATTCTACTATATCAATGCATACTGTAGTATATAACACTCCAATATATCACTGCAGACTGTAGTATATAACACTCCTCTATATAACTTATTATGTTTGTCCGTGTTATATTCAATGTAAGTTATCAATTCCTATATTATTATTAAATTAGCGAGACGCTGCTTCTATAGTAGCTATATCTCGCCGCGCCACCGTTTTAAAAATGGTTAAATTGTTATCATATTATCATTATCTTATTATTATTTTCTTCCCGCACGAGCTGGTCTACATCTTTTAGTGATTAATAAAACTTATATCATCATCATCATCATCATCATCATATAAAATAGTTTTAATTTAAATGGTAATATTCTGCTTTATAGTAATTTTAATAATGAAAATTATTGATGAAAGGGAATTATGTACATACAATTTTCAACAGACTATTATTAGAGAAGGAAATTATATTTATATATATTGAAACATATATTATTTATAATTATATATATATATATATATATATATATATATATATATATAATCTAAATATAAAACTCTAAAGTCATTTTTGCAATTAGCCAACTAGTACTTAAAACTGAATGTTTAGATTTACATCACCCTCATCTATATATTTATATATATATATATACATACACACAATGGCGATATTCTTATTAGAGTACAGGTGATAACTTAATAATTGAAGAAATATAAAATTCAAAATATTATATTATATATCAGTGTACTCAATTCCAGATATATCACATATAGGTATTTTAATAGTCATCGTCATATATACCAAGTTAGGTATTATTATTATATAGGTATTTATTGATGTACGTTCAGATTCATTATCACATTGGTCAATATTTAGCTAACGATTTAGTAGAATTATTTTAAATAATAATATAATTATAATAGATTATAGAGCTCAAAGTTATGAAAAATCCAGCAATATGTCTGGAACATTCAATAAAATGAAAGATATCATAATATATCATAGTCCATTGTCAATATGGATCCCCATATCTGAACATTTTCATCCTAATATATTTAATGGTAAGTAATACTTACACTTGAGAGAGAAGCTTCTCTAAACTTAAACTTATAAATAATTTTCTGTGAAATTATCTGACACAATAAATACTTTCAAGTCTGTAATATTATCTTTAGAATCAAAGCTAATTAATTAAATAGATACTGAAATACTACTAATAAATACTACTGATTTAGAAGAGGAAATCGAGTAAAATAAATATGTAATCATATTATTTTAAATAATTATATCATTTAACCTATACTTATATAATTTGTATTAATTAACTTGTAAATTATAAAATATTACATTGCAATGATTGTAAGTTGGTATCGAAATATCTATTTACATCAATAGCGTGAAGGAGACACCCCTCTATATATTATATGCATCTTAAAGTGGGTCTCCTTCACACGATACATGTAAATATATATGAAAAAATAAAATTTTGTAAAGATTATAAATATTTTTACATAATTCGACCACGCATAATATAAAAATAATACATCATAATAATATATATATAAATTGAAGAGTTATAAATATTAGTTATTTCTAGAATGGCCCATTTAATATGTTATGAAATTCTTATGGGGCCCATACGTTTTTTTTGCCCGGGGCCCATAATATGCTTAAGCCGGCCCTGCTACTACTACTACTACTACTACTACTACTACTACTACTACTACTACTACTACTACTACTACTACTACTACTAGGAGTAACGGCGTTACTTCACAAGTTCCGATGTACTCATCTCGTTGAGTGAGGCGATTGTTGTTGATATTGTATAACATATTGTGAATATGTATTTCAATATGATTTGAATACATAAATACATGTTGCTTGGTTTACCTAACTATTGTATGTTACTATTGTTTGTTACTTTTCCTCTAATACTTTACCTCGAACCAAACACCAAAGCGAACCAAACCGGTAAAGTCACATTAAACATATTTAATGGCCAGTGATACTGACATTCATCCTTCCTGGCCAGGGGTTGGTAAGCGCATTCCCCCCTATCTCCCTCTATATATATATCTCTCTCTCTCTCCCTCTATATCTCTCTATAATTATCTATATCTCCATAGCTTTTATATATATCTCACCATATATTTACCTCTTGCTCTCTCCCTTACTCTCTACCCCACAAATGTTGGGCCACAATGAATGATACATTATGTATCCCTATCCCCCCTCCATATATATAACTCCTACATATCTCTTCTTCTATATCTCTTCCCTCTCTATCCACCCCATCTCGCCCTCTCCATATATATATATATATCTCTCCGTATTCCCATATATCTCTATCTATATACATCTATATAGATGAACATATATATCTTCATATATCCATATACCCTGTATCTCTATATCGCTTCCTATCTATAGCTATATCTCTATCGACAGTGACGCAATAGTTAGCCATCGTTACGTAATCACGATATAACGTAACGATATTACGTCACACACACACGCACACACACGTGCGCACTGTTTAGCACGTCACAAGCGCTGCCAGCACCTCTCTCTAGCTCGCGTTTCTGTCAATATTGACTTTAAGTTACAAAGTGTGCGCGCTCTCTCTCGCTCTCTCTCTCTCTCTCTCTCTCTCGAGTGTCCGACGGCGGTCCGTGCGTCCGTGTGTTCGGCGGTCCGTGCGTCCGTCGACGGTCCGTGTGTTTGGCGGTCCGTGCGTCCGTCGGTCCGTGTGTTTGGCAGTCCGTGTGTTTGTATAGCGGTGATCTAATTAACGATGCGGACACCACAACGACGGGTGTGTCGCCACATTCTAATATGCTTATTAATTAATAATGTTATCAGTACGGTGTGCTCGGTAATTAATTTAGCGACTATTTAGTACCTACTTCTATGTACTACAGTAGTTAGTTTAGAAGCTATATGATATATATATATATATATATATATATATATCTTTAAGGTGTAATATATTACATAATAATGATAAATCTACAGTGGATTATATTCTCTCAATAACGTAATAACAAGTAACGGATACTATAGTACGCAATAGCGGTAGTATCTTAAGGGGCACAAATACTGCATACATGTATACATGACTAGATATCCTCTATCTTCCGTGTATTCGTGTATATAATATGTGCAAAGCTTAGTTTTTAGATTAAATGTTATATAAACTATTAAAATAAGGTACAACTAAAGGATGAACAAAGGTACGCAATATACAGTACACTTATATTTAAATGTACGCAATACTGTTAAGGTGTATTTGTACCCGCTTAAAAGGTACAATCTAATAGCTATATCGACGTGTACCCATGGTATATGTATACGTCGATATAGAAGTAGGCCGCTATATGTACAATATAAATAGTCTCTCGAATGTGGTGACAGTTTTTATTAATGTACGTATGCAAATCTACTCAAGAATTAGAAATGTTTAGGTATATTGATTAACGAACTAGTAAAGGAAACGTTACCACTAGATACGCATAACTAGAAGTTCTACATCCACATCGAGACAGCAGTCATGAGTCAACATCACCTACAACTAATACAGAGTTGGGATATCCAATTTAAACTCTGAAATTCGATAACTCATTATCTCTACATCGTTATACCTATGGCTATAAAACGTAGATGCTGTTGCGACAGTCGAGGACAGTGATCGAAAGTGAAGCTACGCGTAGAAGATTACTTACGCGATTAACGTAGCGCTAATGAACGTTGAATATGTGTAGGTGATGTCGGTGATGTCGGTGATGTCGGTGATGTCGGTGGTGTAGGGGATGTAGGTGATGTCGGTGATGTAGGTGGTGTAGGTGATGTCGGTGGTGTCGGTGATGTAGGTGGTGTAGGTGATGTAGGTGATGTAGGTGATGTCGGTGATGTAGGTGATGTAGGTGGTGTAGGTGGTGTAGGTGGTGTAGGTGATGTAGGTGATGTCGGTGATGTCGGTGATGTCGGTGATGACGGTGATGTCGGTGATGTCGGTGGTGTAGGGGATGTAGGTGATGTCGGTGATGTAGGTGATGTAGGTGGTGTAGGTGGTGTAGGTGGTGTAGGTGATGTAGGTGATGTCGGTGATGTCGGTGATGTAGGTGATGTCGGTGATGTAGGTGATGTAGGTGATGTCGGTGATGTAAGTGATGTCGGTGGTGTCGGTGATGTAGGTGGTGTAGGTGATGTAAGTGATGTAGGTGGTGTAGGTGATGTATGTGATGTAGGTGATGTCGGTGATGTAAATGATGTAGGTGATGTAGGTGATGTCGGTGATGTATGTGATGTAGGTGATGTCGGTGATGTAAATGATGTAGGTGATCACGAACCTTTATTATTGAACATACAGAGAAAAGGCTAATATATAACTATATATACATATGTATATATATAACTGCCTGTGTGGCTCAGTGACTAAGGCGTCAGACACACAAGAAGTAGGACACGGGTTCGAGCCTCGTCCGGACCATTAATACCATTAATTAATTTTATAAAATGGGTCTTAAAATATTATTTAGAAGTGATCTTATATAATTGTGTATAAATAAATGATCGGCTCTCGTTAAAACCATGGATGCCTTAACATGAAGGCGGCTTCGAAGGGACATTAGAGCCATATATGGTTATACGTGATAACTTCATATAAGTTCCTGGATGGGATGAAAGGACTCCACCAAATAAAAATAACAAACAATAACAATATATATATATATATATATATATATATATATTTCCTAATCATAAAATATTCGATTGAATGCTAACAATATATGTCTTACTAAATACTATTTACTAATTGTATTATTGTTATAAATATTATTATTATATATTGTTATCTATTAATTGTCTTTATTATTATTATAACAATAACTATTATGATTAATTATAAAACCAATTTACTTATAGTCTAATTCTCGTTATATTAAAATTACGGATTTCTGGGATAAAATACACCAAGTATTATTATTATATCATGTGCATATATACACATATATGTGTATGTATTTATATATGAATATTTTCATATATATATATATATATATATATATATATATATATATATATACATATTATATACATATATAATATTAATTATTAATAAGAATACTTCTATTATATAACATATTATATATTGCTATATCATAATGTTTATTTATAATCATTATAATACTATAGTATACATATATGTATACTCAATTTTACATAATATTTTTATAATTTCACTTAAATTTCAAATATTTAACTTATAAATATATATATATATATATATATATATATAATATATATATATATTCATAAATACATATTTGAAATATGACAATTATCAAAATCATATACACATACATCTATAAAAGTGTGTTTTATTTATACAGTTATTTATAATTCCTGAAAATGTCATTAAGTGAAAACATTATATTTGATAATATTCAATATAAACTATGCATAATTTAAATGAACATATATGGTAACTATATGGTAATTATAGTAACACTGATAGTGATGTTAACTTATGGATGATAATGAATAAACTATTGATGTATTGTTAATAGAACACATGGATAACTGTGGGTGGTGCCTGGGATAAATTCGTCGTACGTATTCCATTATATATGTATGCACACATACACACACATATATATATATATATATATATATATATATATATATATATATATATATATTTATATTCTTATAATGCTATGTTTAAATATAAATAATGTGTATTAAATAATATTATATTCTAATATATTACATATAAATATATATTTATATATATATATATAAATAGTATATTATATTTTAATATATCTAGTGTAAGAAGTGAATTCATGTATAAGTTCAAATTCGAATAATAAGAGTAGCTTAAGGCGTATACAAACCTGATTATATATATATATATATATATATATATATAAATATTTAACCGAAATTTAGAATACTAATACATATACACATATATATATAACTTATACGTGATGAATACATATCACAACATGAATGGTGCCTACAGGCTAGGGGCGAGGGGGGTTAGAGGTCACGCATTAGCATAACTTAACTACAGAGGTCACGAGGTTAACCTCGACACGACACGCTATTGTGATCTGTACACACAAGCATCGGTGTCCGTGTTAATTAATTCTATTTCGGAGATCCGTTAATATACGTGACCGCCGATGTACACAGCGAACTATATCGATATATCTATATATATATATATATATATATATATATATATTAAGTAGTATAATCATTTTATAGCAGGTGATTATGATATTATCATATACTTAATGTCCCTATCATTGTTATATGCTTATGCATAGTATGTATATAATGTTATATTTAGCCGATGTTACCGGTTATAATAGTACGCTATAATGTGTATTATTACAGGATATACTACATTACTACTACTACTACTATTACTGGGTGTTACTACAGGATACGGGTCATGATTACCGGGGTACAGGGTGACGGGTATCTCGTGTACCCGATGTATTACGAACCTTCTTATCGTGAGGGGCAACCGACTTTCCGACGCTGACCGAAGTAGCTACGGAGGTAACCGACAGACGTTCGCAGTAGCAACCCTCGAGTAGCGCCACACCTGAAGGTCGAGTGGCGGCCTCGTTTTCGTAGTAGAACAGAAGGTTCTGGTACAACTTGAACCAGCGCGTTCGCCACTTGCCTACCGCATCGGAAGACTTCTTGTACAGGTAGCCGGACAGGGAAGGTTGTTGACGGGCCTTATTCGATAGGTACATCAGTTGAGCGTCGTTCAGACGGATGGACTTCTGCATGTCTGCCTCGGCTGTGTTGCTCTAGGTGTGGTTGTGGTTGTGGTGGGCCGGCCTTACGTTCCGTCCTTAATGTCCTTCCGTCCGTAAGTCAGCGGAGGTAAACGACGGATGAAGTCTGCATCGCGCACGGACCTTTAATCCCGTTAGATCTTAATCTAAATTGATGTCGGAGTGGTACGTCGGTGGGTACGCGTGAGGTGCGCGTGGGGTGGGCTCGGGTAGGTAGTTAATGCGCCTACTACTTTATTCGGTTACACTCGCGCGGAGATAAACGTTCAGGGTCATGTGATATGGTTCTAGGCTATACGATGAAAGTCTCTCGAGGCGGCGGCGGTCGTGGTGTTGTACGACGCACGCCGACAACTCACGCAGAGTCGGCGTGCGTCGCCCGAATCCAGGTACGGCGCGCGCTAAAAGGGGCGTTTATCTGAGGCTCCTCCCCTTCCTCCTCCCCTTCCTCCTCCTCCTCCGCCTCCTCGTCATACACTTGTGGGCACGCTGATCGCGAAGAGATGATGCTCGACCCTACATCTTCATTAGATTTAGACTGACTCGTAGCCGTGCCGATTAATTGTTGCGTAACGATCTAGCATCGCGTAACAATGGCCCGAACAATGGCTACAATAATGGCCACAATAATGGCCACAATAATGGCCACAATAATGGCCATAATAATAGGAGACTCACTATAACAATACGAGGCCCCACTGTACATCGTCTACTAAGTATACATATCTACAGTGACCACTTCTAGTATATCGTATATCGTACATGTATGTATCGAGAGAACAATTATCTTACGTCATAGCAGAGTGCTCTCGATAACCATGCTGATGACATAGGATACCTGTGATTATTGAATATAGGTTGTGCAGTCGTTGAACATAGGTAGTTTAGTCTATTGGTAGCCATCTACTGCAGTAGATATCGGATAGAAAATCAAGTGTTTCAATAACAATTATATTTATATATACATTATTTAGACCAGGAATAGGTGTGTGTGTTCTTTGCGTTAAAGTTAGCTCGTATATTCACTATGATGTATGTGAATGAAGTAGGGCTACAATGCCCGTTTATGTGTAACTTAGTTGTTTTAATTTATCACCTACATTTATCTATACATTTATTGATAATGTTATATATACATATATATATATATATATATATATATATATATACATTATTGGTATATTATATAATATAATATAATAATTACTTAATAATCACTATATATATAATAAATAGATTTTATATACTTAAATTATTGTATATATATATAAGTATATATATATATATATATATATATATATATATATATATATATACTGAATATATTATTACGTTTTCGAATATTAAAAAGATATCATATTGTTGATATCAAATGATGTGAATTAACATTATGAAATATTAATTTTACTATATGTAAATTATTCAACATATTTTTTGCTAAATGAAATATGAAATTATGTCATCAGATCATAATAATGTATTAGTTATGAATCATAACTTATGATTGATCGTTTATCTATTCATAAGTCATTACTATTATGTCAGTATACTTGCGAACAATATACTAATAGTATTTCAAAATTATTATTAAACATCATTGTATAGTTATTAAAATCAATACTATAAATATCGATTGTTATCTAATCTACCCATTGGTCTCTTTCTCTTTTCTCTCCATTATCACCCTCTCACCCATATATCACCGGTACCCTCCCCTTAAATACCTCTCTCTATCTCTCGTTAAACATTCGATTACGCAAGAGATTACGACACGGCCGTTTCTCTTTCATCGCGCTAGTGTCGATCTCTAGAGCGCGCGAGTTTAGCCGACTTCGGTGCCTGGATATCATAATTAGCGAATGAGTGGCCGGTGCCTGGATCAAGGCCTACCGCGGGCTATTGACAGGCGGGCGTTCGTGCCGTCCTCCGCTGGTAGTCACACGCGCACACGCGCACACCGCACACACTCGCGCACACCGCACCGACGTATCACGTGACCCGGTGATATTATGTCATAAGCTAATAGTATAGCGCGCACATACACGTGCGCACACACGCGCTCGCGGTGACATCGCTGTCGTCGTCGCTGATGATCATCATGATGATAACGGTGTAATGAATTATCTAGCTCTAACAATATATATATATATATATATATATATATATATATATATATATATGCTAGCGCCCATGCATAAGTACCCGTGCAGAATTAATAAATAATAATTATAGAATGTGATATTGCGGTTTGCGTACACGATACCACGGTATGAGGGATGAGGGGATTGGGTGGGTGTGAAAGTTGGGTAGTTAGGACGATACTTGACAGAGAGGGGGAGATAGGTTTAAAGAGAGAAAGAGATATTGATTGAGTGAGCGAGATAACTAGTGATGGGTAGAAATATAGATAACTCTAGATAGAGAGGTATATAGAGAGTGGATATATATATATACCTTCACTTTTCTGTATTTATTTATATCCACTACCATCCATAATATATATATATATATATATATATATATGCATACGACAAACAACTATATATATATATATATATATATATATATTTCTTGCCACTAATGTATTACCAGGTCACAATAATCAACTATCCAATTGTGCTGAAGAAATTAATGAATGGCTTATTTCTAATAATATTCTCCTTAATGCCTCCAAAACTACATTTCTGAATCTTTCTCCATCTCCTACTTACTTCCCTACATTTCTTATTGATAACATTGTAATATCTACGTCTCCTAATGTATCTAACGTATGTGTACTTCTTGATTCTACTATTTCCATCATTACTCATATTACTGCCATCACTAAATCTGTAAATTATCATCTTTTTAGAATTAGAAAAATACGAAAATAAATTACTGTATACATAGAGATATATCTCTTGCTAAAACTATAGTTTATTCCATTGTCCTCTCACGTATATATTACTGTTCCTCAATCTTCATCAATCTTCCATTATCCTCTATCTCTCCCCTAAATTGAGTTATTCGTTCATCAACCCGTATAACATATAACCTACGTATTCGAGATCATAACTCTCCTCCCTATACTAACACTTACCTACCTGGTTCCCATTTAACAAACTCTGTTCTTATAGTATACTATCTATTGTTCATTCCTCAATATACTCTTCGAATTACCCTCCTATATATTTGCTTATCATGTACAAATATCTTCCCTTCTATCTCTTAGAAACCATGCATATCATCTTATATCTATCTCTATTCTCTGTCCCTCAAAAATGAATACTCGGGCACTGAGTTATATTGGTCCTGAGCTATAGAAGTCACTCCCACCCTATATTAGATCCATAACATCGCATAAAACATTCATGAAATATATACAACAATTGATCTCATGTTGCAACCTGTAATACTAATATTGTTTCTCATTATTATTTTATTTATTAATTTCCGTACGGTTTATTCTATTTAATTTTATTAATATTAATGGAATTTATTTTGTTACCTACTTTAATTATTTGTATTTATATATATATATATATATATATATATATACACTTTTGAGAAATCAATTATGATTTATTTAAGTGTTTAAATAAACTTTCAATCCATACATCAATATATATAGAGAGAGAGATAGAGAGAGAAAGAGAGAGAGAGAAAGAGAGAGAGAGAGAGAGAGAGAGAGAGAGAGAGAGAGAGAGAGAGAGAGAGAGAGAGAGAGAGAGATAGAGATAGAGAGAGATATAGAGAGAGATATATATATATATATATATATATATAGAGATATAGAGAGAGATAGAGAGAGAGAGAGAGAGGGAGAGAGAGAGATAGAGAGATAGAGAGAGATAACGAAAGGGAGTAATAGAGCGAGTGTGGTTGATAATAGATTGAAGGAGTGAGAGTAAGATGAAGAGAAAATAGATAAATAGATAGAAAAGATAGTAAGAGATATATGGATGGATAGAGAGAGGGGTGGGTGAAGGTGAGAGTGGGGTGAGGGAAGGAAGAGATCCGTGAGACATATAATATAACGTCGTAAGAGATAGAGAGAGTGAGAGAGCTATAGAGACCCTTAATAGCAAGTAATATACCCCCGTATGAGAGAAATATATCAAGAGACAGAAAGAATGAGAGATAGGTGGTAGCGGGATAGCGTTATATATATAGAAAGAAAACGAGAGAACATTAGTGATAGAGATATAAAGAGATCCCGCGAGAAAAGGCAAGATAAAATGAGAGATATCGAGAGAGAGCGAGAGAGAGAGAGAGATGCACGATACATCTAATAATGAATGGGGTAGGTAATGAACAACTATCGATATCGTGAGTTCTCATGTTACCCATGCTTACAGGAGCATGCGCCCACACACACACACACACATACGCAGGCGCGCACATACCTTATAGGCGAATATACGTATTCTAATATATATATATATATATATATATATATATATCAACTATCATTTATTTATATATTTATATATTTATATATATATATATATATATATATAGTAAAATATCGGTATCTCATATCATTGGTACAGAGAAAACCTTTCTTTTATGTTTGTTTCCGAGATATCGAATTTTCCGAAATTATATTTTCATAATATAGTATACAAGCCCATGCCAAAAGAGCATACTTTAAATGAGATGTTCCTACACGTGATAGGCATATACAACGATCGTAGAATATAAACAATAATAGACTATACTCAGAAGATTAGAAATATCAGACTAGATATATATATCTAGTTAATTTCCATACGATGTTGACAAATATATATTGGCATTTTATGTACGATTGCATAAGATAGAAATAAACCAGAAGATTCTGAGTAACGAAAATAGAAGGATATTCACTTTAATGTTTAAACAACGAGATAATCCGAGTGCTAGCTTAGATTAACCCTAGTTTAACCCGAGTGTAAACCGAGTGTAAACCGAGTATACACACATACACAATATATATCACACTGGCATAATGTTAAATAACTCTTAGATTCACTACTATGTGTATACATTGTATATCTGTGTGAATATTTATTAATGATATAGGTGTAACTAATATTATGATATCGTTAAGTTGTAAATGTATGTGTGTTATCCCGTATAATAAATACTAATATGAAATATTAAATATATATACTACATTCAGGGCCGGTGTCATATAATAAATCGCCCCCATTCCAAAAATCGTCCCTGATTGTCACGTGACTACAACATCGATGATATTTCACTAAATACATATACGAATCGCTTCAAATTTAAACCACATATAAATAATATCATTTTACACACTTTTGAAAAAATCAACTTCTAATGCATTAAAAGAAAGTAATACTCAAATATATAAAGTATATCGGAGATTACTTTGAAAATACCAGATTAAACGATAATAAATTAATATTTTAAAATTCAGAATCGACAGAAGTAATTATTTTTCAATTTTAAGTATAATACTATAAGATCGTATTCTAAAATTGTCTCTATGTACCATTTTAATTAAAAACATTATACGCATTTATATTCGTGAGTATAAACATATACCAAAGGGCTTTGCATATATTCTATTTATAACTTTATGCGTGTGTTGCACGGAGCTCGACACCCGCATTAAATTCCAATTACAACTCGTTCAATAATTAACTGAAAATGCGTATAATATTTTTTAATTAAAATTGTACATAGAGATAACTTTAGAATACGATCTTATTGTATTATACCTAGAATTGAAAATAATAACTTCTGTCAATTCAGAATTTTAAAATATTAATGTATTGTCGTTTAATCTGGTATTATCAAATTAATCTCCATTCTATTTTATATATTTGAGTATTACTTTCTTTTATTACATAATTAAAAGTTGATTTTTTCCAAATGTGTGTATAATGATATTAGTTATATGTAGTTTAAATTTGAAGCGATTCGTATGCATAAGAATCGCATCGAATGTGTATTTAGTGAAATATCATCATATGTGTAGTCACGTGACAATCGGGGACGATTTTTGGAATGGGGACGATTTATTATATGACACCGGCTTAAGCAAACTATGGGCCCCGGGCAAAAAAAACGTATGGGCCTCATCATAATTTAATAACATAGTAGATGGGCCTTTCTAGTAATAACTAACATATCTATAATTCTTCAATTTATATATATATATATATATATATATATATATATAAATGATGTATTATTATTATGATTATTATAAGTGTGATCAAATTATGTACAAAATTTCAAATATTAAAGAAAAAAATTTCATATCTATTTACATGTATCATATGAAGGAAGTCCCCTTTAAGATGCATATAATATATAGAGGGGGTCCCCCTCAGGGGATCTCATTCACGCTATGGATGTAAATACATTTTATGGTACCCAATTAAAATCATTGCAATGTAATATTTTATAAGTTATAAAATTAATTAATAAAAATGATAAACTATAGTTAAAATGATATAATTAGTTAAAATGATATAATTAAATATTTATTTTACTCTATTTACTCTACAAAATCAGTATTATTTATTCAGTTTCAATTTAATTTTGTAGCTTTGATTCTAAAGATAATTTGACAGACTTGAAAGTATTTATTGTGTCAGATAATTTCATAGAAAATTATTTATTAATTTATTTATTTAAAATGTTTTATTGACTACAAAATCACGTGGTGGTTATGGGCGACATGAGAAGGAAATAAAAATAAAATAAATAGAGTACAATAAAAATAAAGGAAAAGGGAGTGTAGGTTACAATGTTAATAGGTGCGTGGATAGTTTATATTTAAATAGTGACAGGGATTTCAAACACCTACTGTCATATGGTAGAGTATTCCAGTATTTTGGAGCTATACCACAGAGAAAGCAGATTCATAGTGAGCAAAGATAGTCGAGCGTTGCACAATTTTCATCGTGTGACATTTCCTGCTAGCTCGACTAATGGTATGAATACTGATCAAGTCTGCTAGGTACTCGGGAGATCTAAGATGGATCACCTTATAGGTATTGCATAGTAGTCTGTACCTGTAGAGATACCTAAACTTAAGCCAGCCGAGTGATCGCATTAGGTCGATATTGATACTATTGAAGAGAACTTCAGTTTATATAGGGTGCGTATAGCACGTCGTTGTATCATCTCAAGTTTAAGCATAAGCTTTAGGGGTAGATTACATAAAAGTAAGCATCAGTATATAAGTCTACTGAAGACTAGCGAGTGTATTAGACATTTAGTCATTGAAAAAGTCAATTTATTACGTGATTTTCTAATGTTATAAAGAAAATAGTTGGCATTGCGAATCATTATAGATATGTGGTCAGAGTAATCTAGGTGGGAGATTATGGTGAAACCAATAGTTTTTATGAACTGTGAGGAAGTTTTGGTAATATTAAGTGATAGGGTATTATGGTAGAACCAGTCAGTAAGTTCTGTGAGGCAATTAAAAATATACAGTTTAATAGAGTTAGAGTCTCAGGAAATGAGAAAATAAGTATAAATTTGTAGATCGTCTGCAAATAGATGATAGTGGATGTAAGAATATTTACGAAATATGGATTTTATGGGTAAAATATAAATAATAAAAAGTAAAGGACCAAGCACAGAGCCTTGTGGAATACCATTAGTGCTGATAAATGGAGTAGAAAAGGGTGTATTAATTTTCACTGAAGAGGACCTTAAGGAAAAGAAGGACAGAAACCAACTGTGTACTTGACCATGAATACCGATTTCATTGAGTGGTAAAGCAAGAATGGCATGGTTTAGAGTGTCAAAGATACTGAATAGGTCAAGTAACACAAGGTAGTAAGGGCTTTGTTGTCAAGGGATAGGAGTAGATCATTAATGATAAGATTCAGTGCTGATTCAGTGCTCCGATGAGTAAGTAAGCACTTTGAAACTTATCAATAATTGAATAGGTAGTGATATAGGTATAAGTTAAGTAGATATAATTCACTCCGAGGTCTTAGAGATTGATGAAAGCTGGAAGATGGGTCGATAGCTCGATAGTTTGGAGTGGTTAAGGGTAGTTTTTTTTATAATTGGGGTGATATAAGAGTGTTTCATAGACTTTGTTATGATGGATGTAATAAGGGACGCATGAATGATCATTGTTATGGGTTCAATTAACGATGGTGAAATGGTACGAAGTAAAGCAAGAGGAATAGGGTCGAGTGGGGAATTGGATTTTAGGGATGCCATTAGAGAGAGCATATAGGGACGAGTAGGGACCAGTGATTATGGGAAGCTAGTGAAGATGAGTTAATAGAGAGGAGATCAACATTAACATTAGGGAGAGCAGCGATGATGTTAGATACTTTATTCTGGAAGAAATTAGCAAAGGAGGAGCAGAGGACTGTATCCGGTTGGTCAGGAAGGTGCCTTCGTTTTCAGTAGTCAGTGATTGT
The DNA here is from genome assembly GCA_964019155.1 of Osedax fenrisi. Taxonomy (NCBI): domain Eukaryota; kingdom Metazoa; phylum Annelida; class Polychaeta; order Sabellida; family Siboglinidae; genus Osedax; species Osedax fenrisi. The sequence continues at coordinate 69,140,656 of OZ025239.1, read as the reverse complement.
GATGGGGTCTAGTTGAAGGGCAAATGTTGCAAATATTGTATATTAGTATATCTGAAATTCAAATAATCTTTACAGATTTTCAAACCTAATATTACTGATTTAAATAGTTTTATAATGTGTTATTTTGTATATAAATACATAATAAATGTATATTATATTTAGAAATATAAATTAATAAATATATAATGATTATTAATATACTATTATTATATTAAATTATAATAAATTAGTATTCTATTACTGTATCTATACATTAGTATATTTGTAATTTGTATGAATATTTTATAAACACTATACACTTGTTTGTTTACATTTTGAGTATGTAGGTCAAATATCACCATGTATGCATGTAGATAGGGAGCTGTGGCGCTTGGGTTTTTGTGAGAGTATTTTTCAAGACTGAAATTCAGACAAGAAATAATGATGATTTCATATATGAAATAATAGTATGAATATAACTATAGTAGTATGTCACGTTACATACAGTATGTCACATACTGTATGTGATGAACTCATCTTAACTGAATTGTGAATAAATTAGTAGTCAGCAAACCATAGTATCAACACGGACCAATCAAAACATCAGAATCATAATGTGATGTAAATATGTGGTCGATAGAGTTGGGGGACGCGATGTTCACGAGTTTACATGCATGTAAACATGTAAACGATAGGAAAAAGGGATGTATATCAATACAATTGTTCTATATATATACAAATTTAAACACTACAAAATAACTAATAGTAAATATAATTTAACTAAGATATATAGATATATATATACAACATTAAATTATAAAACGCCCCCATTACTACAAATGTTAGTAAGACATGTGATACAGATTGTAATATATTATTTAACTAATTAATTCATAGGGGATTCCTATTAAAATATAGTTAAAATAACGAAGTAATATAACATTTGATGCAATGAAGTGGAGAAAGTCATTCACAAGATCAGAAAATGTATTAATATAAATTATAAACTTAAGCTTAATATAAACTTAATCTTGGGAGGACAATATATAAGTATCATATTATAATAAATGTATGAAATATATCATAAGAAAGATTTAATTTATAGACAAAAAATAATTATGAAAAAAATGGTTGAGAAACTCGATGGAACAGGTGTAAATAGATATTTTAAATATTTAGATTCTTTATTGTTAATTTAAAGATCACTATATTTTATAATTGATGATATAGATATATATATATATGTGTGTGAGCATCTACCCAATATAGTATATCCTATACGATATATAGTATTAACATATAAATAGTAAAGCGGAATAATGAATTTGAGTTGGGAGAAGCGAAATAAATTATAGATATGTGTGTTGCGGACATAACAAAATTAAATATCACTCGGAAGAATTTTTTTTATACAGTAATTATATACTATTATATATACATTGTATACGTATACATATATAGATACAATTATTGTACATAATCCCATAGGCGATGTTCGATAATAATAATAACTCTTTTAAAATATCACTTATAGGTTTAAGATTATAATCTAACATTTTATAAGGAGGAAGGAGTGGAAAATCATGATAGAAGAGCTAAGAATTTCTTAAATGTTAAAATTGAATTCAAACTGCCAAATATGTATTTGGATTGTATTTGGATTGTATCCAAATATGTATTTTGTATTTTTAACGTCTACACCTGCTTGGAGTTAGAGACCTTGCCCTCTCATGGTTTACTTCATATCTATTTGACCGTAGTAGCAGTGTAAAAATATATAATTCTTTTTCTTCCCCTTCTCCTATGAAATATGGTGTTCCCCAGGGATCAGTACTCGGTCCTTCACTTTTCTCAATTTATTTATACCCATTACCATCCATAATATCTAAATATCCAAATATATATTACCATCTTTATGCAGATGACATACAACTATATATGTTTCTTCCAACTAATTCATCACCAGGTCTCAATAATCAACTCTCTAATTGTGCTAATGACATTAAAGAATGGCTTATTTCTAATAATCTTCTCCTTAATACTTCCAAAACTACATTGTTGAATCTTTCTCCATCACCAACTTACTTCCCTCCTTTTCTTATTGATAATATTGTAATATCTCCTTCTCCTACTGCATCTAACTTAGGTGTACTTTTTGATTCTACACTTTCCTTCATTCCTCATATTACTGCCATCACTAAATCTGCAAATTATCATCTATTTAGAATTAGAAAAATACGAAAATCAATTACTGTATCTCTTACTAAAACTCTAGTTAATTCCCTTGTACTCTCACGCATAGATTACTGTTCCTCAATCCTTATAAATATTCCATTATCATCTATCTCTCCCTTAAATCGAGTTATTCGTTCATCAATCCGTACAACATATAACCTACGTATTCGAGATCATTCCTCTACTTCCTCATACCAACACATATCTCCATGGTTTACATTTAACAAACGCTCTGCTTATCGCATATTATCTATTGTTCATTCCTCAATATACTCTTCAAATTGCCCTTCATATATTTCTGCTTCTCTAGTACAAAGAGCTCCCCTTCCATCACTTAGAAACCATGCATCTCACCTTCTATCTACCCCTATTCTACGTCCCTCAAAAATGAATACTCGGGCACTGAGTTATATTGGTCCTAAGCTATGGAATTCACTCCCGCCCTATATTAGATCCATAAAATCGCATAAAACATTCATGAAATATATACAACAATTGATCTCAGGTGGTAACCTGAATTATTAATATTGTTTGTCATTATTATTTTATTAATTAATTTCCGTACGGCTTATTCTATTTTATTGTATTATTATTATTGGTATTTATTGTTTACCTACTTTTATTATTTGTATTCTATTATATACACCTTTGAGAAATCATTTATGATTTATTTAAGTGTCTAAATAAACATTCAATCAATTTATATAAATCCATTATAATAATTATTGAATAATTATATGAAGCCTTATATGTATATGTATATGAAATCATTATGCATTTATTAAATTTTAAACTTAACATTTCATTTTAACAATTGTATATAAACTAATAGTTATTATAGGACAGATAATAAGGACAGAATATCGGCTTACTTTCTTGTCAATTTTATGTTATGCTTTATTTTATTGTCCATGGATACATATTATATGTTAATATAATATTCAAATCATTAAAATACTCTTTTTTGAATACGTGATATAATGTAATACATATTATATTATTTATAATTTCGATATGAATAATATAGCAAAATATCTTTAACTTTAAACTGAATTTATAAATAAATTAGTATTTTTAATAATAATATAACCTACTTATAAATTATTTAAAACAAATTAAACCTGAATGTAAATTTGTTTTACAAATAAATTAATATTGTTTGTATTTTTGAAATATAAGTCAATATTCTATTGACAAGTATATATTTTAAAGTATAGTATAGTAAAGTATAGTAAGTATGAATTGCCTAACCATTGCAGAAATAGAAAACAGAATTAGGTACCTAGGTATTATTAGTATACTAATCTGAATAATAAGGAATATACATTCTATTATATGCAGTTTATATGTATAATATTATTTTAATATAAGATTATCACCAATAGGTTTATCACCTATTATAAACTCTTTTATCACCGAATTAAAAATCGGTTCGAAGTTTAAAATGAAACATATACAATAGCTACTAATGTTATACATTTTGTAACTACATGTAAGGAAATATCTGCAGATGTTATCCCTTTGTAACCAAAAGAAAATACACGATCCTCATTGGAAACGATTTATATCTACCAACATGAAAATTCCTTCATTTATCATTAATCATGAATAATGAATCATGATGCATCACAATTAAATATATAAATTCTTCACAACAAAATAGTAGGCACTATAACGATAGTAACTTATAGTAAGTCTTAAGGAGGTATCCCACTACAAGTATTTCCGACAACTTGCCAATATTATAACTTTAAAATAATTTTCTACCAAGTTAATTACACTTGTAGTGGGATATCCCTTACTTTCCGGCAACTTGCCTGAAATATGTAACTTTAAAGGTGGTATCCCATTACAACTTGATAGAAAATCGTTTTAAAGTTACAATATTTCCGGCAATTTACCGGATATACTTGTAGTTGGGTACCCCCTTTACTAGGGGCGTAGGAAAAGGGGGGTCGTGAGTATCCGGACCCCCCCCCCCCCACATTTATAAATAAAGGGGTCAGGATATATTAGGACCCCCCCCTGTATTGGCGAACATTTTTAAAATAATTCAATAATTTTTAATAATTTGTTGATAAATTAAAGAAAATGTAAGTTAGTAGATAGCGATTATTAGTAAAATACATAATATAATCTTCAATTTTTAGTCAGAATAGTATTCAATATTTATTAGATTTCAATTAATATTTTTTAATAAAATGGACATAATTATGTCCATTTTAAAATACCTCCAATTTAACTTAAGTTCATTTTTTGGAAAATTCTATATATATAATTGAAATAATAAACATAATGATGAAAGTTCACATCACGCGCATATGGATTAACGCCACCAAAACATAAATAATGACTAATTCCGAAGGTAAATTCACATCCAAAATAAAAATAAATAATAAACCACTTAAAATTGTTGACACATTCAAATACTTAGGAGCAATCATCGACAATAAAGGATCAAAGACCGAAATAAAAGCTAGAACAGGACAGGTTGTAGCAGCTTTATCTAAACTAAATATTATATGGAACGATAAATCACTACAACTTAAATTGAAAATGAAACTTATGCTATCATTAGTCAGCTCAATATTCTTATATGCATGTGAAACATGGACGATAACCAAAGAATTGCAAGAAATAATAAGAGCGCTAGAAATGAGATGTTTAAGAAGATTACTAAATATAACCTACAGAGAAAGAATTACTAATATTGAAATAAGAAGTATAGTAACCCGTGAAATTGGCCATCACTCTGAATTACTAGCAATGGTCATTACGAAAAATTTAAAATGGTTTAGTCATGTAATAAGATCTAATACTATGTCTAAAACACTTCTCCAATGTACTATTGATGGTAAAATAAATAGAGGGATGCCCAAAATGTAATGGCGATAATATCGTGGAATGGACCGGTCTTGGGTTGGAAGAAGCCATGCTAAGAACGAAACATATAGAAGGGTGTAAGAAAATTGTTAAGAAATCAACTGCGCCCCTATGACATCCAAATGATTTGGTATAGGTAAAAGGTAAAAAAAACTATTAAATTAAGATAAAATGAAATTCCCCAATTAGATGCATGGTTAAATATTGTAACTGATAATACTAAGAAAATATATCTAATATAATGGAAAATTCAAAATAAGATTCTTATACATGCAGTCTTAAGAAAAAGTATTAAAGAAATATATAGCTGCTGCAGTATAATGTGTAACGGCACACATGACATTTCATCTAATTAAAGTATTATATAACTATTATAATTATATAAAGTAATAATTAATTATATTACATAACTTTTCAAGAAACGAACAAGAATTGTAATGTATTCAATATGTCAAAGAAAACCTTGCAGTTATATAAATATGCGTGGGTCTATATGAAAGATCTAGCAAATACAGAAACTATAGAAATTATGCTAAAATATGTATTGATAAGATTGTGTTTTCTACTAGAGAATTTACGTGGTCATTAATATGATGGAGCAAGTAATATTTCAGGCAGATACAATGATACTTATACAGGCTTTAATATGTGAGGTACAACCGCTGCAATATTACACCCATTTCACAGCTTATCGAGTAAATCTAATTGCTCAATATGTTAATATGAGTCTAGTATTATGAGTCTAGTATATCTATATTAATTATAGTAAATGAAATATGAATATTGTACTATAATACTATAATATTTAGAAATAATGTTAATTCTTGTAAATTGAATAAATTATTTCCAACTCGTTTGAAAATAAGTCGCTAAAGATACACTCGAATATTATAAATAAATGCATTCGTATTTATATGAAATGATACATAGAAGTGATATTACCACTAATATATCTAATACATGCAGATACATTTTGAATAAACTTGAAAATAGTGATATATATCTTGGAAAATATAAATAAAATATATTCCACTGTCAAAATATTGATGAAATTAATCATTGTAAGACCAACAAGTTCAGTTGAATATGAAAAAAGTGTTAGTAATATGCGTATTGAAAGAATTGGATGAGAAATTCAATTGGGAAAAAAAGAGAATAGATAGTTTAATTATATGTAGTATTAAAAGTGAAACTAGAGATGAATTAAACATATATGTCATCATTTGTAAATAAAACAGAAAGTTGATAGAAGTTGATTTCATTTTATTAAATCTACAATTTATTACATATTTATTACAAAATGTACACACAATATCTTATAATGTTTAATTATAAATAAATATATATATATATATATAAAATATAGCAACACAGTAAAATGCATATACAATGACCCTAACACATAATCCATAAACACATTTGCCAAGGACGCATATGAGCACTTCATAAAAAGGTGAATGAATAAGCAGATGCTTTATTAATACATTTGAAAATAAAACCACATGACAACATAATTTCTCCCAAGACAACATAATTAGCGAACTAAGAAATGATTAAGGAATATTCCTAAATACAAATGATTCACAAGAAAAACTATCTAAAGCTAAACAACTTCTACAAGAAGAATACGACATAATTGAAGCTGAAATCAGCTTCAAAATCACCCAATCAGAACGGATTCAGACCTGGGAGATCTACGATCTTACACATAGTAGCTCTCAGACGCTTAATCATTAGGGTGAAAAGTAACAATCTTAAGGCTTTTATAATTGTTGTCGATTTTAAGAAGGCATTCGACAGTATCAACAGAGAAATAATGCTCCGTATACTAAAATCATAAGGTATACCCTATTATATTATACAAGCGATCGCATTAATGTATAAAAACACTTACGAAAAAGTTATAACACCTGCCGGAGAGACCGATAACTTTCAAATAACAAAGGGAGTCTTGCAAGATTACACAGTAGCGACTCTTTGTGTGCCCACTGGATTACACCATATGATAAGCCACTGAAGGACTCGAAATAATATAACGACAAGGGAGACAACATCCAGCAATATAGCTAACAGACCTCAGTTACGAAGATGATATAGGTACTTGTATGACAATAAGTCGAACAAGCTCAGCAACTGCTAACATCCATTGAAACATAGTCGCTAACATTGGTCTTCAACTGAACTCAAAGAAAACCGAAGTTATAACGTTCAATCACACAATCCTGGTCAATATTATACTAGAAAACGGTAGCACGTTGATTAATAATGTTATACATTTTTAATATCTGGGGTAATGGATAGCTCACAAAAGGATTTTGAAATTAGGCAAAGTGTTACCATAGTCAGAAATACACAAGATGCAATCAATCTGGAACTCAAAAATGGAAAACAGTCTGCAAATAAGAACTTTCTAAGCTACAATCGAACCTATAAGTAAATATATATTATTATATGATAGCGAATTATGGACAATCGACTCCACAGTGCGTAATAAAATCAATTTTTATTTTACCAGGTTACTTAGAATGACCACAAATATACCATGGAAAGATAAGGTTAACAATATACAACTGTGCAGGTAAATGCCAAAGATCTCTGAGGTGATAAAACAAAGAAGCTTGCCACTAGTAGGTTAATGTATAAGGAACGCCGACAAACTAGCGCTTACCTTAATTTTATGGAAGGAAAATAACGAAACAGAGGGAGACAACCCAAGATATTTATAAACATCTTAAAGAACTACAGCGATTGTGAAGAAGACGAATTAAGAACACCGATGATGGACAGAGAAAGATGGAAAGCAATTGCAAGATATGGTCGAGTGAGAACTCGACTAAAGTAAAGTAAGTAAGTATATATATATATATATATATATTATAAATTAGTGGACCCCCCTTGTGAAATATACCTTCCTGCGCCTCTACCATTTACACACTCATTTGAGATTAAAAACAGATTATGTTCAATAAATTATAAATAAATTCAATATACAACTAGTAATATATATATATATATATATATATATTATCAGATATAATATAGTTTATTAGTATGTATTTATAGCATATCATATGCAGTTTATGAGGTATTAATTAATTATTAATATCGTAATTTATAGTGAATAATTTATATTAGTTGTATCATAATGATAATCATTAGTTTGAAATATAATGTATAATATATGAGGAGTAGCTATAAGGCAATAATATTATAATAATAAGTATGTGCAGATAATATGTAATATGTCTTACGACGCTTAGGTAGATTTAAATTATAGGATCCTAAATGTTCGGAAATTTATGAGGATTATATCCATGAACCGGTTGCTCTGGAAATAAATTATGTCCTATCACTATCCAGAGACAATCTCTGGATAATCCTCGGTAAATCGGGTTTCTTTGGACAAAATATATGTCCTAGCTCTGAAAAAAATAGCTTAGGATAGATTATAATCTCGTAAGGATCGGTTGTTCTGGGAATTTTATCCATATTCACGTAGGATATTTGGGTAGCTCTGGAAAACTATTTCTATGAAACTATGACATTATACACTATACACAATACATTTTTATTGAAGTTAATTGAATTGAATTCTTTTCAATCCGATCATACTCGATATATTTGCATACATACATATTGTTTTATGCTTCACGATCGGTTAATTGCATATCCATGTGTATATTTCTATTTTTATTTACATATTTTATCGTATGCAGATGTCTGCATACATGTATATTTCGTTATTCGTTTAATATGTTATATTATTTATCGTCTACCAATTTTGTGTAGTATTTTCCTATCAAAGGAACGCCGCTCGGTGATATCTATATACTCTTGGTTTTGCGAAATAGGCCAGTGTAGTAGGCCCTACATACGACGTATGTCATACGTGCGGAAAGTAAATAATAATAAAAGAACAATGTAGGGTGTCTTATATGTATCATACCTATTAATGTAACAACATTTTCCAATAAAAATGTGATGATAATAATAATACGTTAAAGATAAAATGGATACAGAAATAAAAAGCTGGATGATTTAGTGATTAGAGGAATAGAAAAAAAATAATTAAGTTGTATACATCGTTCGAGGGATATAACAGAGAGGATAGTAGGGCGGAGGATAGTAGGACGGAGGATAGTAGGACGGAGGATAGTAGGACGGAGGATAATAGGACTGAGGAAATTCCATAAAGTGGTATATGAATTTCTAAAAGCTATAGAATTTAGGAAAGTTTTACTAGAGTTAAGGAGATGAGCATTTTTGTAACGAAAATAAGGTGATATGGTACGTTTTTTTCATTTGATCATATATAGCTAAGGCTATAAGAATATATATTTATAGATAATAGAGAGAAAACCAAGTTTACATCTGATGTAGAATGGTATACACATACTAGTTGATTAATGCGATGTTATAAAAGAGTGCTCCAATCGTTAATGGATACGTTGATTGTGCAGGATTCATTAGAGAAGAACGTAGTCGTAAAGTCGTGTGAGAACAATAGCATTTAGTATTGTCTTCGTAATATATATTGTTATTTTTATTTGGTGGAGTCCTTTCATCCCATCCAGGAACTTAGATGAATTTGTCACTTATAACCATATATGGCTCTAATGTCCCTTCGAAGCCGCTCTCGTGTTAAGGCATACATGGTTTTAACGAGAGCCGATCATTTATTTATACACAATTATATAAGATCACTTCTAAATAATATTTTAAGACCCATTTTATATAATTAATTAATGGTCCGGACGAGTATATATATATATGTGTGTGCATATATATCCTATTGAAAATGTTATCACTGTGCAATTGCACACTTAAGTTATGTGAATATTTATAACTAAAACTATAACCTATATAATGTTATATGTAGATTTTTGCATTATTCAAAGTACGTAATATAAACTATAGACATACCTAGGTTAATATACCTAGGTTAATTATATGTTATAACATATTATTTATGATTACAAATGTTTTTAAATGCATGATGTAGGTATAAATGCCTACTATATAAATGTATACATTATTATAATATAAATGTGACTTATAATATATACATTAATACGAATAACATGGTTAATATGTAGATATGTGTTAATATTATATGTAGAGTATAGTATTCTATTAAATTATGATCGTATAGTATATTATATTTGTATTTGTATATTAGTATATTTGTGTTTTGTGAAGATATATCATCAGCTCTTAACTTTAATATATTTATATTTAAATATATTTAGATATATCTAGCCAATGATCATAGCGTACAATGTTAAAAATTAGGTTACAGCGAGTGCCTTTTTTAGGGTGTAAGTAGTGTCTCCATAGCCGTACCCTAATTAGGGTACCATTTGAATAAATACGATAAGTACCATAAAAATGATCAAACTGTACCCTAAAGAATATTAGCTGGTGACCCTAATTATATGATACCGTGTACCCTAATGCAATTGTATGATATATAACGTAATTGAATTGCATGATATGTAATTTTAATAATCACGTACCCTAATATTTAACATAGCTGTACCCTAATAAATATATATATTGTACCCTATTGAATTTAAAAGTCGTGTACCCTATTTAGGGTACATGATAAATTGTTGTGATATTTTAACGATATGTACCCTATAAATTGAATTCGCGGTATACCCTAATTTTTAACAGTGCAATCACATCGTAGATACGATACGATTTTAAATAAACTAACAATTACGTAAATAAAAAATACGTGGACCAATTAAAATGAAGTACTTCAATATAAACTCCAATTTTCCCTATTTGTGATTTACAATTGTATTAACGATATGATTATTAATAACGTTGATAACACATTTATTTTATATAGAGTATATATAAATTATATATATAACTACATAATTGTCTACAATATTAAATATATTTATATTTTTCTTAATATTATAAATTTAATATTAATTTGTATTATTAATATCTATTGTCTTTGTTGACAACTATTTGTTATTATTATATTTATTCTAAAATAACATATGTTTATATTTTGTTAATCGTACTGTATTATATAGTTACCTATTTATGTTAGTTAAAATGATATTATTTAAACATAAATAACTTCTATTTATATTATATGTAATATATAATTATCATATATTATATTTAGTGAACTTAACATAATGTTAAACATTATATTTTATCAACAATAAATTTATATACATATTTTAGTTTAATTTATGAAATTATTTATTGAATATAATTTAATTATTATATAATTTAAAATATATTATAATATATTAACCTATAGGTTAACCTACTATTAATAGTAACTATTAATACAAATATTTATATAATTATTTATCTAAAGTTACCATTATATAATAACATTTATTAAATATATAGACTAATCTTACAATATATATATATACGTACTTGGAATAATTTTACTTCTTATAATATATCCTATTTAATAGGCTATTATATTATAATATATAATAAATTAATATATTACAATTTAATTAAATATTTAATTTATTATAATAATATTTATATTTATACATATACAATTATGTATCTATTTATAATTAATATAGTAATATATATATATATATATATATATATATATATATATATATATTATATATATATAGTATAATTAATTTAATATGTAAAGAAATCTTGCAAAATATAGGTACTTGTATAATAATAATGTATAATACCTATGTACTTGTAATAATTCTAATTTATATAAATATATTAAAATTAATATATTACAATTTAATTAAATATTTAATTTATTATAAAAATATTTATAATTATACATATACAATTAGGTATATATTTATAATTACTATAGTAATATATATATATATATATATATATATATATATATATATATTATATATATATATATGTATATAATATAATTAATTTAATATGTAAAGAAATCTTACAAAATATATGTACTTGTAATAATTCTAATTTATATAAATATATTAAAATACTATATTATTGTTTACGATTATCATATTTTTGCTAATGATTCATACTTATAATAGATAACCAATAAAGTAATATATTTGTAATTATCAATTAAATAATTGTAGATTATAAACAAACGAGAAAATGTCTGTCACAACAACTTATAACCCCGCAGCGATACCGATAGAGATGGAAGGTACAACATATATCTATAATCAAATCGCACCCTAATGTACCTGTAACTATACCCTACATATATATGTCTCATTCAAATTGAAATCAGCACATTTTAGACAATTCCCCATTGCATGCGGGGAATTGTCTCAAATATAAAAAATGGACCCTCCAAAGATATTTTAATATTAAAATAACAAATTATTTATTTTATTTTGAAATATCTATTTTTCAAATATCAATGATATTTTTTATAATTTGTTTATTTTTAAAAATTGTTCTTATTCTTTAATATGTCTAAAATATGTGTGATATATTAATAACATATATAATACAGTTTTTGATTGATTGATTGATTGATAATTTATTTAAGCAAATATATAGTCGAAATATATAATCGAAAGTATAAAGCATAAATATTTGCTAACGATAACATACGTTATAGAAATAAACAAAGAATAATACGAAATTAACAAATTATAGAAATTAAAACGTTTTACAGTTACTGTAAAAATAAACGAAAAACAATCGAAAGTAGAAATAAATCATATAGTAAAAATAAACGAAAAATGATAAAACTAGAAATAAAAGATAGCGTATAAATAATCGAAAATATAAATAAAATACATTATTTTGTAAGTGGCATCGAAACATTCAATTTCTACTTTAACTTTATAGAATTATTCTTATCTTTGTACCCTGTAATAGTAATAAATAATTAGTTATCTAGTTTAATATTTAAATTATAAATTTAAAATATATTATAAACAGAACATGTTAAAAATCAAATAAACCAATACTAGAATTAAACAAACAAATAATGTAATACTTATCAAAGTATGTAATAATAGTACATTATTAATTGTATATGTTAATTGTATAATACATTTGAAACATATATATATAAAAACAGAACACGTTAAAAAAATAAACAATATAATACTTATCACTATAATCTGAAACTATTGAAACTATTTTGAAACTATTTGTTCATTGATGTTTAGATATTTTATACTTTTTTCAATATTTAAATTGTACGTAGTAGAAATAAATGTATGAAATATTTTAATATATTTTTCAGGTTTAATAGATTATGTATTCTTTTTACAAATAATTACAAAAATAATATAAATATTAAAGAATTTTCGAAATATTTAAGATTTTATAATAATAATTTATTAAAAAATCAATAAAATGATATATGTAAGCTCAAATATCAATAAAACATAATTTTTGTTTACGAAATATTTGTATTTAGTTACTCATCAATATTCTTTTATACTATAGTGATTCTATAATGTATTTATATATTTATAAAATATACATATATATATATATATATATATATATATATATATATATATATGTATATATATATATATATACTATAATGATATATATATATATTTATGATGATATAGTTGAACTTATTTACTTTATAGGGATGGTTTTTTTCGTTTTAGAATGGATTACAAATCTGATGTTCTTAATATAGTTTTCAATATATATATATATATATATATATTTATTATATATAATATATATAATGAATGTATATATAAGCATTAATGCTATCATGCTAGAAGCGAGTTAACAGTGCCGTACAATTAATGACACACACACATATCGCCTACACCAGATATTACGCCCGAGCAAATGCCTGCACTGCAAGTAGAAGACGGCGTTTACACGGCAGTCCTCTCCCATTACGAGTCAGTCTCTCACTTCTGTCTGCAGTTGAAGCAGAATGATGATAAGCTGACTGACCTAGTACAAGGTCTTCACGCGATTTATGATTTCATTGAGGACATACACACTAACCCGAAGAAAGGTAAACCATTCTAGCGTACTCCTTTAGGGTGTGCTTTTAAAGTATACTTTACTATGACTATAGTCCTAATTCATATTTATTTACAATTAAAAAGTATATGCATAAACAAAAGAATTAAATATATAGATTATAGAGTTAAGCTAATATAATCGATATCATTACTACATTTAAAGATAGGGTATTGTTTCAGGTACGTGGATACTTGTGGCTACTTGTTACGCGCGTATAGGTGTACCCTCCGTTAATCGTGACTGCGCATGACAAACACGCCCCCTCCACAGGGGACTACTGTATCCTGAAGACCTGCAACCACCTGTACAGAGTTAAGATCGTCGGCTACCATGCACACGTGTTCACGGTTATACTAATAGACTACGGAAGGACCAGAACTACAACTGCTAATAGACTTTATAAAGCCAGCTTAGAAAACGGTTAGAAATTATATCGCGAATAACTATTCCATTAGTATTATATATAATAGATCACCTGTAGATAAAACACAGAATACAATGTTTATTATATATATATATATATATATATATATATATATATATATGAATTTTCATTACGTAATATAATTATTCTCGTTAATATTCATTTAGGTTTCAAGGCATACGAGAGGTTTTCATTGGATTGTTTCTTAAAACATTATGATTATGTCTTAGATTTTGGGCAGGCAAATACAAATTTTTATGAAAAGTTTATGGGTAAATTAATAGAAGTACGTTTGGAGAAAAGGGGTTTGTATGTTATAATATAGTAGAATACGAATATAATAGAATAATATAGAATAATACGTTTAATATCAATATAAACTCATATATAATAAAGTATTATAGATATATGAAGTAAAAGCCAATAATTAATTTGTTCGTTTATTAGATAGATTGGTGTTTTAGTTGTATTGCCTACTTATGTGTTATTGATATAGACCCATAGTTACCAGTGATGTTATGCAACCCTAATATCGACTCTACCACTAGGTCCGTACAGGTATCAAGTTGAGGTATTGACTGATAAGGTCATCACTTGTAGCGAGCTGATATTGGACGAGGAATCAAACAATCCTGGTAATCATTGCGAGAATCATCCCTAGAACTAGCGTAGCTTAGTCACCTATTATATTACCTAGTACATTACCTAGTACATTACCTAGTGCATTACCTAGTGCATTACCTAGTACATTACCTAGTGCATTACCTAGTACATTACCTAGTGCATTACCTAGTACATTACCTAGTGCATTACATAGTACATTACCTAGTGAATTATCTATTACATTACCTAGTATATTACCTAGTTCATTACCTAATATATTACCTAGTGCATTACCTAGTTAATTACCTAGTACATTACTTAATGATTACGTAAATATTACGTAATAAGTACATAATGATTACCTAATATTTTACTCAAAACTTAATCCCCTAAAATAACAATGATATCCCTTAAAAATAATATTTCTTAAAACTCCCCTAAATATTTGCCTACGTTCTGATAAATCTCTTTATATTCCTATCCCCAATAAACACCATCTTCATTTAACTAATATCGGGGCACATTTATTCCCTTTATCTAAGAGATAAAATTTCAATGTTCCATACGTTACTTCTCTCAACTAGTACCAAAATCACTATTGTATATTCTTAACTTTCTACCTACATTTGTGTATATTTCTATTATCATTATTTTGCATATGTGTATTAGTTTTCTATTAATTGCATTTTCGTTTCGTTTAGAAGTATGCACGTCACTCAGGGTGCTCTCTAAACCAATCATTACTCATTACTTAACTCCTCCCCCTTTAGTGATGCTGTTGGCGAAGAGACCCGCTCCGGAATGTCGTCTGGTCGAAGTGGTCATCAGTTACGTGACCTCCGTTAATCAGTTCTATGTCCAGCTGAAAAGTGAAATGAGTCAGCTGACACAACTCATGATTGATATAGTATCTAAAATGAGCTCTCCGGTACTGACGAGCCGTTATGTAGGTTTGATCCGCACCTGATGTGTAGTGGTAATGATACCCAGCGTCATGCTTTATAGATATAATATACTTGATATACCTAATGCGATGTATTTATTAATAATATTTACCCAGTAAGTAAAGTAATCAGTGATAGTGGTTAGATTATAGTTTGATCATCATCATGATTTGTGATTAACTGATCACAATACGATTACACTCATATTACATTCATTGATAAGCAACTATGCTTTGATTACGAACTACACTTCTAAATCATTGATTTTAATACGATTGTAATCAATGATTGTTAACTGATCACTAACATATATTCACGATCAGTTGGTAATCATTGATTGTAATATGATTGTAATCGAATAAAAATCTGTGATCATAATCAATACATAGCCCCATGATTGTAATCTGATTACGATATTTGATTACTTTACTTACTGGGTAGTGTTATTTTATCTAGACTCGTTTATAGATATACCTAATGAATTTTTATGATATATAGTTTATTTATATATTATTTATTTAAACTTCTATATATATATTAATCAATTTGTACGTATGGCACACATATATATATAATAATGTATTCGAAGTTTCTATTCATATAATGGTATAATAGATATAAATATAAATTAGTTAATATTATGTTACTTCTAGTTCGCTTCAAATTTGCTTCAAATTAATATGCAACTGTGCCCCCCCCCCCCCCCCCCCCGTACACATTAACCTCGAACGTAACCTATCACCCTACCCCCCAGGCCAGTACTGTATAGTAAGGTGTACGGACGGAAAGCTATACCGTGCACACATCAATGAGATGCTATCGAATGATGATATAGAGGCTCTCCTCATTGACTATGGCAATACAGAGGTCATTAAGTACGCTGATGTATACGAAGCCAGCACAGAGAACGGTTAGTTAGCATTACACATAGGTGTGTGCGTATGTGTGTAGGCGTACACGCAGTTGTATACAACTATATAGATGCGTGTATACACCCACACATATGCGTATATCACATCTTACATCACTTTATACCTTACACATCTTACGATGTTACATCAAATATAGGATATCTCAATTGAATTACATAATCGTAATTCTAGTGATGATATCTAACGATAAATATATATTCGTTTTTAATATTCTCTTATTGATAGAACTATTATCAAATGTTATCTATATAGATGTTATCTATATACAATGGAATCCACATTCATGTAATGATGAATATAGTAAACTTCTCTGGATTATAAACTGAGGTCTATACACCATACTATATATAGACATATGTCTACATAGTATATATATATATATATATATATATATATATATATCTACATAGTATTTATATCTACATAATATGTCCATTCCATTGAAATGCATGTTGTAGATGATACTTTAATAATTATTTAATATTCTGATACATTTTATAATAATTATTGATATAATATTGAATAATAATAATTTATTTATAAAGATAGATGTTTGATATTTGAATTAATTATTATGTAAATATTACGTAATATATAGATGTGATATTACGTAGATCTCGGTGAATCTCGTGATGTCATAGTTAGTATAGCGGTTATCCGCTATGGTTATCTAAAGTTCTACTACCCTTACTACCCCATTGGGGTTATCGTATATTGTTTAGAAATAGTTGTTTATTCAAATTAAACTATTGCATATATTATATAGGTGAAATTGCCTATATCTTTACAATATGTTAATTATTATAACAAATATGTGTCGAGTGAAACAATACATATTAATGATCATCTGTGTATTCATTTTAATTAATTTAGTATTATATAATTTATAGGTATCTATTAGTAGAGTTCACACTTATCATCAACAAATGTTTATATGATAATAAATTAAAATTTTAATATTTGAAAATATACATAATATACTTGAATCACTCTTACATATGTAGAAATGTGTACAAACATTCATACCCAAAGAAAACATATATACACGTCAATATTCATAAATATAACTTATAAATATCGGTTTCTATAACATATATGTATACATATCACGTGTTTGATTAGTTATTTGAATAATATCTGAATGAAACAACAGAGGTTGTTATATTATCATCTATATGCTATAGGATCAACTTTTAAAAGAGTGTATTTCTGAAGTTTATACAAATTATAAATATTATTTAATAAGTTATTATTACTATTATTAACTAATAAGTTTGCTAAATAAAATGTGATTACTATAGAATAATAATTAATAAATTGAATTAAATATATTAACTATATGGTGAACAAACCTGAACAATTTCTAAAGTATCCTACTTGTTTGTGTATAATTTAAACTATTTTGTTACCTAATATATTAGGAACAGATCATAATTATAATGTTATATTTAAATATATTCAATTGAAAACATTGTTAAAAAATCGTTGCAAAAATTAAAGTTTAAAAAAATAATAATTTCTTAATATTATACATAAATAGGTATTACTATTATGTATAAATAATATATATTATGATATATACCTATATATATATATATTATATTATAATATTTAGATATAATATTAAATGTATATATATACATAAATATAAAATGTATATTTTACAAATATAGATGTATATATGGTTACATCTATTGAATTCAGGTTTCGATGATACCCCTGAGTTCGCCCTACCCTGCAGACTGAATACAACCACAAGTGATGTGAACTATTCCAGTTTGACCTTGAACTTCGTAAAACTAACCGGCAACACACCACTTAGCGTAATCTTAAATGAATATGGTTAACGAACGAACGAGATAATGCGAGATAATAGAAGTAGGCCATAGTGCACGGCGTACAGTGTGCCCATCACGCATGGGAAACATGACACGAGTAGTATAGTTAAGCAAGTTATGTTCATTTCGTAGGTGTGATAATATTCTAATTATTATTTAATTTATAAATTAGTAAATTAATTATATTAATTTAGTAATTATAGTATAATTTATAAAATATATTAATTTATTAATTATTTAAGATATCATTTATTAAATATATTAATATATCAGGCATATTAATTTATCCAGCCTTATGCCTAAGCATATATTAGGTATACATATATAGTATACTATATGACCTACGGTAAAGTAGCCTAATACGGACACTTTAACAATAAATGTTCTTAACATTTTATGACTCAATATTTGTATTCAAAAATTACAATATCTTAATATTATATGATTATAGATATTATTGTGATTTTAACATTTTATTTAATACTATATTAATACGCTATCGTCATATCACAGACTACAAACTATATGATTGTAAACTATATACAAAAGGAGATGAAATTACGATGAATACAATTAAAGATGGCGGTTAGTGAATAACGCGATTACTTTAATCACAACTAGAATAAAGTTGTTTACATCAGTAAATACTATAGTAATATTATATATCAATATATATATATATATATATATATATATATATATATATATGTTTGTGTGTGTGTGTTTATACGAAGAGTTATCAATATTAGGTATACAACTAATACAAAAACAATTCAATCAGATTATGTTGATGAATGCACTAAAGAGGATTACAGTTTCACTTTCGATAATGAAGATGTAGATATGTCAGCGGAAAATGTTTAGATATTATATATATAACTGCATTTACATGTGTATTACGTTAACTTGATGCTAATTAATTACGTACTTATTAGTTTGCATATTATTATAATAAACTATTAATTAATTATTTAAATAAAAATTAAAAATATCAAAAATTTCAATTATATTTACTTTGAAAAACTAATTCACGAATATTATATATATAAATGATTAGATTTGTAAATTAAAATATATTTTGTAGAATTAATTTAATAAAATATAAGCAAATATAATAATATTCTAGATTGAGAATATATTCAAAGATGTTATAATTAATTATACATTATTAGGGGCCGTATCTAAAAAGGGTCAATTATTAAAATAAATATTATCTATGAAATATATCTATAAATCGCATAAAAAGTATATTTTATAACATATCATTATAAAATTTATTAATAAATCATAAATTATTATTATATAACATCTACTATATTATATAGATATAGAAACATAAAAATATTTATTTTGATATTAGCTAAATACAAACTATTACTTTATTATTTTTGTATTGAATTTTAAATTACATTTCAAACGCGTATTACACGGAATACTTTTTTTTTCTACCAATAGCAACTAATAACAACTAAAAGTAGGATAATTATCTACTTTATCTTGTTATATTTAAATAATATATGTATGTATAGTAATCTGAAGCAGAATGTATTAATATTATTACTAATATATAATTTTCTGTTCATATATTTAAAAAAAAAAACTATTTATGTATATTGTTATATGTTTATATATAACATTGTATTATTATCTCTTCAGATTGTATTATATACGAATATCCTTTCTATATGATGATTATTTTATTTTAAGACTAGTTTAATCATCAAATTATGTTAGTGTGACAATACTAGGTATACTAAAAGTGGTTAAAGTAAAGCTATGGACTTTTATTAAATTAAAAATTAGTATAATATATATATATATATATATATATATATATATATATATATACTTAGTATTCTCTATGTAGTTATATAGTTTCGAGTAATTCATAATTCGGCAAGGAAAATATTGTTAAAACTATTACGCAATATATATTATGTTATCATGTAATTATATAAATGACTATTTAAAAAGTAATACAAAATTAAAAGGGCATTATTTGAATATGTATATAAGTTTATAATTATTTAACATATACAGTAGTTTCATATAAATAGTATAATATTATCGATGTCATTGTGATGTTATTACACTACGAAAATTATATTTTTATTATTGTATTAATACATAGTATAAATTGATTATATATATTATATACCTATGTTTTATCCCATTTACTATAGTATAGGTATACCTGGCTCAGTTGGTTAAGGAGTAATACTCACATTCATAAGGACGCGAGTTCAAGCCCGTTCGGACCATTACAATATGTCAAAATAATATTTTGGATTGATCTTTTATAATTGTGAATAAATAAATAATCGGTTCTAGTTAAAACCATGGATGCCTTAACATGAGAGCGGCTTCGGAAGGACCATTAGAGACATATATGGTTATAAGTACAAATAACTTCATTTAAGTTCCTGTATGGGATGAAAGGACTTTAACAGAATAACACAATTAAAAACAATATTTATATAATATTTTTACATAATTATTATAATATATGTTTATTATTATTATTTTTAATGAATAATGCATTTTTAATTGTAATGAAGTACAATAATATGTAACCTTTAATATATAATTCATATAATGTCATTATAATATAAAGTTAGCCTATGGAATTATCATAATAGATTTGTCTATTTTAGATGAATATAAATATATCAATTATAGTTCTAGTTAGTTAGTTATTTAGGCTATTCAAAGTTTATATATACACCGTATCTTGTATCTATTCGAGTTAGATTATCAATTTTGTTTATTTAATATATTTACGTATGACCTATATGTATTTTATACGCATTATAAATAAAGTAAGTAATAATATATTCTACATCTTCAACATTTTAGGGAAATATCACTAATTAATTTAACTAAATATTGATATTTAACTAAATATATTTATTAAATCAACTATTAACACACGATTATTTATACTTAATATAATCTGTAAACTACCACGATAGGTCATCGGAAGGTGTTAATATATGAGCAGTAAATATATTCAATATAATGACAATATAATGATTATATTCAAAAGTAAAAACAATAAAATATAATATAGAATATAATAATAATTTATTTAAAAACACAAATATTTAATCAAAAATAGTAAGGAAAAATGGTAAGGATAAAAACAAATAGATAGATATTTAAACAATACGAATAAATAAAATGTAGCAAATGCTAAATAGGTGGTTAAGTGTGAGAAGATTTGCAATATCGTACATTATCGGCAAGGAGATTCCATAGAAAAGGCTTACATGAAGTTATATAAAAGATGCTTTAACTTTACAAATATGTAATATAGAGTATATTGTAGAGTATAATATAAGTCTACTTTATATTAACTGTATTCCTGTAAATTCCTGAACTTTTCGGCATCATCAAATTATAATTACTTATCCATCGACAAACTGGACTAGTACATAATATACCACTCTGGTTTTACATTACCTTACTAACATAACATATAGGACTATAATAAATAAATCACTATCATGCAAATACAGAGATCTCATTGTAGTATTAAGGATCATCCATGTCGCTAATACTATTCTTCAGATGGTAGGTATATAGTAGGTATACATACTCCTCCATATCAAATATGTAAAATCATTATCTTCGGTCGGGCACATAAGTTATGCAGATGATATTGAAATTCAGGCCGATTGTCACCAATCATCCTATATTCACCTTAAATTCTATATCACTAACTCGCCTACTAACTACTATTTTCTACTTAACCCCAACAAAGCCTTACATATGAATTATTCACCTCTGAACTTCCTTCCAATCATAATATTCTCATAATGCTACCTGGGTCATATCCTAATTCCACCTTCAACTAGATCCACATTTCAATCCATATTAACAAAAATAGTAATATTTAATAAATACTTATCCACCTTAAAGCCTCAACATTCCACCACCACTTCAATATAAACAAATACTTTCTTATATCACTACATCCACTGCACCAACTATAACCCATACCTTAATTACAGCTCGGCTACACAACTGCATATCATACTTTCATCTCACAATACATAATGTACACCTATTGACCATTTAACTAACAGACCCTTAGACAATAGTCTATTATAATATACCGACTAAAGAAACTGACTATTCTATAACTATCACTGACCTACGAACAAGACCTAACTGGTCATCCTCAAACAAATGTGTTCAACTTGAATTACTATCCATTCAATATTCTTCTCAACTACAGTAGATAGATAGATAGTTAGTCATGACTAAACAACCTGAGTACCCGTATCGACTAATTACATGCCATACTTCAACACGCAGAATACGATATTCTAACTATGCGACCCTGACTGACCCTTCCTTTAGCCGAACAAAACTTGGGAAGCGACAATACTATGTTTGCTCTAGCCTTCTCAGGAATCAACTCCCTCCATCCACAACACCATCAGCACATTGACTACCACATTCAAACACAAACTAAATAATACCGTGTTCACAATATCTGAACCTCAACTTTATTAATGTTCACCACTTTGTACACTTGTCCGTAGGTACATCTATACCTATGTATACATAGTATTAAGTATATTATTACAACTATATGTATTATAAATAAATGTCCAACATTAATTTGTTAGTATTTCATAATAGCATTATGTTTTATCATCTGATGAATTTTAATGAAATAGGAGATCAGGCGGAACCAAAAAGTAGGCGTGAATCTCTATAGAGCTGTCTAGGGGATATATCCTATAGGGGGTGGGCTATACACCATATATGGGTTTGTCTATATCACTAATCCATATATTGAAGAAGAATATTCTATAAACAGTGTTTAAGAAATACCATAGAGGATAATTTAATTGGAATAAATACATAGAATACAAACATATGCGATAATAAATGAATTAGTATTATAATGTACTACGTTTAGAATTCGAGCTAATCGACATATTACAGTTAAGCGCTCGTTATTCGTAAAGCTGCGTTTAACGGCTGCCGATACTGATTATGTAATGTTGTTATCGACTGCAGTGTTTATCACAGCTATTACAAGTGTAGGTATCACGTGTAGCCTTAGTTTAGCGTCACGTTCCCATAGCAACCGTGGTCTGTTTATCTAAGTCAACGCGGCCGAGTCTTAGGGGCGTAACGGAGATGGGTATAATAGTGAACTCTGACCTTTATCTCTAAACACGTACTACGACATAAGTCATACGTTAATCCTCTTCACTATTTACATATATCGATAGCGAAGTTATCATATAATGTTTTAAGTATTATCGCCACTGTGTTATATTTTTTGTTATTATATAGGCAGTATACTATAATGTATTTGACCTGTTTCAGAACTTTTGAAAATGCATATACATATTTTAATATAGAAGAAATACCGCTATTTCCTATATTGAATTCACGTGACAATTATATTATAAACAAATAATTTTAAAATAGAGCTAACTATCAATTCAACTTAATGATTATACATAACTATTATAATATATGATATAATTTTCTAAAAAATTCAAATTTCGTTGAGTATATTCTATGAGATCTGAAATATTTGTTTAAATATTTCGAACCATTTAAATTATTTAAATAACATTATTATTAATCTAGTCGATTGACAATTTAAAAAAAATTCATAAGCTTTTTTTTTCAAATATAACATTTCTCATATTTTTACATTAAAATAGTGAATATATAACAATATTGTATATTATAAATTAATTTGTTCTTATATGTTTCTTTGAATATTACACTCATATACTTATTATCATTATGTATATAATTTTATATTTTATTATAGATAAAGTTATTAATTTAAATTAAATTAATGTTGTTTTTTTCCGACATTTCTAGGAATATCGAAAAAAAATATTAGACACATTTTTTCTTATACAAAAATATATGATTCAAATTATAATTAATATAACATATATGTTATAACAAAACAAAAATGTTAATAAAATAAATCTAAGTTTAAAAATATCTCATATCTCCTCTATGTTAAAAATCATATCTCTTCAATATTAATTTAAATTAGCTGACAATTATCTCCAATCATTTTTATTTTTTTATTTGTGTTGTTTCCTTCAATTAATTATGTTATCTAGTTATTGTAAAATACTCGCGCTCAATATGTATATAACCATTACCAATCTGAACATGCATATCGAACTTGCATATATATCTAAAGGGCGAAACCGTATGATATTAATATATAAAGTGTTTGCGTACATGTATGCAATATACTCTTGTATTTCATAAGCAACGGAAACATAATAACACACTATCTTACAGTCCTAATGTTTTATGTTATTTAAATGTTATTTAAAATGTTATTTTATCTCTATCCGTTTGAATCATAGAGCTAGAGAGTTTCTATCTAGTTCTATGGTTTGAATATTTGAAAATAATCTCTATCATACACTATATTTTTGAGTTGTGCCATAATTGTTGTTATAAACCAGCTTAGTAAGAATCAATTGTATAAATAAAAGCATTAACCCTATAAGTATATTGTTATTTTTATTTTTGTGGAGTACTTTCATCCCATCCAGGAACTTAGATGAAGTTTTCACTTATAACCAAATGGCTCTAATGTCCCTTCAAAGCCGCTATCATGTTAAGGAATCCATGATTTTAACTAGAGCCGATCATTTATTGATACACAATAATATAAAATATATGTTTAGTATTGATTGTAACAGCTGTTAGCATTTCTATTATTCCTGAGAAGTAGAGATAATAAATAGTAGTATATAATTAGTAATGATTATTATGTTATGATAATTATGTATGTATATAAAAGGTTACTATTATTATTGTTCTGCTATATTACCAGGAAAATATGAATGTGTAAAAGAGATATAAGAGAGTTTCGTTCAGATGTACGTTTCATTGTTGGTTTGATACCTAATACAATAGTAATACTAACTATGAAGACAATAGTAACTATATAACTATATGTGTATATATATACATAACTATATACATATATAATTATAATTAGATTTATGTGTACGTATTATATATGTATCCACCCTCGTAGGAACATATAACAATACAATATAGATAATAATGAACAAGAACAATAGATAAATTAATAAAACTATAAAATAAAATAATATATAAAATGAGTAGTAATGATGCACGATAAAAATAAGCGAATAGTAATAATATAACATTGATGATGTATAGGTATTGAGGTGCGTTATAAAGTGGGGTGTAAGCGGACAATAGAGGTATGGATGTATGCATGGGGTTAAGGGTGCAATGTTATAGCTGAAAGCACGTTTTCAATATTTAAGGGATGATATGTGAGGGTAAATTAGGGAAATATCAGCAATTTACTATAAGGAAGTTAGTGGGCATCTTAGTATTAGTATACTAGTATACCCAATAGGGTAGCCATATAATGAGGAGAGACATACAAGATATGGGCGATTTCAAGGAGATGTGAAGGATGTAACGTTTTTAAAATCAACCAGTTAGATAGGAGTTGGTGGAAGTCAGTTATGGAATTATCAACAATATTAATAGAGAAAATATTTCGTATAGATGCACAAATTATGGGAATTGAGGTGGATAGTGAAATGTTAGATAAAGTATGGAATAGTAGTAATTTATACGAGAAAGGGCAAACTTAATTATGAGGTATATATTGGTAAGAGGTTGAGTTCTAGGTTAGGTTCTTCCTTTTGCGACGAATTTTCATTTATATTTCAGATATTTACAAGACAAACAAACTGATACTTATTCTGTTATTAGAGCGACATTTGTGTATTTTAATGATATGCAGTTCTGAGAGGTACTCTAAGCTCAACATTATTATATATAATATCTGGTAAATATACGTTCCATATACATTTATATATTAATATATGTGTATATTGTATATATCTATGAATTATTTCGGCTGTAAATATATGTTATGATTAACAATTAAAGATAACTCTTCAATATTGATATAGTATATGTATATATTATATATATATATATATATATATATATATTATATTATATATAGGTGAAAGTGTATAAACTGAGAGAGATGAAGAGTACCCATGTACCTATACCTATACCCATGGGTACCCATGTACCCATTTACCTATATATATATATATATATATATATATATATATATCCATGGGTATGTATACATAGGTGTACCTCTACCTGCAGGTTTATACAATGAATATGGATATTATTTTGTTTTATGTTCGTAGAACTGAAAATAAAAATAACATAATATTTACTAATCAATTTTAATAATCATAATTATATTATTATTTTATATAAACTATAAATATTCTAATGGAAACATAATGTGCATGTATATATGTGTGTCTGTTACTATAGTGACTATATACCACTACATACAATACGACTAATAAGACCCTTAACAACGACAGAACTTGCTAAAACTCTCATAACAGCCCTAATACTTCCTCGCCTCGACTATTGTAATTCCATTCTACATAAATCTAATAGAAACACAATAATACCACTAAATAGACTACTCTATTCAGCTGCACGTACTATATATATAGAATTCCCAATACTCTAGAACCCACATAACCCCCTACCTAAAATCACTTCACTGGCTCCCTATCACACATCGTATACAATATAAAATATTACTTATGATTCACCATGCCACATATTATAATAACCCCGACTACCTGACCGACATACTAAATGAACATAACCCCTTCAAACCACAACGTACCATATACAAATGCAAATTATTCATCATAAACTCCCGCAACCTCACAAGAAAATAAGAAACTGCTTTTTCATTAGCTGCCCCTATACTATGGAATAGCCTAACATATGACATAAGATCAATATCTTACACCCCCATCTTTAAAATTAGGTTACAAACCCATCTATTTAACACTGCCTATACAAATTAATTTTTGAAAACACGGCCGAAAACTCTACTAAGAAGTTGAATGGCAGTGTATAAACCATTAGGTTACAAGATTACAAGGTTACTATTGTTATTGGCAACCATCAAATATACAGAACTAGTTTATTTATAGTTTTTGCAAATTTTAGGATCTATGATAAGATGTAGAAGATTTTCTTTGTAATTATCCTACAATTTAAACAACTTTATATATTGACTAATTTTGTATTTAAGAAATAGTCGAAATATATATATATATATATATATATATATATATATATATACTATTGTGATAGGATATATTTTTTCTTGTCATAATATATTAATATTATTTATATATATGTATGTATGTGTATGTGTGTATATGCGTGTACTTGGTATGAATTCATCATTATAGTGTATTATTAATACTTATAAATAAAATAATATTATCGTATCTCATATCGTAGATAATATTTACTAGATATCGAGATTAATCGATAAACGACGAGAGATAAACAACAGTCTCTGCATCGATCGACCACCTATCTGTCTTGGGCATTAATCAGTATAAGTCACGTGTTTAGTTAGCACTATAGTGCGTATAAGCGGTGATATCATCACATCAATACAGGTCACCTGCAGCGACACCTGCGATATCTGCGCGCACACGACAAACGCTATCACAGCAGCTCCCATCACGCGACGATAGTGCTGATCTAAAGGTAAGGCTCTACTTCAGGCGAGTGTTCGTTAGAAATATTCGGATTGGCGATTATTCGCAAATATATAACGGGTGTGGTCCATAAAAACCGCGATTATTCGTGAATATTCGTAAATTCGTTCGAATAATCTCGGTTTTTATAGATAAAACACGTTAAACGATTGCGAATATTCGCAGGTATTTTGAACGAGTATTCGCCCGAGATAGGCCCCACCTTTAAGATGTCATCGTGCTCGGTACCTCTAGTCGATGCGTCATCGTGGCGTGCGTCCGCGTAGAGAGAGGGCGCGCGCACACGACGTGCAGGTGAGTCACCCATTAGCGTGCGTGCGGGCGTTACGCGTCGGATGTTAGAGCCTATTCCTAGAATACAAGCGAGCAGTCAGTCATCAGCGTCGCTATTAAACTAGTCCGCCTGCATAGTATAGGTTACCTGCTATACACACACATAACTAGACGTGAACGGGTCAGATGCCACAGAGAACTAGAGGCGAAGGTAGTAAGAAAGAACACAGAACTATATAAGAAGGGAAGCAGATACGCACACAGATCCAGAGGTGACCGAGATACCATCACCTGACCGAGCGTATTCACGTGACCGCTAGTTATCATCACGTGACAAGTGCGCTATGACCGTGTGAGCGAACCGCACACCGCACACCGTTATGCATCCGTCCGGTTACCTGCGGACACTGTCCGTAGTGTACTTTGTACTGTTGTTGACCGCTACAGTGACCGATGGTTCCGGTGCTAAGACCACTACGTCCATCCTAACCGTACTACTGGGTAACGACCCGATAGGCTCGGCGGGGGGTCGTATAGACGTCGTACTACAGGGGGGCACCGATACCGACAACACTAGTGCTAATACTAGTACTACTACCACTACTACTACTACCACCGCTAGCACCACCGTTACCGATACCACTAGCACCACTACACTGACCACTACGGTGACCAGACTATCGGATACATCACGTGATGCCGATACCACTACCACTACTACTGATACCGGAGAAGGAGGAGGCGATGATAAGGAGATAACAACGGAAGCGACTGAACACGTGATTACTACGGACACTATATCACCGGTGCCGACTTTGCCGACCACCGAAGATCTCGGTTCCGATTGGACGACAGATTCGCTTACTTCGGAGACGGCGACCACGTCGAGGACGGAACACTCGTCCGTAGAGGACACGACCTCTTCTAACCGTTCGGATAGTACCGCAGGATTCGGTTCGGAAAGTACTTCCCCACAGACTACTACTTCCAGGCGTGCAGTTACCTCCGACGACGTGGGTACTACACTCGATGTGACGGCTACATCCGGTACAACACTCGATGTGACGGGTACTTCCGGTACCGTAACGAGTAGCGTGAGTCACGCTGATTATGCAACAGGCGTTACGTCATCCTCGGTTACGTCATCAACCGGTAGCACGGAAAGTCGTTTTAGCCCTGCCGGTGACTTCAACTCTACAGATACCTCTACAATCACTGCTACACCTACTGCATGGGAGACTACTACAGACACTGCAACAGACACTGCTACAGCAACTGCTACGGGAACTACTGCAGATGTCACTGCCATCACCTTAACCACACTATCGCCAGATCGGTCTTACTCGACCACCACCTCACCACCACTTAGTACAGCTGATGGCTATGATATCACCACTGTTGATGATGTCACCACCGATGATGATGTAACTTCTCGAACGACGTCTCAAAGTTTACTGGACCAAAGTTCGGGTCGGTCGAGCGCGGAAGATGTTACCTCTTACGTAAGCGATGCACATCCGATGTCCGAAGTGACCAGTACTACGTCATCGCTTAATGGTTAATACTTACACACCTATCATGTATATACACACATGTATAACTGGTCGTTAATATCGGTATTTATTTGTGAAAATAAAGAATTTAATAATGTATATAGTATATACGTATACATTATATAGTGTATACGTATATAATAGTATATATATATATATTATATATATATATATATATATATATAATATATAATATATATATAGTATAATATAGATATACATATATAAATATAAACATAGTCACATATTGTTTTCATAAATAACCATTACTAAGAAATCACAAATCGAATCAAGTGCAGTCACGTGTTCTAATTATAGTTATCACGTGACGTGTACATATCGTCAGGTGCTGCACTATGTACACTAACCTACCTACCTACACACCTCTATAGTGTCGGGCATTGATTAACTTCACACCCGATATCAATTATCATATGTATTATCGATATAGACGTGTATCAGAATAGATAACATGCGAAATAGATGCGAATATAGATAAGTAATAGACTATATATATATATATATATAAAGCATATAGTAGCAATATAAGATAGGCTATATATATAGCTTATAGTAACAAAATACCACGTGACTATAGTCAATCCTTATAAGGATAACAAATCTACCTACATACAAGATTGCGTATTTGTGTTAAATGATGCTGTGTTAATATGTTATTAGATAATGTTATTATTATACAATGATTTCGTCAAACATAGAGACCATATAAACAAAGATTTTTCAAAACAACCTTAGAAAAATATTTGATATTAACGTATATCTATATCATTGTCCATACCTATAGGTATACACCTATACCTATACCTACACTTATACATACAACTACAAATATACCTATACCAACACCTATACGTATACCTATACATATAACTATATATCTACCTATACCTATCACAGTAAACCAAGGTGTTGCTTTAAAGTGCTTAACACCGTACTTTGTGACGAGTTGAACACATTTCATTTTTAAAATTCTCTTAATTCTTAATTAATGGTTTTAGAATATTTGTTATTATATAATATAATACATTTATAATCTCTTTAACCATAATATAATAAACAATTTTCTTAAACTTGATTTTTTTTTCAAAGGTGTTAAATTGAACATTATATTTGTTGATTATGAAACCTTTGAAAAAATCAAGTTTAATACAATGTGTTGGTCAATTATTATGGTCAATTAGATCATACATGTATTATATATCCTTACAATATTCTAAAACCATTAATTAGAAATTAAGAGAATTTTTAAAATGAAAAGTGTTCAATCTTGTCAAATAAAAGTGTAAAACACGTTACATGGACACATTAGTATACTGGGATAGGAGTCTAATGTATACTTCTTATAGTTTACCTAAATTTGACATACTATTAAGTGAATATAAAAGACAAATTAATCTAACAATGACATTATATATATAACTAATTTATACATTTATAATTTAAAGTTATATATTTATTGCCTGTTTAATGTTTAAATATATTGATCATAAAGTAACAAAATATACACTTGTATATAGTTTGTATATACATTATATTATCATGTATTTGAATCGTACTTGAATATTAAAAATATCTCGAAAGTTGCTCTCACTAAACATTATATAATATTACGTTATATCGTGGTAATAAATAAGTTTGTCAATTTCACATAAAAGCTAGCTAGATTACAGTTGATTAAACTTTATTAATTA
>OZ025239.1:69066169-69106169 GCA_964019155.1 Osedax fenrisi | reverse complement strand
ACAATTTGGTAAGTATATTTATTGAAGTTTAAACATTTACCTAAGTTTCGCTTGACACTTAGCGCACAATATCGCCATTTCGTTAGAGTAACAGTATCAATGTCAACATCGACGCGAGTTACCCTAAACCATGCTGTACAAGTATCATATAAGCTTTACCTTTCCGCAACTTAAGACCTGCTTCTAAGACATTTCTTAAACGCAACTCTATTCTTTTGTACACGTCTAATAGATGATCTGCTTCGAGATTTTGAGGATTTTCTTGCTTTCTTTGGCTTGCTGATAACTGAACGTCTTTTAGACGCCACTCTCTTCTTCTGTACACATCTAATAGATGACCTTCTTCGAGATTTTGAAGATTTTCTTGCTTTCGTTGGCTTCCTGATAACCGAACGTCTTTTAGACGCCACTCTCTTCTTCTGTATACATCTAATAGATGACCGGCTTCGAGATTTGGAGGATTTTCTTGCTTTCTTTGGCTTCCTGATAACTGAACGTCTTTTAGACGCTACTCTCTTCTTCTGTACACGTCTAATAGATGATCTGATTCGAGATTTTGAGGATTTTCTCGCTTTCGTTGGCTTCCTGATAACTGAACGTCTTTTAGACGCCACTCTCTTCTTCTGTATACATCTAATAGATGACCTTCTTCGAGATTTTGAGGATTTTCTTGCTTTCGTTGGCTTCCTGATAACCGAACGTCTTTTAGACGCCACTCTCTTCTTCTGTATACATCTAATAGATGACCGGCTTCGAGATTTGGAGGATTTTCTCGCTTTCGTTGGCTTCCTGATAACTGAACGTCTTTTAGACGCCACTATCTTCTTCTGTACACATCTAATAGATGACCGGCTTCGAGATTTTGAAGATTTTCTTGCTTTCTTTGGCTTCCTGATAACAGAACGTCTTTTAGACGCCACTCTCTTTGAGGAAACGGCCGTTTTCTTAACTGAGGCCCTCTTGCATATGTTATTTTTCATTGTACGTGACTTCAACATAGGTACTTTTGACGTTTTCTTACATCTTCTGTTTACGTTGTTTACCATCTTGTTGTAAAATCGGGTTGGTTATAGGTATTTATTTGTATTTATGATTTGTATTAATATCTCAATTGCGATATCGGTGCTTTAAAGTAATTAGGCAATCAATTAAGTGATTTTATTTATTAGCAATTTTTAATATTCGTATATTTTAATTACACAAAAAAAAACTAAAAAATAAATTAAAATGCGAGAAAATTATTGTTTATTTATTGTAGTAGTAGTAGTAGTAGTAGTGGTAGTAGTTATAGTAGTAGTAGTAGTAGTAGTAGTAGTAGTAGTAGTAGTAGTAGTAGTAGTAGTAGTAGTAGTAGTAGCAGTAGTAGTAGTAGTAGTAGTAGTAGTAGTAGTAGTAGTAGTAGTAGTAGTAGTAGTAGTAGTAGTAGTAGTAGTAGTAGTAGTAGTAGTAGTAGTAGTAGTAGTAGTAGTAGTAGTAGTAGTAGTAGTAGTAGTAGTAGTAGTAGTAGTAGTAGTAGTAGTAGTAGTAGTAGTAGTAGTAGTAGTAGTAGTAGTAGTAGTAGTAGTAGTAGTAGTAGTAGTAGTAGTAGTAGTAGTAGTAGTAGTAGTAGTAGTAGTAGTAGTAGTAGTAGTAGTAGTAGTAGTAGTAGTAGTAGTAGTAGTAGTAGTAGTAGTAGTAGTAGTAGTAGTAGAGGTAGTAATTACCATTATATCGGGCACACACTCATCGACCTGATTCACCATCGCACTGACCGCTAGTGCTATCGTATGTCCGAGGTACACGAGTGGGTCAACATACCTCGCTGATTGTGTACGCATGCATGCGTGCTTCTCTAATACAATAGGTTACATATCTGACCGCGTTAATTATTGCACAAATATTCATAATAGTATACTATAGTATTATTATACATTCACTGATAATATTAACCTAATACTCTACCACTACATATACTACTGTGAATACTACTACTACTATTATTACTACTACTACTACTACAATTAATACTAATGATACTACCACTAGTAGTATAATGTCATGTATACTAATCAATACATGTATTAATACATAATCTATAGATAAATAATTAATGGGCTTACTTTGACAGTATGACAACAATTCATTGTAAGAATGACGTAATCAGTTGTTAGAGCGATATCGTAAACTATTTTAAATTATATTAATGTATAATGAAGAGAATATTAAATTCTAGTTAACTTGTGGATATGATCATATAGATCATATCTCGGATATACTATTACAAATCTGTCATCTCGAAACCGATTTTTTATAAGTCAACTAATGTAAGGGTTATACGTGAAGGTGTATAAGGACACAATGTCCTCATTGTTCCTATTATTCATTAATGGCATATGTTATCGTATTATGTACGTAATCAAGTGCGACCTTGTGACCTTCATCAATTAATCAGGCTATATCAGATCGAATGATTCCATACATATAAATATAATATTATTATTAGTATAGGATTTAGTATTTTATTTGCATTATCATTATAGAAGAATTATTGACACAATTACACTTTTATTAATATTTACAAGTCTCATTATAATATATATATATATGTGTGTGTGTGTGTATGTGTATATGCGAACATGTTCGTGTGTATTTATATGTGCATATTTGTATACATATGTGTACATTATGCGTGTAAACATAAACCACACACATGCATACACACACATACATACACACATACACACGTATATACACACTACTTACAATACCCCTCTCCACTGCTGCTCGTACAGGTACAACGACTGTTACCTTGGTTACGGCGACCGTTGCCTCGGTTACGGATTACGTAACGAGCGAGCATCCTCCCGATATGATGACGACCTTCAACGGAACGCTACTCGATACCACCGCTGACCTTGAGCTAGCGGTCACCACCTCTACGGACAGCGCCTCTACCGAGACGGCTACGTACTACGGATACACCGAAGCTAGAACTACGGCTAGCGATGAGATCAACGATACGACTTCGAGGAGTGTATCGCGAGATCCCGCCCTTAATACAGCTTCCTCTTATTCACCCTCCTCATCCTCCTCCTCCTCCTTACCTACATCATCAACCCCGTCCACCCCATCGTCCACCTCCTTCGCCACGCCTACCGTTACTTCAGCGGTTGTCATGGTAACTACGGAATCACGTGACCTAATAGAAGTGACCACTACAGCCGACGACACGGATACCTCACACCAAGGTAATAGGCCCCGTTCTCTAATGTATACCTTCCTAATACTCACATCTATACACTATAGTTTACATGATATTATACCTGATATATAGGTGAGTCGATGACTAATACATGTAGGTACCTGTATACTACATAGTGTACTACACTGTGCTTAGTTATCGAGTCATAAAGTCGTCATAAAGATATTCTATGTGTACACTGCGCTATAGAATTACCTGTTCTACGTATGCGCGTATCTACACACAATGTCTACACACAATGTCTACACACACAATGTCTACACACACACAATGTCTACATAATAGTGTGCGTGCGTGTGTGTACATAGTAATCACCTCGCGTACTTTACATTCTTCACATTGTTCCGCATTTATTGCGCATTTCTACGTCATGAATATCGATTACTACAACATCCGGTCTGTCTGCAAACACACAGTGTTGTACAGCGTGTGATGTACAGGTATTATTTATATATATATATATGTATATATGTATATATATAGCATAATATATCATTATTCATAAATTATATAGAATTATTTATGAAAATATCAATTATTAAATTATCAATTTGAATATACGTTATATGTATTGAAAAATAAATTCCAATAACTCACATATAAATATAATAACCGTAGTTGTATTCAATACACACTCGTATACATATACACACACACATATATATATATATATATATATATATATATATATATATATACTAATACAATTAATAATTAATTATTATACAAATATACAAAATATTTAATTACGCGATGATATCTGTAGATCGTATTACTTCATTACAAAACCCCGATATCTAGTATAGTTACATAGCATATTCCTCTCCAATACCCCTCCCCGTATTGATTACGTCATCACCGCAGTGTGACGTCATCACGATATAGAGTAGTAGCAATCACGTGACCACGGTGACCACACGCCGGACGGTATCGATTGTGTACCTGTTTTATAATCGTGATTAGTCGTAACGCATACACACGTGCACTTCTGATGTGTGTGCCGCTGTGTCGGGATAGACTGTAATCTTAAATAGAGTAGATAATATATTCTTATTCAACATATAATATCAATTTAATGATCAATATTTATTTATATATGAAATATGTATTATAACAAATATAATAATATATATATATATATATATATATATATATATATATATATATATATCTGTATCTGTATATATATTTAATCAAACCTCAATGTAAGGACCCTACAAGTTAATTATTATTATTAGGAAAACCTCGATATTAAGAACTTAACGTCGTTCAATATTTGAAAACCTCGTTATATAAAATTCATTAATCTATTAAAGTCTAATTAGTCTAGTTAGATATTAGTCTATTAAACTTTGTCCAATAAAATAAATCTGTCATAATGAAATCGTGTATAGTCAACATATTTTTAAAGGAGAATTATATGTGTTTAAAACTAACGAATAACCCCGTTATAACGTTATAAATCAAAAATAAATAATTGTATTATAAAAGTATTAGAAATAAACTAAACAACCGGTATTCGACAATAACGCTATTAAATACGAGATATAGTCACGTGATATATAGGTTCTATTGTTGTAGTAGTGCGGTAGTTTCAGTCATGCAGTCAGGCAGTACCCACCCAGATCATGACACCTACCGGTCACTAATGGAACTGTTGTGTCTGACTAATGTGTTAACTAGTGTCCAAGTCGTGTATGTATCTTTAAATAACACACATCAAAGAAAAAAGTATATATATTGTTAATGTTATTGTTATTGTTATTGTTCTTTTTATTCTTAATTGGTTGATTCCTTTCATCCCATCCATGAACTTAGATAAAGTTTTCACTTATAACCACTTATAACCATATATGGCTCTAATGTCCCTTCGAAGCCGCTCTCGTGTTAAGGTATCCATGGTTTTAACGAGAGCCGATCATTTATTTGTACACAATAATATAAGATCACTTCTAAATAATATTTTAAGACCTATTTTATCAAATTAAGTAATGGTCCGGACGAGGCTCGAACCCGTGTAGGTGCCCTACTACTGCTTGTGTGTCTGACGCCTTAGCAACTGAGCCACACAGGCAGTTTTTATATATATATATATATATACCCACTATTGTGGATATATTCGTGAGCAATATATTTTTAAATAATATATAATAAATTAATTATATAAACATTTAAATAGTATACTGTATTAATATTTCATATATGCACCTATAGGTATAAGTATATTACATATATTGCATATAATCAATATATGCAATATACTTATTTATTTTAATATAGATAATTGAATGTAAATAATAATATATAGTCATTATTTTTAATAGATTTGTATATTAAAATAACACCTTTTTATAAAGAAACCCCTCTACAATGAAATAATTATCTGTAAGAGACATTCTCTATCGAAGATAGTACTATATATATATACTTTATGAATAATTAATACTATATTTATATAGTGTTTATTAATAAATTAGAATTAAATGCATTCGTAAAATATGAATATTTCAATAATAATAGATTGTAATAACATACAAATGTATTAACATATATATCATAATAATTGTTATTATAAATCATAACTAGAGGTATTTTACATAATAATATTAGAAAATCACATTAGTCACATTTACAATAGTAAAACTACTAACCCGTCGATTAATTAATCAATTGCTGGACCTGCAGTAGTGAGCATTGCATTCGCTAGGGGAGGATACAGGAAGTCAAGGGGTGTGTCTTAATTTAAAAGCTAATATATTCCGGAATATATTGATAGAGTAATTAATTAAAAAATGCCCTATAGGGCATTTTTGCATATATATATGATCTTGTATGTTATACAGAAATACATATATTGAATGATACGAGGATGTTATATACCTATGGGTTACTACAGTAGTACGAGATACCGGGTATGTAACCTGAGGGAATATGCCAGATAACAACATAACAAAATAAGGTTGAATTTTGAAATAAAATTGTAGACAAAAACCTATTTATAACAAAAAAAGTACATCAACAATATCATTGCCGATCGTTTTAAATGTATATTACCAACAAATACTAGGTTACCTATTTCGCTTTACGCATGCTTCTTTCACGTCATACACCCTCTACCCCCATATAACCCTGTTGGTTAATATGTA
Source organism: Osedax fenrisi (assembly GCA_964019155.1). Lineage (NCBI taxonomy): Eukaryota > Metazoa > Annelida > Polychaeta > Sabellida > Siboglinidae > Osedax > Osedax fenrisi. The sequence goes on along the minus strand of OZ025239.1, from coordinate 69,099,782 downwards.
ATCAACTTTCACTCATCGTATTGAGTTATAAAGAACATCCTTTTATTACTTATAATTTAAGTAAAACGAATAATAAATGTCATTTAAATATAAATATAATTAAATTACACTTAATCTAAATTAATAAATTTAGAAACTATTTCTAATTTTAATTAAATCAACGAATAACTTCAACGGTTAATTTTCAGAACACTATAAGTATAGTATTATAGTAGGTTTAATAATATATTTATATAGGGAATGCGAATCATCAATTATTATTCATTATAATCGCTCATCTATTATCTGCCATTAAGTCAGATATAATAATCATTAATTTGAAACCGAATCAAGATACTTAAAACTTTGAGTTATTGATAATATAGATATCTTTATACTAATTATTACATTGTATTAGTTAGTAACTAATAGTTACACTCTAATATTTCGATAATATTTGTCAAAAACTATTATGAAATATGTCAATGAATAATAATCAATAGTATATCAATATATACATTAAGTATACATTCCATTAGATCTTATAATCTATACCTGAATTGAATTGCTTCGATCGTTATTTTTTCACCAAAAATAAACATTTCTACAAATCATTGAGGATTAATAAGTTTTAGATAAATAAATATTCTTTTTTTTCTGTATACATTATTTTGTATTTGTAATTTTATTTCTTCATTTAATTAACATTATATCTTAATATAATCATATGTTTCTTTCTTGAAATAATAAACTATCTTTCAATTTTTATTTCATTATTACTTCATTATTATAGATATTTGTGGTTATATATGTAGGTACCGATTAATAATAACAATTATAATTAATTATATATTACTAAAATTGCTTATAAAAGGTTAACATATATGTTATGCAATGTATTCGATGTTTTATATATGTACATTATTAGTAGGGGTAACAGAAACCAAATTAAATATTGATAAAATAAATATCAATAACATAAATATATTTTATAATCTATATATTAGTATATTAGCCCTTAAGTACCCAGTAAGTAGAGAGATCAGTTAATACGTATACGATATGCGTTGAACACGTATCATTGATTCATAGTGATTCGTGTTCGATGCAGATCATGCGGCTATGTTTTAGATACGTATCATGGATACGTGTTTGATACGTATCATGGATTCGTGTTTGATACGTATCATGGATTCGTGTTTGATACGTATCATGGATACGTGTTTGATACGTATCATGGATATGTATCATGGATACCTGTAGGATATGTATCATGGATATGTATCATATAATGTTTAATATATACATAATTAATATGTATTACAAGTACATGTGTATACACATACACACATATGCCTTTATATTTAACATATTTAACACTTTATCTAACAACTCTATCTATTATAATTATAAATTAAGTAATATTAGAACATACATTTAGACAATGTTATCTATATATTTATAAAATAAACTATAATTATATTATGAATCATAAATAATTATAAATTATATTAATGTCATGAACTATTTAGTTAACAAATTAAATTAAAATATTATATGTAAACATATTATATGCAGTCACTGTGACTGGTTTGTCACAATTTTTTATATTTTTATTTGCGCTGTATTAATTAATATCTATGATAATATAATATAATTAATAAATTAATACTTTTTTATTTTAATTTAATTTACTAACTACCTAATGTAAATCTTTAATATGAATTTGTATTCTATAGAATACCAATATATATATATATACTAACTACCTAATGTAAATCTTTAATATGAATTTGTATTCTATAGAATACCAATATATATATATATATATATATATATATATATATATATATATACATTTATATAGTACAGATAATATATTTTGAAAAACTATTCATATATATGATATGATATGATATGCGTTAAACACAGATCCGTTGAGTATCAATGATTTATTGTAAATTTAAGAATAATATAATCACATAATATGCGTTAAACACAGATCCGATTAGTATCATTGATTTATATTTGGTAAAATGTTATTATAACGCATCAAGGATCAGTTATACCTCTTAGATGCGTGTTTGATCCGTATCAAATAGTATGATTCATTGATTCGTGTTAGATGTGTGTTAGATATGTATCCATGATACTGCTACTTACTGGGTAACTAAAGTATTATTTTTAAATTCAATTACACCTACTATATTGTACTATATTATAGTGTACAGTACTATATTGTACTATATTATAGTGTACAGTACTATAGTGTACTATATAGTATAGTCTATACTATAGTGTACTCCGCTATACTGTAATACATATCGATTAACATTATACGGTGAATGTCATAAACAATATGTATATTGTTACAAAGTGTATTCTAAGCGGAATGTCACGTGTCTTGTGTCACGTGTCGTAATAGTTACGTAATCATATATATATATATATATATATATATATATATATATATATATATTATGGTGTATAGGTGACATGACTACATGCTATATAGGCTACAACATCGCGTGTGTATCATAATGACGCAATACGCTGTTTGCACGTTGTGCTGTGCGCGTCCTTCACGTGTGTATTGAGCGCGTTCCTAGTACGCCGCACGTACGTGTGTGTGTGCGCTCTTTAGTTACCGGCTACGTGTGTACTTACCCACACACACGCGTACGACAGTGCGGCGCTGTAGACGGTACTTGTACGTCGTATGTAGGTTACCCGCTGCACGAGTGCGTGTGTGCGTGTGTGCGTGTGTGCGTGTGTGCGTGTGTGCGTGCGTGCGTGTGTGTGTGCGGGTGTGCGGGTGCGTATAGTACGTCGTACGTGAGAGCGGGTGTGCGGGTGAGTGTGTGTGCGGGTGTGTGCGGGTGTGCGGGTGTGCGGTTGTAACCGTACTCCGCACGATGACCACACCTGTCCGCAGCGCACCGGACACTGGTGTTGCTAGCGGCGGTCACTGTACCCACTGCTACCGGTAGTAATACACCAGAGCTACTAATCCAGTGATAGCGGTGACGTCGTGCTTGTCGTTGTTATCTACAACTATACGTACGTCTGTGTATGCGTGTGTGTGTGTGTGCGTGCGTGTGTTTGTCTGCGTGTGTGTGCGTTGATGTTTGCGTGTGTGTGCGTGTGTATGTGTTGATGTGTGCGTGTTTGCGTGTATGTACGTGCGTGTAAGTATACATTAATATCGGGTTCGCGTTACATTATATAATACGGCAACCTCACTAGTACGTAATGTGTATGACGTCATATGCAAAGTGTAAACCCGCATGTATATACTACCTATTGGTCCATAATATAACATAATATATATATATATATATATATATATATATTATACACAGTAGGTATATACACCGAGAGTGACCTTGGTGACACTCCTTCAGCAACCGGATACAGACATATATCACACTCACACTTATACGCACTTAAGTGCGTATAAGTGCGCGTGTATTATATACGGATATCCGATATATTTTACACGATATATATATATATTTATGATGATGATGATGATGATTTATTATACAAAAATATAATATATTCAAACATACAACATATATATTCCGATTTATCGAGAAACGACTTAACGGGTGTTTGATGTGCCTATAGTATAGGTCATACGTACATTAGGATATATGTGTAATTAAGCAAGACCTCTAGCATGCTTACACGTGTCATATAAGCACCCATTCGTTATAATTGCATGTGACTATTATATAATACATACTTTATATAAATAACATATACACATGTATACGATTTATGATATATATATATATATATATGTGTGTGTGTGTGTGTGCGTTTGTGCATAGCTGATCAGGCAAAAGGACGCAGATTTAATACCCATCCGGATACATAAAATTGATATTGAAATAATATTTACAAACGATATTGTATAATTATTGATATAGAAATGTTCGACTCACATTAAAACCCGGATGCCTAATTAAAGAGCTACTTCGAATTCGTCATAACGGGTTCTATAGAACACGGTATACCACAGTTAACAAAATCCGATTCCTATTTATATTTTTATCGTTTCCCGAGTGTCTTAATGAGAATCGTTTTTAAATCGATTCCTAAAATTCAAGTTTAGGAATCGGTTTATGTGAAACCGATTCTTAAATTACCATAGGAATCGGTTTATTTGAAACCGATTCCTAAACTATTGCTATAAGTATCGGTTTATGTGAAACCGATTCCTAAACTATTGCTATAAGTATCGGTTTATTTGAAACCGATTCCTATACTATTAATATAGGAATCGATTTAACTTAAGTTTTTGATGTAAGTTGAACGTAAGTTTAGATGTAAAATATAATATTAAAATAAATAATAATATCGTAGCAAAGTATTAATTCATATATTATAATGTATTATATAATTTCATTTAAGTTAGATTTAAAACTTAAATTTAATAATAATAACATTATAATATTGAATAGAATATGTAATCAATATTCAACTACTATATATTCAACGTTGAGAAATTAGTTCAACATGATTCCAATTGTATTATCAATATAATTATGATTACAATTGTAGTTCAATGTTTCACTTGAATGGTATTATGATAATTTAGAAAAATACATAAGATTACTTAAATAATTTTAGTTTTTAAAATAATATTTTATATATCCTATATATAAAATTAAAATAATAATTAATAATTAATTTGAATAGATGAAAATTAAATCAATATATTAAAATAATTAAAAGGTATAATATTGTATTCTTTCTATATTAAAACAATGAAATATAGATAATTTAAGAAATACTGACAATTATTAAGTTAATTTAAACCGATTCTCAATCATTCGTTTTGGAATCGTTTTTATAAACCGTTTTCTATACAAACTTTACAGGAATCTGTTTTCCAATTTGAATCCGATTTCTATAATAAAATCGTCGTAGGATTCGGATTTTTTTAACTTTGTATCCATGAACATTAGAGATGCTTATATACGTACAAACTACATATAAGTAGCTGGATGGCATGAAAGGAATCAACCCAAATAAAAAGACCTATAACAATATATGTTCTTATTATAGTCAATTTACTATAATTATTACTATAATTATATATAAGTAAAATATATCGAGCAATTCATACATTTAAATATTATATATACTGTTATGGTTATTGTTATTGTTATTTTGGCGGAGTCTTTTCATCCGATCCAGGAATTTAGATGAGATTTTCACTTATAACCATATGACTCTAATGTCCATTCGAATACTCTATCATGTTAAGGCATTCATGGTGTTAACGATATATATATATATATATATATATATATATATAATGTGGACAATATTGCTATGAAATTACGGAAATTGTACTATTCAGTATATAATCGTGTAAGATTTCTGACAATTCAATTGCTAATATTGTATATATATATAATTGTTCTCGTCCCTCGTCAATATTTAAAGTATGGTATAAGTCATTGTTGTATTAATTTAGTTATATTCATTTAAATATTATTATTTTAATAATAATTATTAATATTTGTAATTATAATTACAAATAATAATACTTACTTATTTACTTAGTCCCTTTACCGGTTGATAGTAAGAGAATATGAATCGCTGCAACACAAGTTCTTCTCCGTCCGTCACGGTTCCGTGTAGCCTCTAGTAGTTGGGTCAGATTCATTTCTGACCCCGCCCGTTCTTCTATGTTATCAATACAGTTTTTTATGGGTCTTTTTTTCTTGCTCTTCTTCTTTTACCAACACGGCAACATTGTTTCACAGTTTTATTAAGACTATCGTGACGCAACGTGTGACCAAAATATCACACCATTCTTCTCTCTACTTCTTTGAAATTATATATATATATTGGATAGTTATGTTTATTTTTCATTTCATGTTTATTTTTTGTTTATCTATGGGATGTATATGCATATATGCATACATGCCTGATACAAATAAATACTAATAATAATAATGTATATATATATATATATATATATATATATATATATATATATTTACAACTATATCCGCTAGAATGCGATAACGATTTCTACGTGATACTGAGGAGACGCGACTCCGGTGACCTTGACCTGACCTCGTTACGTAACGCCATGCTAACTCTACTGTCGGTGCTGTGTTCCGGTATACACTACAGCAACGTTACGCTGTCGACGTGTTGCGCATGTCCGTATAACAGGTTTGTACGCCGTTGTTATTCGGTTCTGTTATTTTTTTATTTTATATCCTATATATTTTATATTCTATTTTATAGCTGAATTATCATATGCCATTTTATGTTATTGCGTATAATGTTATGACATTGTAAGCCGTATGTTATGTCCTTTCTGTTGTATATTTGTATGTCCTGTTATGTCCTATAGCCTATAGGCTATAGGTATACCCTGTCCAGTTATGTTCAGTTATATAATGCTATGTCCAGTGATATCATGTTATATTACGTAATTATCTTTTATACCACATTACGTAATGTTATGTAATGGTATGTTCTGTTATGTCCTGCCGTGTAATCGGTATGTCCTGTTATTAAGGCATACACTAATATACTTGTGACGTATTAAGTGAGTGTGATGATAAGTATTGATTATTATAAAAATAACATTATAATATATATATATATGTTATGTGTTTGTGTGTATGTGTGTATGTGTTTGAATGTTCGACGCACATTGTGCGTGTATGTGTGTTATGTGTATGTAAGTGAATGCACATATGTCGATATCATTTTATTATTTATACCTAGAGATATATATTTTAAATTTGAAGTTATAATCACATGCATTTGTTCATAGTGGTCATTGGGCATTTTATTACACAAATAAAGTCTGAATCTGTATATTTTAATCTTTATTTTTTTTAAATAAATAACCTAATTTAACTTTTATTTTGAATTGTAACAATATAATTATAAAATTAGTAAAGGGGTATCATCATCAATACCGTTTTTCATTTTTCGTCCGTCGAATTTCCGTCCTTCGATTTTCATCCTCATGACTGGTGAAAAATAAAAATAGAAATGATCTTATTTTTGACAAGCAAATATATCGAAGGATGAAAATCAATAATTTTTATAATAATATGTGTATCTACATTAGTTATTTAAAAAATTTAAATGTGTACTTTATGTGAATTAAAATGTATTTAAATATAGGTGGCGATATGATATATAAGTATAAATATATCTGTGTATCTCCTATAAATATATCTGAAATACGTATTTGACAATACAATATAAAAATTGATGCTATTGGTGTGAGAAGGTATATATTTTTCATCCTACGATTTCATCTTTCTGGAATTGAAAATCAAAGGACGGAAATTCGATGTACGAAAAATAAAAACGGTATTGATGTGAGAGCCCTGTTAGTTTACCTACAATATTTCCACGACATAGCAGCTAAGACTTGCAAGATTTCCGATCTTTTACATTATATATTTGCTATTAATATATAAATATATATATATGTTATATAATACATTTCCTATTTATGAATTAATATATAATAATTATGTATAATATATATATATGTAAAATAGTATAATTAATGTACTCGACATTTAATATTATGCATATTCTACAGTGTTTTAGATAAGTCTCAAAGGATATCTGCCGTTACGATATCGAACATAGTATGTGGTTAGTATCATACACCATGCATCATACACCATGCATCATACACCATGCATCATACACCATGCATCATACACCATGCATCATACACCATGCATCATACACCATGCATCATACACCATGCATCATACACCATGCATCATACACCATGCATCATACACCATGCATCATACACCATGCATCATACACCATGCATCATACACCATGCATCATACACCATGCATCATACACCATGCATCATACACCATGCATCATACACCATGCATCATACACCATGCATCATACACCATGCATCATACACCATGCATCATACACCATGCATCATACACCATGCATCATACACCATGCATCATACACCATGCATCATACACCATGCATCATACACCATGCATCATACACCATGCATCATACACCAAGCTGTGTACTATATAGTATACTATATTTAAAAAGTAAAAAATAATTTGATATGATAGTAACTATAGTTAAAATAGAATATAATAGAACTGACTATAGAAATAATCTCGGGTTTGTTGATATAATTCTCTCGGCTCGGCTAGGGATAGTTTTTTAACAAAAATATGAGTCTGGTCTAAAATATGGTATATATATATATACAGTAACTATATATCTAGTAACCAATATATAACTATATATGAAAATATGCTATTATTTGTTGATACAAGCTGAGACTTGCAATTTTGGTGCAGAGCCCAGACTTATATTTTGTACTAAAAAATGATCTCGAGCCGAGCCAATATCATTACATCTAAAAACCGGAGATTATTTCTATAGAAATAATATAGTCAGTTCTGCTCTATTATATTTTCCACAAAGAATCCTATATATATTCTATTTAAAGTTAACCTACAGTGTCTTCGTCGTGTTCAAATGATAATTAAACATCCTTTTGTATACAAAATTGAGTTGTATACCAAATTGATATATCAATTCAACGTCGGTTAAGCATCGTGTTAGTGTTTAAAGGAGTATTCTCAAATCGAAATAAATCTAAATAAATGGACAATATTGTATCAACAAATATATTTATTTAATATTAAACCAATGCAGATTCGATGATTTCATACGAACACTAGCAGGAATTCACCTACATCAATATTGTACTTCCCGTTTAACTGAATCTTCTCTCATCTTTCTTATTAACTTAACTGAATTGTTTATTTAGATATTATAGTATATGTAAGCTTTTAATAATGATAATACATTGAGGCTTTTGAAAATGAGACAATATATATTTTGTTTAAATGAGAATGAGTTTGCATCGAATTTAAACAAATTAGATTTTTCACAATGTGACTATAGTCATAGCTATATCTATAGATATAAGTTTTTCTTTATTTCATATATATATATATATATATATATAATTAAACTATTAGATATATATATAATTTTATATTTATTTTATGTATTGCCAAAATATTTATAAACCTATAGATTTGCATAAGACTCTTTACATTATGTTTAACATATATATTTCTTAATATTATGACATACTATATATATATGTGTGTGTGTGTGTGTGTGTGTGTGAATATATACGCTTATATATGTATATTGTATATATGTAATTATATTAAATGCGTAGACTAGAATAATGAGTCACCATTAATGAGTCATTAGTGATGAGTCACCATTAATGACGGTGATAGGAGGATAGGAGGATACCTAACGTGATTAAGCGTACACACACATAGGCTGTAGACTATAGTGTAGGTATCGTACAACGTGTACAGTGTACATTGTACACGTGTAGGTGTTGCATCACAATGTATGATTACGTCATACTATAATTAATAATAATGACGCGTTCGAGGCGTAATCTTCATCTCGATTTACAGATAAATCTTCTCTGTCTCTGGAAATGAAACAAAGAATAATTACGAATAAAGATCAGATGTTAGTAAAGAACCTTATGAGAGTATTCTCGTTAACGTGCGATATGTAATTAAGTTATTATGAATATTGATTTTCGAACGAAAATTATTTATATTTATTTTGGAAATTTGAGTTATAGTAAATGGAAACTGAAAATGTAATTCTTATATGATGAATATAAATACTATTTTATATATTTTGTATGTATTTTTAAAGTATTGTATGAATCAATTATATATATTTGTGTGACATAAATCATGTTCCTTGATTATTATCATGACATTCTAAAGAGCGCATCTAAAATAGGTCACCCTACTGAAACTTCCCTATTATAAATCTTTAATAATAGTTATTCTATAGTATTGTATATATATATATATATATATATATATATATATATATATATTTATATATTAAATATGGCATTTAGCTTTATAATATGTGATTCCTCTTTCAAACGATTCTCTATTATATTGTTTATCTCAAGATTGTGTCCTTGGACCGCTACTATTTTCAATAATTATCCTACGTTTTTTGACATTATCAATTATAATTAATAATTTATAATTATAAATATGATATTTGTACCTAATGTTCTGATATTCACAACAAGATGTATGCTTATGATATAGATACAACTATAATCTTTCATACCCACATCTTATCCTAATAAATGATAAAGACCCATTAAAATGCATGGGTCTTTTTCCCAATATCCATCTATTAAATACATAAAATACATCCTTTTTAACATACATACCCCCTCGTAGTGATTTCCCCAATTTTGTATTAATATTAATATTATTATTCCCTTCCCATCGGTGTTAATAGGCTCTGCGTATCCTTCGATTATAATCTCTCCATCATCACACATATTTCTAAAGTTTCCAAGATGGCGTACTCTCATCTTTGTATGATACGCCGTATTCGTAAACATTGAACTCGCTCTCTCTCTCTCTCACTACTGGCCTCGTAACCTTCTTAGTTATATAACTTAGCTGAGATATATATCTCATTACAAATACTATTCCTCTCTTTTTTATAACATAATTGCTTCATCACTTGCTAATATATTAGCAAGTATACTTGTACTATATATATATATATATATACATATAATAATTATTATATTCATCATTTTATTCGTTTAGTATTTAGTATGCGTATTGGAGACCATTATTCTATCGACTTTAGATAAACTCTATCCAACTAGTTTCCTTTTAATAACTCTCTAGGTTTTATATATCCTATTTATACCACTCTTCCTAGCCCATAACATATATCCATTTCTCTATTTCCTCTTATTTATCTTTTTACAACCCCACTCAATTCGGAAGGACTCGGGCTTCACCCTTGTCTGCTTAACTCCGTATATTCTAAAATTTCAGAAATTATCACGCATGTTTCACTCTTATGTAATTCCCTTGAATTCACTCTTCCGGTAGCCCACTTACCCTTCCTTTACTACCAAACTTAAACCCTACCCTAAATCGTCTGCCTACATTTATATTTGTTATATCTTTCTTCCATTCTTTTTCTTTTAATTCTTTTTATTTTTATTATAATATAACATTCGATAATTATCGTTCAGTTATATGTTGTTGTTATTGTTCTTGTTATTTTTGTCATTTTATGTAGGTATTGTTTATTGTTCATTTCTACTGTTCAGAGGCTTGCAGTACAATGAGTGTTTATAAACACACAGTGTTTGTGTGTTCCTACATGTATATCACCATTATGTTCATCATATTTAAGTATACGTGCGTGTATATGTATGCGGGTGTATGTATATATGTAAATATCGTTACATTGCCAATAATACTATAACAAATTATTAACAAATATATCGATATAGGTATTAACCTACCTATAGATATTTATTAAAAATATATCATTTAAATAATTATTTTAAAATATAAATTTTTATTTTTTATAAAGTTGATCTCAATCATGAATTAATACAAATATATATACATATATATTATATATATATATATATATATATATATATATATATACTTACATAAATATGTATATATATATGTGTGTATAACATTTAATCATATATAATTAAAATAAATTAATAATATATAATATATGTATACCTATAGGTATATAAATATTACCTAATATTACATGTTGTTTAGAGAGAAGAAATCCTTGGCTCTTCTTAATTACCAAGTATCACTGACCAATCACACGACTGCTCCAGTGGTTAATATAACGTCTGTGTATGTATGCGATAAGTACTTGCGACAGTCGTAATAGTCGGATACATGTCCTTCAGATTGTAAGACACATATAGTATGTAGTATATACATTATAAATGATGTCCTTCAGTCTGTTAGCTACAGGTAGTATGTAGTATATACATAGTATATATCATGTTCTACTGGTTTTTAGTATACAGTATAGTATATACGTTATAATCATATCCTTGTGGTAGTAGGGGAAAGTAACCGAATACGGACACTCTCGGTATCTCAGAAACCATAAATCCCACAAAAAAATTGTTAATGAATACAATATTCATAATTATATAAATAGTCTAAATACATATTTTTTATTTTTTAATTATTAAAAATACTGCTGATATATCCAATAAACTGATTATTACATTTTTTAATTTATGAACAACAATGTCAAGCTAAAACCTTCTCAAGAATATATAAATGTATCGATAAAACATAACAATATATTATTAAAAACTAAAGAATTCTAAAAATGATAACATAAGTGCTATATTTGTTATAAAATATTAATCAAGTTATAAGCATATATCTATATAAATCCCTAATACGGACACTCTAGATTTATTAATGCGGACACCCTATAACTAATCGGCTCGCGGCGTATAAACTATTCTGATTTTCATAAAAATCGCGTGCGTTATAATATTAATACCACCATTGAAGCTAAATATAAAAATGTTATTATTTAGATACTTAACTTGTATTATTAATTAATTGATTAAACTATATTAAATTATTCATAAAATTAATTCATAAAATTAATTATAAATAATGACATTGTAATATGTCTGATTGATTCATCAATAATATATAGTTTATCTAGTGGTATATATATAATACGGATACCCTATATATAGGGTATACCCTATATATAGGGATACCCTATATATACGGACACCCTATAGGGTGTCCGTATTATAACACAGTGTTTCCGTATTCGGACATGGGTACCTAATATGAACACCCCGTTATCTATTGAATAAATATATTAAATAAAATTTTAATGTCACAATAATAACCTATCTATATATAATCATATAATATAATATATTGTAATTTTTGAATACAAATATTGAGTCATAAAATGTTAAGACCATTTATTGTTAAAGTGTCCGTATTAAGTTACTTTCCCCTATATATTTTATATATACTATATATCAGTGCCTTTAAGGGGTATTTTGTTGGAAATTGCCCCACCACTATAATTTGTTTTCCTCCTCCCACTTCTAAATGTTTGCTCACAGATTTATTCTTAATCAATTATATCATAATCCTATTTATTTAGTATAAATCGGTAGGAGATTAATTTGTTAAAGTAAATCGTGTAGACTGTTTTTAATTCGCGATTAAAAACAAAATAAACATTTTTTTTAATTTACTCCCACTTTCAAATAATAAAAAAGTCACTGATAAATATCATGTACTATATGTATTATATTTTTACTATAGAGCAAATCCTACAGGTGGTATATATAATATATACTATACACTATATACCTCAGGTAGTGTATAGTACTATATACCGATTACATAGTAAGCATATCGGACACTTAGATATATTATTTACACCTATTTGTCGAAGGTGTCATTATTGCCACGCAGCACTTAAGATGATGGATTACATAATTAATACGTATTTCTATAGTAGACTATAGTACGATATGCAGACATATAATACAGTTGTGGTAATTAGGTAGGCCAAGGTCGATGTATTACTACTATGTAATTAGTCATGGCTAGTAATACATTAGAAAATATAGAATATCAAATTAAATTATAGTCCATGTGACATGGCAAGCCAATAAATAGGAAAACCTAGAGTATAATATAAAATAACATAAAATAACATAGAATACAATATTGCTTATGTGGATAACTACAGCCATATGTCAGATACTTTGAATGTTTTAAATATGTATGTAAATAGGCGTTAACTGTGACATTTTATATCTTACATTTTATAAGTCAGTTTTGGCGTTGTAAATAATATATTTAATATTGATGGTTGTATATAATATATCCGTGTATATACATATAATATACGATACATAAGCCTATAGTAAAACATACTTATTAGTTAACCCAATATTATATAGATGTTAAATATAGCGATATTTAAATATTATTTACCATTAATTTATTTTCCTATATAGGTATTATAATGTTAAAGCACAGTATATAGTAGAATATGAAATATATACATACATACCATATATACTATCTATAGATATTAGGTAAGTAAATAGGTAGGTAGGTATGTAGGTATGTAGGTATACCGTATACGGTCTTCATAAACTGTTATTATATAGGTAAGTTGAAGGTATTACAATACGTATTTGATTACGCCTATGTATAATATACTTGTCATTTATCAATTATAACCCTATTATAAACTTCTATATATATATATAATATATACTGAAATAAATGTTTTCAAACACTGTGTTCTTTTTACTACGATGATGAAATACCCATCCTTCGCCATCTAACCACGCCTCCTAACTCCGCCTCCTAACCCCGCTTCCTAACCCCGCTTCCTAACCCCTCCTCCTAACTCCGCCTCCTAACCCCGCCTCCTAACCCCGTATCCTAACCCCTCCTCCTAACCCCGCCTCCTAACCCCGCCTCCTAACCCCTCTTCCTAACCCCTCCTCCTAACCCCGCCTCTTAACCCCGCTTCCTAACTCCGCCTCCTAACTCCGCCTCCTAACCCCGCTTCCTAACCCCGCTTCCTAACCCCGCCTCCTAACCCCGCTTCTTAACCCCTCCTCCTAACCCCGCCTCTTAACCCCGCTTCCTAACTCCGCCTCCTAACTCTGCCTCCTAACCCCGCCTCCTAACCCCGCTTCCTAACCCCTCCTCCTAACCACTCCTCATAACCCCGTCACCTAACCACATCTCCTAACTCCACAGATTCCAGAGGTTATCGGTAGTTCGGGATTTCCTCGCTACGCGGTGTACGCGTTGGCAATAGGGGGCGCTATCGTCGCCGTGCTGATATTCGTAGTGTTCTCGGTGTCGTTGTACAAGAGGTTAGCTGTTCGCGTGCGTTTGTGGAATGTACGCGTGCGTTTAATAGTGTAGTTTGCACGACATGTTGTACACTGTATACAGAGATATAATGGCTTGCATGGGACTCGGGTGGGGTAGTGTGGTAGTGGTGGTGGTAGTAGGGGTAGTGGTAGTGATAGCAGCTTAATACAAAGACATTTTCTTTTAAATTCAAACGTAAATTTTAAATTCTATAATATTTTGTCAGAATGTTAACTTTAGCGTATCTTCTATTTTATTAAACTATGTGAGATAATATTAATATGATTTAGTAGAAATATATTATAAACTAGCACACACTTATTATGACATATATTAAACGTAATGCCCTTAATAATATAATGTATATATGATAATAGATAATGATTAGAGAGCATGTCCTATATGGTATGTGCTTAGATATAATTTGATATGTTTCTAGGTTGAAATGTTTAGGATTTTAATCTAGAGTTCCTTACATTATCTGCCAGGTTAGATTTCAATTGGATTGAATCTACGAAATTAAAATCATGTTTTCCTATTATAATTTGTTTAATTTAATATTGCAATACATTATCATGGTCATTTTATTAATACATTATACTTATTCATTAGTTATTAAAAGTAACTTATTATATTACATTTCAAATTGTATATTGTATATAGCTGTACATAATTATATTAGAATAACAGATTATATGTACGTTAATTAGTATTAGTATTGTAGATAGACTCGCTAAACATGCGATGTTGTCCTCTATTCATGCCCCACCCCCCACCCCCACCCGGCATACCTATAGGACAGTTAGCATGCCATACCACGTGATTGGGTCGCTGGACATAGGGATACCAAGGACATGTCCTTGGGGATACACAATATATATATATATATATATATATATATATATATATATATCATAGAGGCGTACACAGGGGATATCTACACACCTATACTAGTGTTATCATTAAACAGTAGACACATTAGAATATCTCACCACCTCCTCACAATCTGCCCTACACAAAGTGTGTAACACAATACGAACAACGCAAGTAAGGACATGCTATTTCTGCTAACAATATGTAATATTATATATAATAATAATAATAATAATAATAATAATAATAATAATAATAATAATAATAATAATAATAATAATAATAATAATAATAATAATAATAATAATAATAATAATAATAATAATAATAATAATAATAATAATAATAATAATAATAATAATAATAATAATAATAATAATAATAATAATAATAATAATAATAATAATAATAATAATAATAATAATAATAATAATAATAATAATAATAATAATAATAATAATAATAATAATAATAATAATAATAATAATAATAATAATAATAATAATAATAATAATAATAATAATAATAATAATAATAATAATAATAATAATAATAATAATAATTATTATATTATTAGAAGAATTGAATTTTTTTCTGATAATTTACTAGTATATTTATATTATTTTTCATCCTAAAGGATTTCAAAGTAATATATATATATTTTCTGTTATTGTTAACCATGTAATATATATATATATATATATATATATATATATATATATATATATATATACATATATATATTATTGGACTAATGGATAACACATGGATAATTCCTATGGGCAAATAATTATAATGTATAGGTGTATACCTAATACTATTTATCTTTAAGGGGACATATACCAATACCTACAATATCATCATGTTATAGGATGTATTTCACAGTAGGGTATACTAATGAGATATGTCACTCATTCTAATAGTGAATCCTTGTTATTGAATTGGTAAAAGCATTGATTTTTCTCTGTAAATGAAATATTAATATTTTGTATTGTAAAATTTATAATTTCTATACTCTATAATTCTCTAGTATTTTGTATACCTTACCTTACCAGATAGAGCTTGTTGCTCTGCTAGAATAATCAATAAAACATTAAAAAAAATTTAATATTATAATAATACAATCAATGATACATAATTTAAGAATGATATGTAGTGTTTAAAGTGAATTCATATGTATATGTACATTATTCATAGTCTTTACATGTAAACTCTATAATAGAACAGATATTGCTATTCACTAGATGTAAAACAAAGTAATGTTTTTGATTTTAATCTTTCATTGCAATTTAAATATATTACAATGATGTATATAAGATAAATATTAATAAATATATGTATTTATAAAATGTATGTATATCACAGTATGTAATCTTTTTTGAAAAAAAATCCCTTATTATTATGTTTCCCTTATTAGTTAATACACCCTATTATATCTTGTATACGGGTAATGGAATATCAGAGTTTTCAAAGAGTTGTGTAATATGTAAATTAATATCAAGATTGTTTACATTTATCACATTTTTTATTATATTTTGTATCGGTATAACATATTAATATTTTGAATATTTAATTCATTTAACAACAGATTATATAATATAGGATATGTGTGAGAGACTCCTACTAGGATTATGTGTAGGAGTATGTGTAGGTGTGCTTATAGATGTATACGGGATATTAGGCCTTTTCTATTATGTTCATGTTATGTAATTTGATAACACTTAATTATTATAAATTGGAAAAAAATGTGATTATAAGAAGTATAATATCTTTTGTAATTATTATAACTAAATTAGTAAGATATTATTGATTTTCTTTTAAAATATATTGAAATTAAAAATAATATATTTATAATAAAAAAGTACACAAACATTAATATAGATTGAGCAAGATATTTTGATTAAAGATATTTAAATATACATTTTAAAATGTGTTGGATTAAACTTTCACAAATTAATAAATTATAATAGTTTACATCTATATATATAGATAGATAAAATCACAATAATCTCTAATTAATTCAAATCATACATATTTAAAATATAAATATATTTCATTTACAATGATTCTAAGTATACGTTATAGATCAAATGATAAATAAATATTTTATTTTACGATAATTAAACAATTTTATTTCGTAAATAATAATTTCAAAGGACTTGACCTCCACATTAGGACGTGTATCCCCATTGAAAGTGACCTAATTTCTGTGTTCTGCTCCGCTTATAGATGCTAGTAGTAGTCGTGATAGACGAACACAGCGTAACAATGAAACGCATATATACCTATACATATATATATATACACATAACCTATGACAGAAGTAAAAATAAAGTGATCCCTCTCAATGCTTCAAATACAGTCTAGTCCTCCATCACTCCTCCTCCTCCTCGCCTACCTCCTCGGCGACAGAGAAACCAGACGTACGGGGAGGCGGGCTTGAAGATGGCGCTAGAGCCCATCACCACCGTCAACTGAAGACACCGCCATACGTTTACGACCCTAAAGGGGGACTTACGCAGCCCTACTTTCAGATTAACATCACTTAACACCCCTAAGTTCGCTTAGTGAATATTTACGATAAACTCTTTCCCCTCGATAAGGCACCGTATCGTGACCGCGCCTGTTGCGATTCACTACCCACTCACGAACTAGCGCGTAGCTCCACTCAATAGTTACACTCACGATAAAGCGTAGGTCACCCCCTCCCCCCACACCCCCCGTTCGAGAGTAATCAACTTTTACTCGTCACTTACTAACTTGACTATCTTTGTAAGAAGGACATACTCGCTATCATTCGAGAATATTCTCAGTTGCGTATTAATCGAGAATATTGTTAAGTGCGGCCTCGGACCGTAGAGCTAGAGAGAAATTTGCGACCGATTCAGATTGACTCTTTCCGCATCGGCTTATGCCGCCAGTCACCGCGTATTACCACTCTATTTCTCTCTAGCTCTATGCCTCGGACTAAGTTATCTTACTAAGTTTACTGATTTCGCTATCCTAAATGACACCGCCCGCCCGCCCCATTGTTATTTTTCTATTGTTTATCGTTATATCTACGTACACTTATATTTCGCGTTCAAGCCATTTTTATTCCATTATTACACTGTTCATCTATTATCGCGCTCGTGAAATTCTTACTAATCTTGACTTAAATAAATATCTTTTTGTACTCTTTCTAATTACATAGATTGCAATGATTTAGACGTTTACAATCTGATAATTTATTTCCTACAACTAACATATCAAGTGTGTGGGTATGTGTGTGATTTACTAATAGATATATATATATATATATATATATATATATATATATATATATATATTATATATCACATTAAATAATAATATCATATATACAATATCAAATATATTATGCAGAATATAAATTACTTTATAAATAAATTAATTAAAATTATAAATGTTATTAAGCACTTTATAAGTGTGACATATGTTATATAATATGTGATATGTAACAATAACTTATAATATTAGTTACTATTTATTAATATATGATAACACATATTCAGTAATTAAATTGTTTTAAACCATTTGAGATTGAAAAGAGAATTTAGGGACGACATTGCAATCTGTATCACTGTTACATTATGTAAAGTTCAATTGAGAGTTTCTACATATACACACACATACACACACACATATATATATATATATATATATATATATATATATATATATATATATATATATAACTTTAACAATAAACAATAGTATAGGTTATGTGTATATATGATGAAAATATCAATATTTTTTTTTTAATTATATATAATGCATTATTAATGTGTAAACTTGGTGTTTTTATTTTTTTAGATGAAATTGACATGTTGATATTTTGTTATAGAAACGAGTTTAAATTTGTTTTATCAGATCTATGTATAAATAACATATAAAATAATGTAATATAGTAATATATGTAATTGTAAATCTAATCTTTAGATATAACATTATGTATAAATAATAATTTGTAGGATGAATTATTAGGTGCTACTAAATTAGTAGTACTAATAGTATATAATGTATTAATAAAACAATTAGTGAAATCATCATTAGTGAATAAATAACATAGATAAAATTAAAATATAGGTCAAGCAAGATGGTTGTATTGATGACTACTTTAGCAGAGTATATCAGGTCTTTTTAGTTATAATTGTGTATATTGACACTCATAGCAGTCAGTTAGTAGTGTTGCTGTATAAAGGTAGGTTATTTAATAACTAAAACTCGATATAAAGAAACTGCATAAGCAATTGAATTAATAGGCAACTTTACGATGGAATGCTTCAGTTGAAACTTACGAAATATTTTAAATTATGATTATTTATTTATATATATATTGATAATTAATAAACGATAAAATGTAATCTACTCTCTGTACTAAAAATAATAGTTATATATATATATATATATATATATATATATATATATTATATATATGTATAATTATTCGGTTTTTGGTATTTAAACATATTTGAATTGAATATACTATTTTATTAATATATATATAATCTTAATCCATAGATAGAAATACTTTATTCTATATTGATGAAATTCCCACTCTTATAATTGACCTTTCAATTATATAATATACAAACTGATATCTAATCAAAATCCCTTATGCTATTCTGTTAATCTATCGAGAAAAGTGATATTCGCGTGAATTTGAAATGCAAAGCATGTCTGAATTGCTCATCCACTTTCTTAACATCGATGCCATAGCAAGTATATGATATGCTCTGAGTAATGTAAGATCAGGTGATTTATTATTATTTAGAGTGTGTGATTATATTTCTCTATTGCAATGTGATCATATTGGAATGGTATACAATGTCAAGAGATGGAACAGTGGTTGCTTGAAGAGTTTAGAAATAGTATCTCGAATAGTGGTAATTTAGTATAAATATCCGTTAACTAAATAATAAAATAAATTATGTCAAATTTAATATTATAAAAATAATCAATAAATATTCTGTAAGTAATCTGAAAACCCCAGAAAGATAAATCAACAAGTAAGATACGGTAAGTAACGGGACCAATGGTCGGAAGAAGAGTGTGTAATAATTATAAATATAATATAACGTATTAAAATATATAATATCTATTATTTAAAAATGATAAGTAAATGTATTTTAAATAAATACTATGTAGAATCTAGTGAATATATTTAAAATTAGATCGCCTTTATTGCATAGTATTAATTAACCTCTAATAACCCCTATTTACTATGGATAAGAACTACTTTTAGTTCAAACATTAATACATCATACATTTATACAAGTTTAATTGCGTATAAGAATAAGTTAGTATAGTAAATATTTTAAAATTACACAATAGATCTATTGTTATCAAATGTGAATTATATCGCAGGCAGTTATATACAAGAACGTATGAATATATTATTTAATTAAAAATCGCGATCAATAAATAGTTTATTTATAAAATATATACGTAAAATAAAATTATTAAATTGTACAATGTATCGTAAATAAAGGTACGGTATCACGAGTATGGGCTGATTCGGATGCCACAACATCACCATACAGTAGGCGGTAGGTAGTTCAATAGACAATAGGCAATGGTAGTGGTAGTGGTATGTGAACATGTTTGTGTGAATGTACTCGACTACAAGAGATACAGGTGCACTGTGAATAAGCATGAAGCGGGAATAGTATAATAGTTAATTATGTGGTTTTCATTTACGCATTATTATAATGCAATACACGTATGTATATACATCGCGCGTTGTCACGGATACACCTATAGATATTATAGATTTAAATTCAGTGTTGTCAACAAATTATAAATAAATATATAATAAATATTTAAAGAAATCATAGACACTTTAATATACATGTATTAGCAGGACATGAAGTCTGATCATTATCTGTGCAATGTTTAATATATGTACTCCGAAATAGATACTTTTCAGTGGTAAATACTTAATTATATTCCAATGATTTAAATCTTTGAAACAAAGATATCAGAGATATTGATTTATTTATAAAAAAAATGCATTAATTAATTTTGTATTTCTATATAAATATTTTATTACAAATTATTTATAAATTAGGTTTGAATTGAACGATGCTTTTTTATATTATTTATGTCGACATTCAAAATTATATAATGTAGTTTAAATTATAATATGAATTAATATAATCATATTGAAATCAATTCAAATCATAAGAACAAATTTTGTAATTGATTAAAATTAAAGTAATTTAATCAAATTTAAATTTGTACACCTGTAAACGATGACATACGATAAAATCATTCAAGCGTAAAATAAGTCACAAAATATACATTATCAGACATCCTGTGATTGGTATTAGGAAACTAATTCAGTGTATTATATTCTTATTTTATAATGCTATATATATACACTATTTGAAAAAAAAATAAAGAAATAAAGAAAATAAAAATCGTTCGAGAAATAGATTTCTAATGATGATAACAACTAGTTTCATTTTAAACGCGAGAGATATTATAACCGTAAATGAAAACCACGTAATTGACTTACTGATAATTAGGCTAGGGTGTATAGCACCGGGGGTTTATGATCGTGTAGTGGTGACGAGACGGTATCGCATGAAGCACGAAGCAACACAGGTGATCCGAGACCATATCGCGCTGGTACATAGTAATCAATGGTAACGCGGGAGTAGCGTGGCCGGCTGTAGTAGCAGTTCACTGTGCACTAGACTGACGTAGTGGAGGTAGTAACTTCTGAAGTCAGCACCTTGTTGAGAGCCGTGTAACATCTGTAACAGGGGGCCCACCCTCCAGTTGCGCAGGTACGAGATGGGGACGTGGGCGTCGTGTAATCTGGGGGCGGGGTTATTTGTGAGGCGAGGGAGGGGAGAGAGGGAGGGAGATATATAGATTAATACTATGAACTGTTGATCTATATCTATATTTAGTTAGTAGTGTATATTTATATATATATATATATATTATATAGTTTATAGTCAAATATTACATTGATATATATGAACTAGAACTTATATAAATTAGAAAATGATAAATGAAATTAGATTAAAAATGATATTCATAAAATAAGATTATACAGTGGATATCAATGGCAGCGTAATGGCTATGCAGTCATTATCTAAGAGAAGCTATGCAATGGCAACGCATTAAACATTCGGTGAAATATCGTTAGTATACTGTTGACCTGTTACTCAATGATAGTAAGCTAGCGATACTTTCTTATTAAGAACGTTAATGAATGAATCACCGGAGTAATGAACACTACGAATAACGATGGGATTATAGCGTAATAGCAGTGTTACGCAATACGGACAGATGAACAGAGCTGATCTAGATATGATAACATATTATTAAAGGAATGTAAACGATGATATGATAGGTATACAAACGAAAGGAGGAGGAAACGAGTTAATAACAATGATAGTATTAAATTTTTATAACGATAACAGCACTTAGGGTCGGTGCTTATTCTATAAATAGTATATTATAATAAATTATGACGATACGAAATATACTACTTTACACACATATATATATATATATATATATGCGTAATAGATCATGGCGTTGACTCGTACTTCTCTCGAGCCGATACTTTCATATCTCAGAGGATCGGATAGGTAAACACGTGTTGGAGGTTTTACAAAGAGAGAAATCACCACCGCCTAGTTTATTGACATTATTTCATTCAAAGAATTCTTACGAAAGAGTTTAAATTTATAAATTTAAAATTAGTTCTCCTTCTCAGGATTCTAACTTAGACATAACGCAGTCACCCTTTCCACATCACTACATTTAGTCCACACACACACACACATACACACACACACACACACACATATAAATACACACAAACACACTAGAAGGGTAACCTAGAGGGCAGTAACGACGAAGGAAGCGACCAATGATTGATGTCTAGTCTATCTTTGGGAATGTCTCTTTGCCGTCTGATTATCGTTCCGTTGTAGACGTCGATTTGTTCACTGATCTGCAGACGACAGTTATTACGTAACAAACAAACACTAATCTACTCTATATTTGTAGATTTCACGATATATTCTCGGAAATATTTAAATAAATTATATTTATTAAGTCAGTAATTATTATAAAAAGTACAAATAAAATGGTATAGTATTGATATATACAAATATTTGATTCTTAAAAAACTTAATTTCAAAATAATATTCATTATATTTTATGTATTTTAATATTATATTATTATTATTATTATTATGTATTTAATTTATGTATAAATTAATTATAAATTAATAATTTTCTTAATGGATAGTTTATCTCATTAGAATTGTAGAACATAAAAGCTACTATGTATTTAAAAGCACTGTAATCAAATCAACAATAACATAGATCTGCATTACATAGTTCTGCATTATATTAACACCAAATAAATTCGCTCAATTATAATACGCAAAATAATATTTCATAATTCCATATTTTATAAAAACTCATATTCGTATTATAAATAGATAGAACTATATATTTTAATTCATATTTTTATCAAATTAATTAATATAAATATATAATTATATAATCGTTGATCTTCATTAAAATATTTACGAAACGTATATTATCATCGGAATCAAATTTAAATTTCATAAATTGGCAGGTCTTTTATTTTTATGAAATAAAATAATAGTTATTTTAACAAAAGATAATTATCGAATAGTGTTCACTAAAATACCTTCATAGTTAAATATATTAACAGTATGAACATACCTATTTATATTATTATTCATACACATATTTTATAAAGAATACCAAGTATGTTTATATATTGAATTAAATATATTAATACAAATTTGAATAAAATGTAAAAATTATATAAAAAGGTATATATTATTTAATTATTAAATTACACAATAAATTATTTAAAATGTGCATTATATAATAAACTTAATTTAATAAGTTAATGTATAATAAAAAAGTAAATAAATATATATATATATATATTTAGGATTAATTATTATTTGTTATTAAAAAAAGAAAGTTTTTAATTAATGTATCTTCCACTCTATAAAAGAACACAAGCAATATAATAGTGATTTATATATCAGTATACTATAGCCTAAAACAAGTAAAGCATTATAAATCAATATAAAATAAGTATATAAATCAATAATGAATAATTATTGATGAATCATACTGAATGTTACTATATATATATATAGATATCTGACTGCTTAAATATAATATTCACATAAAATAAAGGAGAGAGATGATTCATTATCAGGTCTACATAAGGTCTCGTACAAAGTCTGCAGAGTATGCAATCACTACAGAAGTGCTGTGCTGAGATATTGTAACCATTGTCTGATCCATGTACCAGGCTTGATTCTCTCCTTTAGTGACAGATTTACGGGCTATTTCCGCCCCGAATCTTTTACTGAAAATGTCGAGGATTTTCTCCACAAAACTTCCTTCTATTTTACCTGCGTGCGTTAAGAGTGATTTTATTTTCCAGATCATACTGTAACAGTGCAGATTCTATATATATATATATGATATGAATGACACTATTTTGGTAATACTTTGTTAATACTTTGGTAATATTTTGGTTCAATATTGGTGATGCGTTTAAGGTTTTTTTTTTTTTTAATTTTAAATAAAAAAATCTCAAAATGTAGCTACTCTTACCTAATTGGACATTCATTTGAATATTATATATTATATTTGTATTTTATCGTACTGGATCTATATAATAATGAGTATTACTCTTAAATACTATATTCTTCTAATAGATAACATTAATATGTGGTAAATATTATATATATATTCCCTAATTACAATATTAGTTATTAGATAATTAATTTAAACAATAAAATAAAATTTATATATATATACATTTTCTAAAAATTAGGCCACTTTGACTATTTATTAAAATTATAAAGAGCACTTTTTTTTAATTTATAATACTTGTACGTTAAAATATAAAATCTTAAGATGAGGTAGAGAGAAAAAAAAATCTTAAAATTTGTAAAGTTACTAATACTCCATAGAAAAAATGGTAATTTATTTATGATTTTTAACAAAATTAAAGAAATATTATTGTTTTTATAATTTGATAAGCTAAATTGTTATTAACAGTGATTAATTAATTGGTTTATTATATATAATAAAAGATTCTGTAAACAATTATGAGAAGTCAAAAAATGGAAAATCCTATAAATTAAAAAAAATCCTAGTAATACAAATTTTTTTTTTATGAATTTGATATTATTCACAGGAACTATACACATT
Organism: Osedax fenrisi; assembly: GCA_964019155.1. Classification (NCBI taxonomy): domain Eukaryota; kingdom Metazoa; phylum Annelida; class Polychaeta; order Sabellida; family Siboglinidae; genus Osedax; species Osedax fenrisi. The sequence goes on along the minus strand of OZ025239.1, from coordinate 69,073,830 downwards.
ACATATATTCTAAAAATATCATGATTGAGCTTAATTATAAATGTGAAAAATATACATATACATTTTTTTTATAGTATTTTCCTATCTATTTTCTATTTAAATGTTACCTGGGCCCGGTTGCTCCGATAAAATAAAATTGGCCTACGCTTATTCTACGCTTATTTTACGATATTGAGTTGTTCCGATGAAAAATAAATCGCGAAGCTGCGCGTTATTAAGGCGAAAATAGTCGCCGTAGCTCTCCCTAGGGACATCTAGTGACCGGTTGTTCCGATGTTCTAGCGCGTAAAAATTATCAAAATGCTAAACTAAAGTCATCGAGTTGTTCCGACATATAAATTAAATACACAGCGTTTATTTTACCCATTTCTTAAGGACAACTAATAGCTGGCGTTAGCTAAATATTAAATAAAATGTTTTGCTTATTTCCCATTTTATTCCTAATTTAATTGTATTGTAGTATGTATTAGATATACAATTATAATAATTATATAAATATATAATTATTATAATAATATAATTACAAATATTATCGAGTATAACCCAAGATAATATACAATAAACTATAGAATCTATCTTTAACAAAATTACAATATATTCAGAATATTATATTCAATATAAACTACGAAAAATTAATTAATATACTATATATACTGTACTTATATTAAAGTATAAATATATATTTATATGTAAGACATTTATTAATCGATCCTATTAATCGAAATAAATGAAGCTGTGTTAAAATAAATTGTTCATTTTAATATTATAAATTTAATGTGAATCCACGTATATAAATATTGTTTCTATATTATATATGTACATATATATTCACTTATCATAATATTAATAATAATAACATAATATATGTATCTAATGTTATTAATTAATCAAAATAATATACATGATAAAACTTGAAAATATCATAATTTGTATGACCTAATAATTAGGCTAATTATATAAGTGTATATTCAGATATATATATATAAAATAATTTCAGAGTTTGGCATAAATGCATAGGTAGAGGAAGAATCAAGCTTATTTAGTCTTCAAACTATAGTTAATAATATATATGTTTTCTATTTGTACACTTAGGATCCTATGATTGAGAAGGTTTTAAGTTGAAATTTATATACATTATATGCGCGTATTGTTGTTATATATTTCACTTATAATTAGTAACTATAATCTATTTATAGATTTGAGTGACACATTAAAATCATTTTATAGGTGGCGCTACTTTATATTAACTTAAAATAGTGAGTGCGCATATGTTATATATTTAAATAGTTAATATTTATTACTTGAATTAAAATAATATACTTATTAATAATTAATTATTTTAATATATATAATTGTATTAAGTTATTTCACATTGTTTTGAATATAAAATAAGCATATTTTATTTATTTTGGATTTAAAGTTTCATAAAAAATTCTTTTTTATTCTATACAATACGCATAGTCGGACAGTCGACGAGATAATTCGCGCTAGAATTAGCTAGGCTAGGACATTTATTTTAATTGTCGGAACAACTCGATTTACATATGGCTAAGGAAATGGCGCAGGCCAATTTTGCTAGCGCGTTGCGTACGCTATTTTTATCAAATGTCGGAACAAACGGCCCCAGTAAGACACTGTCCTAATATTGACCCAAATTAAAAAAAAAATAGTGGGTATTCTCAATGCGCATATACACCATTTGAAGGGGAATCCATAATAAACAACATGTTTACTATCACCCTTAACGTTGTAGTCCCATATCTATATTTTAACAATATTGATTATAATATAATTGCTAATTATCGGATATATTATTCCTAGTAGTTTATTAAATAAAATCTAAATATCAACTAATCTATCCATTATTAAAAGTGAAATTCAAGTAATTTATAACTGGATAAAGAGATACTTGAAATTAAATGATTTTAATATCGCCTAAAGTAAAAAAATAATTTTCATTTAAAATTAAATGTGTATTAGGATCATTACTCCATCATATATGCATCCAATGATGACATGCTAGACGCACACGTACACACACACACACGCGCGTACAGTACCGTCCGTATGAATAGAAGCCACTTCAACCCAGGTTGCCTCGCTCATAGATATCCACGCCATAGGTTGCATGAGAATACTGCGCCGGGACAGCTTACTGATGAAACGGGAGCAACAGAACGCGTTCGTCAGTACCATACCACCGCCTCCGCTGCTGCCTCCATCGCTGCTGCTGTGGTCAGCCTCTATCGTCATCTTCTCCATCTTGTGCTCTCCCCCCTCTTGCTCCGATAGTGTGTACAGCGAGTCGCCTGCAATACACGTGAACCGGAGATATATTACGCATTCTAGCTGGTGGTGGTGGCTGTTCTACAGATGTTCAGAGTGCTATTACGACCGATAGGGGTGGGAGGGCTGGGGAAAGTTGTGTTTTGAGAAAATTCTATATATTCTAATATATATTATCTAATTTATATGTTATTAGAATGATTGACAAAAGCCAAAAATGCAGTTATATAGAAAATATATCATATATAAGTGAATAATAATAGCATCAATATGAAAAATATCATTTTGATACACAATAAATATGTATAAAAATGTATCATTAATTATTCATATAAACAGGTATACATGATGTTTGTATAAAACCATAGTCTAATTGCATAGATGCAGAGAATAAATTAATTATGAATTAATTATATTATTATAAATATTATTATGTTAACTGTTATATATTATTAATAATTATATAATATACTATACAATTATTATATAGTAAACCACAATATAATACTATAGACATCCACGATATAACATAATGTATATGTTGTTAATATGAATATATTTTTATAACCAAATACTAAAATGTGATTTTCTCAGTATAATTATGTTTGATATACCTAAAAAGTATACGATTCAAATTATATTAAAGGAATAGTATTCAAACTTTCAGAATATATTGTTGTTGACAATATCTTTTGATTATTTTATTGATAGTTCAATTTTTATTATTTCAATATCATTAAAACATGTATAATTATTAGATCTAAATAGATTATAATCAAAATAAATGAATAAACTTATATAAATCTAATTCAAACGTCATACAATTCAATGATAAGTGAATTCTAAGACATAAAGACTTATAATTTATAGAAACGAATATATATGTATACAAAACATACAAATTAACAAAATACTGTGATTATCTATATATAAATAGTGTTATGATAATTATAGAAGTGTATGATCTATTATCAATGGCACTAACAATGGCCCCTCAATCTTATGGTTAACAACGATACATTCTAAAGGACATAACCTTTCAGCGGCCAAATATCGATATCTGAGGTGACAAACACCGTGTCCTTGCTCATGTTCAATGAGGTCACCAGCAGCTCTGCAACAAACAGGCGACCTACTTGTGATATCATGATTTTGTTCACCTGGTCCACCTTTAACCGTTAAATGCATTGTATCAATATAGTGACTTGTTATAGTTATCATCATCAGCATCATCACCAGCATCATCACCAGCATCATTAACATCACTAGCATCATCATCATCATCATTAACATCACTAGCATCATCATCACCAGCATTATCATCATCAGTATCATCATCATCATTCTCATATTAATATCATTTTATCCCATGTTAGATTGCAACCAGAAGCATTTCATAATAATGATTATAAGTATGAAATAGTTATTTGAATGGAAGGTTATAAAGTTAGGCTCAACATTACCACTACTACTACTGCCACCTATATTATAACCTGTATGAATATGATGATAACGGAATCGATATTCATAAATGTTTTCAAAGCGAATCTCCGTGATTCTTTTTCATTCCACTGCCTGTATGTGTGTGTGTGTGTGTGTTGTTTTTGTTGTTGTTAAAGTATTTATTTGAGTACATCATTAATAATGATAATTCTATAATGTGGATCTAACAATATATATCACATATAGATACAAATAGCGAATGTATACATTATATATATATATAATATTATATATATATATATATAATTCGCACGATAATATTACGAATAAACGAACATCAATGTTGGTCAATAAGACTTTTATTTAATTTCTTTTTAAATATATTAATTGATAGTTAATATTTTATTTCTAAGTTGTGGGGGTAGTTTGTTCCAGCTAATTGTTGATGCGGAGCTGAATTTTCTCCTTTCGTATTCGATGCAATAGGTAATAGGTTGGTGTAGTTTAGTGGAATTGTTATTACGTAAAAGTCTAGTGTTTGGTTTATGTTTAATTTTGTTTCGTAAATTATAGGGTAAGTTATAAGTAATATTCTTTTTAAGTATTGTAAGTAGATAGAGTCTTCAGTGTTTAGCCAGTTAAGTTTTTTACGTAAGTCAGTAATGCTAGTTGTATAGTCAGTCTTCTGTAGTCGGTATATATTTCTAATTGAGCGGTTAATTATTTTGTCTAGTTTGTCTATTTTCAGTTTTTCAGATCCTGAGAATAGTGAGTTGCAGTATTGTAGTCTTGAAAGTATGAGAGTCTGAGTCAGTAGTTTTGTAATATTTCTATTTAAGTATGGTCGTATTTTTTTAAGATTGAATAGCAATGCAGTCGTAGATTGAGTAAGTAAGCTGTAATGTTTATCTAGATTAAGTTTATTATTGAAGTTGACGCCTAAGTATTTAACAGAATTGGTGGGAATGATTTTGTGTTGATTAATAATAATGTCAGGGAAGTAAGTATTTGGGTCATTAGTTATATTTAATAGTTCAGTTTTATTGTGGTTTAGTAGTAGGTTATTATTTGTTAGCCAGTTTTGTAGTTTGTTTAAATAGTCTTGTAGTTGGGTAGAGTTTGTTATCATTGCGTGTAGTTCTATGTCGTCTGCGTATAAGTTGTAAGTAATAGATGGATAACGTTTTATAATTGTTTGTAATGGAATAAGATATATAGAGAAGAGAATTGGGGAATGTATTGAACCTTGAGGAACAACACCGTGTGTGTTTGTGTGTGTGTGTGTTTGTGTGTATGTGTGTGTGTGTGTATGTGTGTATGTGTGTATGTGTGTATGTGTGTGAGTGTGAGTGTGTGTGTGTTTGTGTGTGTGTGTATTTGTATGTGTGTGTATTTGTTTGTATATGTAGTAGTAGTAGTAGTAGTAGTAGTAGTAGTAGTAGTAGTAGTAGTAGTAGTAGTAGTAGTAGTAGTAGTAGTAGTAGTAGTAGTAGTAGTAGTAGTAGTAGTAGTAGTAGTAGTAGTAGTAGTAGTAGTAGTAGTAAATTGATTTATTCACAAAAATCCAATTATCAAAAAATTGTTCGGATGTGATATATATATATATATAATATTAATGTTATGGCGACATCCATAATTTAAATAAATTATAATAAATGCAGTAAAGTAAGGTGTGGGTGGATAGTAAGTATGTAATAAAGTTTGTCAGTATGTACATTTAGTAAATAAAGTTAGTTAAGTTCAAGTAAGTGTCTGTGTAGTTTTGTTGTAAATGTAGTTGATAGTTTCTCATTAGTAATAGTTTTGGGGAGTTTATTCCATAATGATGAGTAGTTAGTCGATGGGTTATGTTTCAGGAGGGTACTATTTGATGATCTTAATTTAGTTATTTCTTTAAGTTTAATAGAGTCTCTAATGTATTTAGGAAGATTGTTATATATGGCAGTATGTATAATATTTAGGGTTTTATAGGTGGATCTTTGTTTAAATGTAAGCCAGTTTAGTTTTTTTCGGTAGTCTGTGGTGTTTGTTTGTTTAAGTAGTTTAAAAATGAGTCTGCATGTTGTTGTATATCTGTGTGTGTACTGCTAATTGGATATGTATGTATGGATAACACAAAGGTTCAAGGTCAAAGGTTTATTAGTATGGGGAAAGGTAATATGGGATATCGTGAAGCAAGGAGTGTGGATGACTGACTGCCGAGTGTAGAAGCCCGGGAGTTCTTATAGGGAGCGTGGAACGCACGGCGTGCGTCGCACGCCTAATAGGCGTCGCCTATACGATTAATACCATATTAGGGAGTAATAGAGGAATGCGCGCGACTTCGATTGTAATATCGATTGTAATATCGCGCGCGATCGCATTCCCGATAAGCGTGTGTTGACAATAACACAATAACAACTCGTGGAATTAACACAGCGTGGTAGGGGCATTCGTATATGTGTCTATATATGGGCACATAATATATATTGTAATACGGATATCTACGAGTATGCAATACTGCGTAGTATAATAACGTGATATGAATATATATATATGATATAGGGGTATATGCATATATATATATATATGTGTATATGTGTATATATATATATATATATATATATATATATATATAGGTATATATATAATTATGTATGCGTGTATACAGACATGTAGGCGCGTTTGTAATATATATATAACACATGTTTGGTTTATTATTTTGTTAAGTCGTCTTTCTTGAAATATAGGTATATCAGTAAGTATGGAGTTACAATAATCAATTTTGATATTATATAAGCGGAGGTTAATATTTTGAGGGATGATTGATTCAGAAGGTGTTTTATTTGTTTTAATTGATTATATTGTTTGTGTGTATGTGTATGTGTATGTGTTTGTGTGTCTGTGTATCACTAATCTATTTCAGTGATTTCTATATTACTGCTAGAAGTGGGACACATGAATATTAATCACATTGCATATATATGGAGTTTTATATCTTTGCTTCGCAAAATCTATGTATATTATATTGATAATTATGATTAAGTTTAATGTATCCCTATACTAACAATAATAAATATATATAAATATATATATATATATATATATATATATATATATATATATATATATATATATATATATATATAATACAATATAACAACATTCCTCATCATTTTTCGGTTTTGGTATTTAAATGTATAAGAATATAGATATAACACAATTTTATTGATATATATAATCTAAATCCATATATTAAAGAGAAGTTACATTATTCTATATTTATGAAAATCATACTAGTTTAATTTTCCTATATGACTAATATATCTAAATTATAATTACATTTTGTTAATTTATCGAGAAATGTGCCATTCTCGTATCTATCATTTACATTCACTGCATGAATCAACCGCTAATCCACTTTATATATAGTATAGTAATGACCTTGAATTAGATTCCTAGTAATTTTGTTTTCTTACTTTAATAGTATTTTTATATTTTTGATACAATTCATACTCTAAAATAAATTCAAAAATAAGAATAAAATAACATATAATAATACTTACATATGATGATGATGATGATGATGATAAGGTTTAATAGCACTTAGCATAGGTGTGGCCACCCCTCGTAGGTGCATATAACAATATAGAACGAAAACAATAAATAGATAAATAAATAAACAAAACGATAAAATAATATAATTTATAAAAATAGTAATATTGTATGATTAAATAAGTGAATATATTACATCAATGATATGTAAGCTTTGAGGTGTGTAATAAAGGACGGGTGTGAATGGATTGATCTAATAGAGGCAGGGAGGGAATTCCATAGGGATGGAACCATATAACTGAAGGCGCGTTTATGGTATTTCAGGTATGAGACACGAGGGCAAATTAGGGAAATGTCAGCATTTGATCGTAAGGAAGTCAGTGGGCGTCTTAGAGTTA
>OZ025239.1:68961169-69058669 GCA_964019155.1 Osedax fenrisi | reverse complement strand
TATATACGTATAAACTGTTTATTTATATTAGTTTACTTATACGACATCCTCACAAATAATGCAAATATTCCCTCTAACTCATTCATCCACCATTGCGTTAGTATGTTATTACGATATCTGTAATATATATTATTAAAATATGAAATTTAATTAAAATTAACCGTATAAAATTAATAATCATCATACGCTAAATATTTATTTCATTGTTTAATTATGCTGCTTAAGCACATATATCGTAGGCTCTGAAATCCTATTCAAGTGCAAATATATCATTAAACACCGTTATATATATATATAAATATATATATTATATAATTTGAAATATAACCTATACTATACTAACTGAAGGAGATGTCCTCCCTATCATTGATATGATGAAGTACTGGTTAAACAAGAGGCCACTGCAGATCAAACATATCAGTACCGCGCATCTCTTGACATTGCTGTTTATTCTGATGCAAGGTTTAGAAGCTAGATCATCCCATGAATTCTTTGAAGCGCCCTTCATCATCCCCAGGCTGTTAATGCATGTGAATAGGGGTAGTAGTAGTAGGGTTAGTAGTAGTGATCTAAAAATTCAAATCTTTGCTTGGCTTCGAAGACTTTCAAATCACTAAAAAAATGTTTGGAGACATCAAATCTCTACCAAGTCATGGCTTCGAAGACTTTCAAATCACTAAAAAAATGTTTGGAGACATCAAATCTCTACCAAGTCATGGCTTCGAAGACTTTCAAATCACTAAAAAAATATTTGGAGACATCAAATCTCTACCAAATCATGGCTTCGAAGACTTTCAAATCATAAAACAATGTTTGTCATATAAATTATTGAATTTATTGATAGTAAAAACTTCCCATCATCTAATATACAGTTGATCCCCTTTACTTCTACAAACAAAGTCTAATGTGAGAGCACAGTAAAGCTAAACAAATTCCATTGAAGATTTCCTACATACCTACCTACTATAGCTACATATCTACATGAATACCTACTTACCCACCTATATACCTACCTACTTACAAATCTAAGTATATTCATGAATACCTACCCACCCACCTACTTGCTTATATACATACCCTACCCAACAACCCACCTACATATCTATCTACCTACTCACATATCTACCTATCCATCCACCCACCTAACTACCCACCCATACATATACATACCTGACTACCTACCCATCCACCTACTTGCCTATATGCATACACTACCATACCACCCACCTAACTATCTATCTACCTATCCACCCACCTACCTAACTACCCACCCATATATCTATCTACCTTCATGACTACCTACCAACCTACTTGCCTATATAACTACCCTATCACCCACCTACCTACCTCCTATCTACCCACCCATCCATATGCCTACTTACATACATACCTGCCTGACTACCCACCTATCTACCTACAACCTACCTAACTATACTACCCATCTATCTACCTATATACATACCTACCTCTTTCACAATATATATATATATATATATATATATGTAGGTCCTACATACCTGTCTGCCTACCTACCTCCCCACCTGTATACCTGCCTACATATTTGCCTGCCTATCATTCTATCATACCTATCTAACTAAATAAACACCTACCTACATACCCACCCACCCACCTACCTACATACATGCACATATACACACATATATAATATACAAACACTAAAAGAATTAATAAGTGTACCTATTTCTCTACATAGAGTTATATATTGAGAGTCTATCATACACTGTATGCCATCCAATGTATCATATAAAATCGAATCATGAGTAATATATAATAATAACTTAGGATACTCAATTAACTAATTACGCCCTTCTCTATTATCTATTAATACATGTTTGTTCACTAATTTAAATCACTACATCTAGCTTAATAATAATCTGTCACTCCGAATCGTATAAAAAATCGTATAAATTCTCCTTTTTTTTCGAGTTTATTCCAAATTATAGTACTAATCGAACTTATTAAATATATTCCTATTATATATACAAATAAATAATGACTTATATAAATTATAAGTACATAAATTACATATAATGTAGCTACAATACTATGATAAATAGTGAATTTAATCCATACAAATGTTTGAAAATAGGTGTGACTCGAATTGACTCGAAAATTAGATTTAAGATTTGAAATAATAATTTATATAAATGTTTGAAAATGATGTGACTCGAATTGACTAGATTTGACTCGATTTGAAACTCGATTTGAAAGATTTGAAAATTTAGATCCCTAGTTAGTAGTAGTGGTAGTAGTGTAGAATTTCAATGATGGCCATTATATTTATGTTAATTTAAACACATTCATATATATATATATATGATGCATGTTATATTTGTATATAAAGAATGGACTGATCACTATCTTATAATTAATGGAATGGTGTAATAATGAAATGATAAAAAGTGTTATTCACTAATTTATCACACACTAAATCACACGCTACATCACACACTACATCACACACTACATCACACACTACATCACACGCTACATCACACACTACATCACACACTACATCACACACTACATCACACGCTACATCACTCAGCAGCAAGATCTGAAAACGAGATAACACTTTACATGTAAATAAATATAAAATTGTAAAGCATTTATTATTATTATTACTGATGATTGCCTAGTGTTTTATATTACTTATTACTTACTGGATAATATTTTCATGCGTATATTAAACAAAATTTCAGAATTCCTGAACATATTTGTATTTCAATCATATTTGTATATCGATGTCAGTAAATGGTAGAAGTAGTACAATGGTACAAGTACAATGGTGCAAGTACAATGGTGTTATTAATATATTTACTTTTGGTTACTAACTAATTAAGTGGTTAGGCTTTTTTGAAATTTTTTGAAAATTAGTATAAAAATTAGTAAAAAAATAGGGGTTTTTATATTTTTTTAATATTTTAATAAGTTTTAAAATTCTTAAGATATTACAATTCTGTAAAATGCATATTGAAGGGAGAGACTGCTCTGTGTTGTTTGATATAGCATAATGAGAAAATATTATATATTTTTTGAAATACAACTCATCTAATTTTTTTTAAATTATATTTTATATAATAAAAATAATTGTATGATCATATATTCAGTTAATAAATACATAATAAATAATATATTCTGAAAATGTCATAAATATTTGAACATTATTTACGTAGTTATTGAATTTTTTAAGAATAAAATTATACTAAAATAATTATTCTGAGTAAATCAAGTTTGAAAATGACATATATTTGTTATTAAAATATATAGCTTATTTGAATAAAAAGAGTATAGTAAATGTGTTTGTATGTTTATTATACAAATATGATATGTATTTGATGTATGTATATGTATATTATACATAGTTATGATAATAATCCACAATATGATATGTATATTATATATATTTTAATATAAATATAAAATTATTAATAAAAAATTGATATGTATATTATAGTAATCCTTTTTTATATAATGTGAGTATATTGACATCTCAAATATTACATATATCAAATAATTTGTTTTAAAATTTTTTTTTTTACGTTTTTTCATAAATTTTTAATTATCTTTCTGTCAATAATATCCTTAACCCTCATCAGAGTGCATTCAAGAAACACCATTCAACTAAGACTGTACTAGTGATGTAAATGATGCCGAGCTTTTTATGCCAAGACTTTTGGTTTTTGATGCTGAGCCGAGGCTTTCTTTTTTGCCAAAAAAACGAGCACGAGCCTAGCCGAGACTCTAACAAAACGAGCCCGAGCCGAGTTGTGACTTTAGGTAACTGAGACTGAGACTGCATCATGCTTTACATGTGAGCATCATTACATCACTAGACTGCACTAACATCTGTTCTAAATGACTTAATTACTACTCTTGTTGATAACTAATGCATACAGATAGTCCTTATAGACCTGTCATCTGCTTTCGATACTATAAATCATGATATACTTATAAATAGGCTATATGCTTTAGGTATATCTGATGCTCCCTTAAGGGGAGGCCGCACACCGCCGCCATTTTGTTTATTTTACATGTGTTAGATAGGAAATTCATAGTGTTATTCAAAAGCCTACTACTCAATGGATATTGTATAAATATATGAGAAATTTTTAAATTATACTATGGGTATATATAGCTACAATACAATAATAATTTTTTCTAATATATTTTATAAATTATTTATATATATGTATTTATATATTATTTATATATATTTGTTCATATAATAGCATAAAAAATAAATGTATAAAAAAAATACTATTATTGAGTTATCACTATATTCTTATAAATGTTATTTATATATATCAATAAAAATTAGATAGATTGTATTCATATTCTGAGAGTAGTAGGCAATTGAAGTCTATAGGTATTGATAAACAATTATTCTGAGTAAATTGCATTCAAAGTTTTTCAATTATAAATTCAATAATTCAATAAATAAAACACATTCTTTTATATAAATATATTATAATTCAATACACAAAACACATTATTTTATATTTATTACATTTATATACATATTATGAATTCAATAGTTATTGTTTATATATATAATATATACACAAAGATTTTCCGAAGGAAAGATATAACACTTACGCGAAATCGTGTAATTCGAATTTGTATACAAAATACCCTGTTGCCACCTATAGCGGGTTACTTTTAGGAACTATGTGTTGTTTATAATGTAAATTCGTATTTAACTATACACTTTTAAAATGTTAAATAATATGCTTTAAATTAATATATATATGATGAAAACTAAGTGTTCATTACTAATATATAACAAACAAATATGATATGTATGTTTTAAATGCTATAAGTATATATTTAGTGAGTAAAAGCTAATTTATATTGCATGTAATTTAATAGAGCAATGAAAACATTGTTGTATGCAAACAGAGCCGAACCTAAATCTATTTCAGTGATTTCGATACTACTGCTAGCAGCGGTTGGGTATATTACTAAATTACGTTGCATGCATAGGGAGTGTTATATCTTTGCTTCGCAAAATCTTTGATATACATATATCATATATACATATTTTATATTTTATATATAAAAACACAATATTTTACAATTATATGGAAATAAATGAGTAGATTTCAATATATAAAAACACACTATATTACATTTATATATGCATATAATATGTAAATAAATTATTACATATATGCTATATTATATATATATATATATAAATTAAAAATAATAATAAATAATATTTACATAAATAAGTAATTATATAAATAAAATATCAAATATTTATAAATGAAAATATACATAAATACATAGATAGATGAATACAATAAAATATATAAAAACACACTATGTTAAATTTATATATATATATATATATATTATATGGAAATAAATTATTATAAAATAATAAATTAGTATATTTTTATATATAAAAACACAATATTTTACAAGTAAATGATAACATAATATTATATAGTGGTCCACAAAAGTTACTTTTTATAGTAGTTCTAACACGATTTCGTTATTAATTTTTTAACAGGTACTAAATAACAATCTATAAATGTATATTTTATAATACATTTTTTTTTATATTATCAAATTTCAGCTATGCGGCCTCCCCTTAATTTGGTTTAAATCTTATCTTTCTAATCGTTCTTCCTCTGTACAAATTGGTGAATCGCTCTCTTCACCTATACCTGTTACTTGTAGAGTACAACAGGAATCAGTGCTTGGTCCTTTACTTCTTACTTTATATATTCTTCCACTATCTAAACTAATTCAATCCTTTTCTGATATATATTATCATATTTATGCTGATGACATTCAGCTTTATATAAAACTACCTATTAATCCAGCCCTGATTCTAATGTGTCTCTTTCAAAGTGCATTAGTCATATTCACTTTTGGCACGAATAAATTGTCTTCTGTTAAATGAAACAAAGACTAAATTCATAAATATATCTTATTCTCAATCCACATTTCATCCTCTGTCTGTAAATAATTCTTTAATTCAACCTAAACCTTTCATTAAAAATCTAGGCTTTATTTTTGATACTAATCTTAATTATGACAGGCATATTATATGTAATATTATATCTAAAATATGTAAATTATCTAATTTACATATATATAAAATTCGTTCTATTAGAAAATGTATAACTATAAATCTTGTTCTATTCTTATTAAGTCTCTTATTTGTTCTCGTCTTGACTACTGTTACTCTCTCCTCTCATCTCTACCTTCTATATCAATATCTAAAATTGATCGTATTATTCGCACTGCTACTAGACTTACTTTTGACTTATCTTATTCTTATTATACTACCACTCTCCACTTCTTTCCTCACTTAAATGGTTTACTTTTAAAAATAGTTGCTTATTAAACTTCTATACCTCACTCATAAATGATTACTTACACACCTACAAATGTACCTTTATAACCTTAGATCCTATTAATCCTCTACACTCTCTTAGGTCTACTAGAACCATTCAACTAATAACTTATATCTATAACAAAAAGAGATTTGGAGATAGATCTTTCAAATTTATGTTCCCTATAAATTGGAATTCTATTCCAATCAATATAAGGAATATCCAAAACCACTCCACCTTTAAAACTAGATTGAAAATATTGTTACTACGCAGAGATCACTGAATGCTATATAAATCTAAATCATTACTATTATTATTTTATTATCATTCATTATCGTTTCTTGTTCTCGTTGTTTGTTATTATTATTATTATTATTATTATTATTATTATTATTATTATTATTATTATTATTATTATTATTATTATTATTATTATTATTATTATTATTATTATTATTATTATTATTATTATTATTATTATTATTATTATTATTATTATTATTATTATTATTATTATTATTATTATTATTATTATTATTATTATTATTATTATTATTATTATTATTATTATTATTATTATTATTATTATTATTATTATTATTATTATTATTATTATATGTATTCATCAATAACAATTATGTTGCTGAGTATTTGTACATCAATGTATATCACGAGTATATCACAATTGTGATATACTTTTGAGATATATTTAATATATTTAAGTGTTTAAATAAACCATTACAATTACACACACACATACATTATATACATATTATACATATTATTATACACATATTATATGAGGAAATATATTGATATCGTATGTACTTATAATATATATTTACATATACATATACATATATATATATATATATATATATATATATATATATATATTGAATTGAATTGAATTGTTTATTTAAACACCAATATAGCGGGTGCCCTCTCTGGTGTATAATAATAACAAAAAATAATAAAAACAAACGAATAGAAAATACAAAAATTTAAATAAAATAGATTTAGATAGGATATAAAGATTAAATAACGCATATACAAAAATAAATTAAGAAGTGTTTAAATAATGTTTTAGTTTCTTTCTAAAACAATATAAGGATTGGACCTTCCATAAGTCATACGGTAGGACGTTCCATATGCGAGGAACAGCGGAGGAGAATGCCCGATTACTAAATCCATTGAATAAAGTATTGCTCTCCAACAGTATTGCATCAGATGTTCGAATCTTCTTCAGTATGAGACGACGTTTCAGTTGAGTATGCAGATAGTCAGGCTTACCTAAGAATACAGATTTATGAGCTAGACAGAGTAAACGATATTTGCATCGCTTTCTAAATAATAGCCATTTAAGATTATGTTGGTGTTCATCTGTTTTCAAATGTTCATTACGATTGATATTATAAATAAGGCGTATAGAAGCGCGAATAATTCTATCAATCTTTTTAACCTCTATATTCTTTAAGTCACTAAATAATGATCCGCAATAATCAATTCTGGATAATACTAGAGCATTAATAAGTAGTTTAGTAATACGCTTAGAGCAATACTTTCTAATATGTCTAATCCTACGTAGATGAAAGTTAGCTGATTTTGATATAGAATTAATGTGAGCATCAAAAGATAAAGTACTATCTAAGATAACTCCAAGATTACGAACTGAAGCAGAAGGATGTATAACCCTACCATCAATTATTACCGGTGGAAAAGTAGTATATACCCTAGATACATTTAGTAGTTCGGTTTTAGAGGTATTTACTAGTAGATCGTTTCTGAGAAGCCAATTAATGATTTCAGATGCACATTCCAGAAGTTCCAAATTGGAGTTAAGCGAGTTAACAGGAATTTTAATAATTAGATGTATATCATCAGCATATATATGGTAGGTAATATTAGGAAATTTACTAATAATATTAGATAGAGGACGCAAGTAAATAGAAAACAATAAAGGACCGAGTACTGATCCCTGAGGAACTCCACATAGTATATCAATGGGAGGCGAAATATAATCATTCACTTTTACTGAGGAAGTTCGATCGTTAAGAAATGAAGTTAACCAGCTGAGAGACGAACCTTCAATTCCGAGTTCCTTAATGCGTTCAATAAGAATATTGTGGTTTAAAGTATCAAACGCACTCGAAAGGTCGAGTAGCAATAGTTGCGCACAATGAGAGGAGTCGAGCGATTTATAGAGCGTATCAGTAATAATATTTAAAGCAGTTTCAGTGGAATAATGTTTTCTATAAGCACTCTGGTAGGGTTCCATTAAATAGTTATTCTCAAGATAAAATATCAATTGTCTACTGACTACACGTTCCATGATTTTACTGATTATCGGAAGTTGGGATATGGGTCTATAGTTCATAAGATCATCAGGATCGAGAGAGGATTTTTTCAGAATCGGCTTAATAATAGCATATTTTAGAGATTTAGCCATGATCCCATCATTAAGTGATTCCGAAATTAAATTCGAGATAGTAATCGAAAGTAATAAAACTAAATTTGTAAAGACAACCAAAGGAAGACGATCAATAGGAGATGTTGAATTGGACATCATAATCAATTTGTGTATTTCAAAAATGGAAGGCGAGGAAAAACTAGATAATTTACATAACGTTGGTTCAGTGATTTGATGGGCAATCATACTCGGAGGTATCAAAGCGAGTTTAGATTTAATACATTTAGAAATACTAGATAACTTATTATATAAACTAGATACAAAAGAAGAGCACATATTATAGTCGGAAAGTCTATTTGATATGGGATTTAATTACTACCAAGTATTCTATTCACTATTTTGAAAATTGTTTGGGAATTTGAACCACAGGCATTTAGTTTTTGCTCATAGAAATTAGCTTTTTGTGAATAAATTGCTTTCTTATAAGCCATCCTTGCCTCCAAGAAAATATACTTATGATAAGAAGATTGATGAATTCTACGCTCAAGTTTCCTTAATGAACGTTTCATTATAGCAAGATGAGAAGAAAACCAAGGTGATGAAGTATGTAGAGTGAAGTAACGAGATTTTAAAGGAACTAAGTTATTCAAAGTAGATGAAAGACAGTAATTTAAAAAATCAAACGATATGTGATCACTGGATAATCTATTCTCAATTTGTAACCCAAGTTCATGATAGTTTAATTTCCTCAACTCCCTATAAAAAACTAATGACTTAGTTGATACAGGTTTCCTTAGAGAAATAGATGTATGAATCAGATAATGATCAGTTAAGAGATCAGAACGAATACAGGGTGAAATGAACTGAGTGGGTGTATCATTAGGAGTAAAATCAGATCAAGAATATTGCCACTTGTGTGAGTAGGACAGGATATATGTTGATGAAGACCAAGGGATTCAGTTAATTGCCTAAATAAGGAATGGGGTTGAGACATGGAGTCAAAATGATAATTGAAATCTCCCATACAAATGAATTTAAAAGAGCTAGAATGTAAGCCATTATTTATGCAATCAGAGAATTCATCAAAGAAGATGGAATAATCAGGCCTAGGAGGCCGATAAATAACTATAATACGAAGTATATCGAAAGTGAAATTAAATGTGCAAGATAAGCAATCACTATAAGAAAAAGTAAAAGAAGAAATGGAAGGCATTGGTAAGTCCATATGAATTAAGATACCAACGCCTCCCCCACGACTATAATTACGAGGTTGGAGATAAAGATTATAACCCGCCTCGCAGCACAATGAGAATATATCCGTATCATCAATGCTAATCCAGGTTTCAGTGATCCCAATAATAGAGATAGGTTTAATTTTCAAACCCAACCCAAACCCAACCCAAACCCAAACCCAACCCAACTCGGGAAGTAATGCATCTAAAAAAAACCTACACAAATTAAAACTTAACCCAACCTAACCACAACTGTGAAAATATCCTTGTATAGGCTCACTCGGGAAGTAATGCAGCTAAAAAAAACCTACACAAATTAAAACTTAATCCAATCTAACCACAACTGTGAAAATAACAATATAAATGAATATACTTTTATAGGCTTACTCGGGAAGTAATGCAGCTAAAAAAAACCTACACAAATTAAAACTTAACCCAACCTGAACTAAACTGTTAAAATAATACTCAAAATATAATTTAACATACATACATATACATACATATATCATTATGCTTATATTGGTTCACTCGGGAAGTAATGCAGCTAAAAAAAACCACCAATATTAAAACTTAATACAATCTAACCACAACTGTGCAAATATCCTTGTATAGTCTCACTCGGGAAGTAATTCAGATAAAAAAAACCAACGTATCGTATCACCTATGTTTAATAATTTATGTTTACATGGCGTAGATATGAAATAATTAATATTAACTTGATTTTACATATTCTTGAATTTCACCTCAATAATACGGGTAAATAAATTACGATGTACCAATTTGTATTTAGATATTCAAACCGGAAGTACGATTTCGTAAATCTACGTAATGTATTCTAAATTAAAGAAACTCATTTTTACGAAATTATTTACCATCAAATTCTCCACGATAAAGTTTGTTATTAAAAATTTGCGTCGAATTTAAATTTTTCGATTACGTAAATCGACTAAAAAATGACACTATTTAACGATTATTGGTATCACGCGAATACATATTCAAAAAAGTAAATCATCTATTAAAACCCCGCTGCCCCACTTTATCACCCGTTCGCGAGATCCTAATACTTACACACACAGACAGACACACAGACAACTTCGCTAATATAGTATAGATATATATATATAATATTATTGTAAAAGCTATTATAAACTAATAAACACATATGCCAGTACACTATTGCTTCTTATTACGTAAATAGATACATTTTTATTTGTATTGACAAAACCTGAATGCTATATTTATATATTTTGCATGTATATTATAATGTGTTATTATAATTTCACTATGAATAATACCTATGTATTTATCTAATGCAATACAATCTATTACGTAATTAGTATGTGTGGCACATGTCGTGTGCAGCCGAGCGTTACAACTACGGCTTCCTTATGCAAACATAGATGTCGCACCTATAGGTGCGTTATTTTATATATGCATACACATCAATACATTGTGTTATACAGTATATAATATATACACAGAGCTAGAGAGAAATTTCTCTCTAGCTCTATGAATATATACAAAATGTATTCAATGGCCAAATACATACCTGTCATTTTATTGTATTTACTTTAAGATAGATTATGTTATATATCTAGATTTTTACATACTACTACTACTACTACTACTACTACTACTACTACTACTACTACCACTACCACTACTATAGTATACTACCACTACCACCACCACCACCACCACCACCACCACCACCACACTTTTTATTTAATTATTTTAGAATAGTTTAATATATTAGTAGTTTATATAGCTATATATAAATATACATATACACATGATCATGTTATATACATATGATATATATACACATACAATATACACATGCTCAATGATAGATTTCTCTATGATATACTAACATGTTATCAAACAATTACATAATATCTTTGCATATTAATAGATAGGTCAATACCAATTATATTGACCATATGATATTACATAGAGATGATTCACAATAAAAACGTGTTAGAACCTGTTTGAATTGTAAATCGAAAATTCACACATGTATATAATGCTATATATATATTTATATAAGTGATCATATTGTACATATATGTATACATAAGTCATTAGCATATATATGATTATAATTATGACTATTATTATAATAATTATAGTATATAAATTATATTATTCAGCAATGTATTGTTTTATAAATTGTATGTATGTGTGTGTATGTGGTGTGTGTATGTATGTGGTGTGTGTATGTGTGTGTGTGTGTGTGTGTGTGTGTGTGTGTGTGTGTGTGTGTGTGTGTGTGTGTGTGTATGTACGTATGTGTGTGTGTATGTATGTATGTGTGTAAACTTTATATATATACAAATTTGTATTTATATATATTCCAATGTAATTTAGTAATAATAGCGTATTTAATATATTTAATAATATACATGTATCTCTCTCGAATTATTTTATCGTGTGCGCTCAAGCATGTCAACGCCCGCAACGCGTATTGTAGATTTGACCCTGTCATTAGTAATCATAATAGTCGGAGGCCATATTATATATAGTTCTTTTTTTCGTTTAAAAAGTGTTTAAATAAAATTTAATAATAATAATAAATTATTATTATTAATGAATTAATCAATTATTATGATAATCATTTAATAATTTATTATTAAATAATAAATTATTAAATGATATAAATCCTGGATATAAATGATGTAGATTTGACCCTGTCATTAGTAATCATAATAGTCGGAGGCCATATTAGGGGACGTGAGGGGGTTTTGGTCAGTGCGGGGGTTTTGGTCAATGCGAAATATTCGGAGAACGATGATAGTTATACAAATGTTTTACATTGATGAAATATAACTCATACAGTTGTTAACTTATTTATATTTATAAATTTCAAAAAAAATTAAATATTAATGACAAATTATCGATTGATAGAAAAATCGCTAATTTTAGCTAATATTACAGAAAAAAAAGTAACATCAAATGTCATAATACAACTTCAATATTGACATGTCGACTACAAATTTAATACCATTATAATTCCCAATATGTTTTACATATAATAATACTTATATATCAGTAATAACTAATTGTTATATATCAGATATTAATTAAACAGTGATGGTACATAAAGTAGGGGGGTTTTGGTCAATGAAGTGCGACTGTTTTGGTCAATGATTGACCAATCAGCGAATAGACATTTGCATATTCATATTTCTTTAATAGTTTAAATCCGGGTTTAAATATGCGTGAGTATCACTGAATATTATATAGGTATCTTATATAGATATATTATATACCTACTTATATACCTATAGGTATACCATTGTATTTATAAATTATGTATTAATTATCATATATACATTAATATACATTATATACATAAGTACCTACTACCAATCTATTTATAAATGATGTATTAATTATTATCAATATATATATATATATATATATATATATATATTAAGTATCTTATTATATACAACTATATATATATATATATATATATATATATATATATATATATATATATATATATATTAAACTCAAAATAATATTATATCATTATTATATTAATTAATTGATATTTAACTAATTTATTAAACTCAAAATAATATTATATTATTATTATATTAATTAATTGATATATAGGAATAGTCTTAATAATAATCAGTTTAATTTATGACAATTTTACTAATAGTTTTAAGTGGATTACATTATTTAAGGTTGTAAAGTAAATAAAAAATCTTATAATTGTATTAATAGTGATATATATATATATATATATATATATATATATATATATATATATATATATATATATATATATATATACGTATTACTATTAATACACTTATAAATTCCTTATTTACTTTACACCCTTAAATAATGTTATCAACTTGAAACTATTAGTAAAATTGTCATTAATTAATAGATTATTATTAAGACTTACTTTATCTTATTTTTAATATAGATCAGGTTAATTTTAGATTTGTTAACAAAAATAATAAATCAGAGCTATATGTTATAAATATAATATACTAAAAATTAATTAAAAATATTCAATATTTAGTGACCAGTAACTTTTTGAAAAGATCACCTATTTCCATATATCTATTTACATGTAACATTTAAATAAACACGAGTCATGCATGCAAATACAATAACTATAACTAAAATAAATAACATGATAACTATTATATAATATAAGTAGAGATTCAAATTAAATTAAATAAATATTTAAAAAAACTATTTACAATATTTTATAATTAAATTAAATAAATCTTTAAAAAAACTATCTACAATAATTTATAATTAAATTAAAAATTAAATTAAATAAATCTTTAAAAAAACTATCTACAATATTATATAATCGAATTAGCGTTTATAGTATTTTTGATATAGCCACGCCTATAGTCCCATCATATATGACGTTTAAATCATTAAATATATTGAATTCCCTTCGAAGTCGATATCATGTTAAAGAATCCATATTTTGAAGGAGTCAGTAATATTGTATACACTATTATATATATATACACAAACAGATATATAATTTCCCATTTATGTCGATATTATGAATTAATATAGTAGGAAATATTTCTCGACTAATTTTGAAATATTAAGAACAAATATTGTTTATATTTGTTTGTATTTTAGCTAACATTTATTTTATTGTATATACTAGAAATGCAGAATTAGGAATAGCTATAATTTAATAAATAATAGATAGGCAAATAATCGAAAACCGAGCAACTCCGGGTCGGTACGGCTAGTATTAATATATATTATGAAATAAATAATAATTGTATACATTTATTTATTTAGAGTTAAGTTAATTATTATTTATTTACACAGATCGCATATATCAAATGTTTCTATATCTATGCATAATTCATGGCACCATTGCATACATTTAGTACATTGTATTGATGAATCTATAGAATCGTCAATACATTCATCGCAGATAATACATGTAAAAATAACATTGCAATTTAGAGTTGCGATTTTCTTTTTAGTTTTTCTTAGAGTCTTCACACTTTTTTTTTTAATTATGGTCGTCTTTGCTTGTTTATTTTCAAGGAACCTTTTATAGGGTGACCCTGTAATAATGGCCGTGAATCCCTTTCGTCCCCCTTTATTACAATATATATATATTATTAGTACATTAAAAGTGTATACAACAATGAATATAAATAAAATTTAATATAAAAGTATTATAAGCAAAACATTATTAATAAATTAAAATTTAATATAATTCATTATTTATTAATAATATATTTGTATAAATTATCTTAAAAATAATAGTTTATATACTATAAACCTGGCATTAAAACAGCCGAGTTCTGGGTAACATGCATAGATGCTGACGTTCCTATAGTATTTATTAGATATATTAATATTTATTACATTATAAATAATATATTTAAAATTATTAAAATTAAAATTATAAACTATATAGTATACACTATATGATGATAGTGTATATAGCACATGTATATATTCCTATGTATGTGTTATGAATAATAGCTTGGTATTGTGCATTCACACATATGTCAAATTTAAGATAAACATGTCTGTTTGTCTTTATATGTATATCAATGCATCATAGTATTGTGTATACTCATATATACATTGTATGCACAATATGCATTGCACATGCACGTTTTATAAGGGCACTATAGCATAGTAAAGCTACAAAGGACATGTACAATGACATTCATTACAGAGTATAACAGACCATGTCTTATACAGACAATGAAATACACATGTAGGCCCTACATTGTAGGGTACTATAGAAATAACAATTGTATTTATATATATATATATATACATGTATGCATATATGCATGTCTGGTACACATGTATAAAAATATGCACATACACTCATACAGTATGCAACACACATTACATATATATATATATATATATATATATATATATATATAAGTTTATATATAGTAATATATAGTATACTATTAACCTGGCATTAAACAATCCGAGTCTTGCTCCACATGCATAGATGCTGAAGTTCCTATAATATGTAATAGATATATTAATATATATTATATTATAAATAATATATGTATAACATTATTAAAATTAAAATGTATTATAATAATTGATTTTTAATTGTAATATAATTTAATGAATTATTATTTAAATATAATATTTTTATATTGAATTGATATTTTAATTTAATTAGTTGAATAATTATTTATATAATTATATATATATTTTTTAAATTATCTTAAAAATTATAGTTTAAATTATATAAATATAACTATATAATTATATACTATTAACCTGAAATCAAACCAGCCGAGTCTTGCGCCATGTCCAAATGCATAGATGCTGAAGTTCCTATAATATGTAATAGATATATTAATATATATTATATTATAAATAATATATGTATAACATTATTAAAATTAAAATGTATTATAATAATTGATTTTTAATTGTAATATAATTTAATGAATTATTATTTAAATATAATATTTTTATATTGAATTGATATTTTAATTTAATTAGTTGAATAATTATTTATATAATTATATATATATTTTTTAAATTATCTTAAAAAGTATAGTTTAAATTATATAAATATAACTATATAATTATATACTATTAACCTGAAATCAAACCAGCCGAGTCTTGCGCCATGTCCAAATGCATAGATGCTGCAGTTCCTATAATATGTAATAGAAATATTAATATATATTATATTATAAATAATATATATATATAACATTATTAAAATTAAAATGTATTATAATGAATTGATGTTTTAACATACATCTATGAATAATTTAATTATCTGAATAATTATTGATATAATTCTGTATATATTTTTTAAATTATCTTAAAAATAATAGTTTATATACTATAAACCTGGCATTAAACCAGCCGAGTCTTGCTCTATGTGCATAGATGCTGAAGTTCCTATAATATGTAATAGATATATTAATATATATATATATATATATATATATATATATATATATATATATATATAATTATTAAATTTAAATTTATTCTAATAATATATTGATTTTTAATGTTAATATAATTTAATGAATTATTATTTAAATTTAATATTTTAATAATGAATTGATATTTTAATTTAATTAGTTGAATAAATATTTATATAATTATATATATATTTTTTAAATTATCTTAAAAATAATAGTTTAAATTATATAACTATAACTATATAATTATATAATATAAACCTGAAATCAAACCAGCCGAGTCTTGCGCCATGTCCAAATGCATAGATGCTGAAGTTCCTATAATATGTAATAGATATATTAATATATATTATATTATAAATAATATATGTATAACATTATTAAAATTAAAATGTATTATAATAATTGATTTTTAATTGTAATATAATTTAATGAATTATTATTTAAATATAATATTTTTATATTGAATTGATATTTTAATTTAATTAGTTGAATAATTATTTATATAATTATATATATATTTTTTAAATTATCTTAAAAATTATAGTTTAAATAATATAAATATAACTATATAATTATATACTATTAACCTGAAATCAAACCAGCCGAGTCTTGCGCCATGTCCAAATGCATAGATGCTGAAGTTCCTATAATATGTAATAGAAATATTAATATATATTATATTATAAATAATATATTTAAAATTATTAAAATTAAAATTATAAACTATATAGTATACACTATATGATGATAGTGTATATAGCACATGTATATATTCCTATGTATGTGTTATGAATAATAGCTTGGTATTGTGCATTCACACATATGTCAAATTTAAGATAAACATGTCTGTTTGTCTTTATATGTATATCAATGCATCATAGTATTGTGTATACTCATATATACATTGTATGCACAATATGCATTGCACATGCACGTTTTATAAGGGCACTATAGCATAGTAAAGCTACAAAGGACATGTACAATGACATTCATTACAGAGTATAACAGACCATGTCTTATACAGACAATGACATACACATGTAGGCCCTACATTGTAGGGTACTATAGAAATAACAATTGTATTTATATATATATATATATATATATATACATGTATGCATATATGCATGTCTGGTACACATGTATAAAAATATGCACATACACTCATACAGTATGCAACACACATCACATATATATATATATATATATATATATATATATAAGTTTATATATAGTAATATATAGTATACTATTAACCTGGCATTAAACAATCCGAGTCTTGCTCCACATGCATAGATGCTGAAGTTCCTATAATATGTAATAGATATATTAATATATATTATATTATAAATAATATATGTATAACATTATTAAAATTAAAATGTATTATAATAATTGATTTTTAATTGTAATATAATTTAATGAATTATTATTTAAATTTTATATTTTAATAATGAATTGATATTTTAATTTAATTAGTTGAATAATTATTTATATAA
The DNA here is from genome assembly GCA_964019155.1 of Osedax fenrisi. Classification (NCBI taxonomy): domain Eukaryota; kingdom Metazoa; phylum Annelida; class Polychaeta; order Sabellida; family Siboglinidae; genus Osedax; species Osedax fenrisi. The sequence goes on along the minus strand of OZ025239.1, from coordinate 69,040,204 downwards.
TTATATATATATTTTTTAAATTATCTTAAAAAGTATAGTTTAAATTATATAAATATAACTATATAATTATATACTATTAACCTGAAATCAAACCAGCCGAGTCTTGCGCCATGTCCAAATGCATAGATGCGGAAGTTCCTATAATATGTAATAGATATATTAATATATATTATATTATAAATAATATATGTATAACATTATTAAAATTAAAATGTATTATAATAATTGATTTTTAATTGTAATATAATTTAATGAATTATTATTTAAATATAATATTTTTATATTGAATTGATATTTTAATTTAATTAGTTGAATAATTATTTATATAATTATATATATATTTTTTAAATTATCTTAAAAAGTATAGTTTAAATTATATAAATATAACTATATAATTATATACTATTAACCTGAAATCAAACCAGCCGAGTCTTGCGCCATGTCCAAATGCATAGATGCTGCAGTTCCTATAATATGTAATAGAAATATTAATATATATTATATTATAAATAATATATATATATAACATTATTAAAATTAAAATGTATTATAATGAATTGATGTTTTAACATACATCTATGAATAATTTAATTATCTGAATAATTATTGATATAATTCTGTATATATTTTTTAAATTATCTTAAAAATAATAGTTTATATACTATAAACCTGGCATTAAACCAGCCGAGTCTTGCTCTATGTGCATAGATGCTGAAGTTCCTATAATATGTAATAGATATATTAATATATATATATATATATATATATATATAATTATTAAATTTAAATTTATTCTAATAATATATTGATTTTTAATGTTAATATAATTTAATGAATTATTATTTAAATTTAATATTTTAATAATGAATTGATATTTTAATTTAATTAGTTGAATAAATATTTATATAATTATATATATATTTTTTAAATTATCTTAAAAATAATAGTTTAAATTATATAACTATAACTATATAATTATATAATATAAACCTGAAATCAAACCAGCCGAGTCTTGCGCCATGTCCAAATGCATAGATGCTGAAGTTCCTATAATATGTAATAGATATATTAATATATATTATATTATAAATAATATATTTAAAATTATTAAAATTAAAATTATAAACTATATAGTATACACTATATGATGATAGTGTATATAGCACATGTATATATTCCTATGTATGTGTTATGAATAATAGCTTGGTATTGTGCATTCACACATATGTCAAATTTAAGATAAACATGTCTGTTTGTCTTTATGTATATAAATGCATCATAGTATTGTGTATACTCATACATTGTATGCACAATATGCATTGCACATGCACGTTTTATAAGGGCACTATAGCATAGTAAAGCTACAAAGGACATGTACAATGACATTCATTACATAGTATAACAGACCATGTCTTATACAGACAATGACATACACATGTAGGCCCTACATTGTAGGGTACTATAGAAATAACAATTGTATTTATATATATATATATATATATATATACATGTATGCATATATGCATGTCTGGTACACATGTATAAAAATATGCACATACACTCATACAGTATGCAACACACATTACATATATATATATATATATATATATATATATATATATATATATATATATAAGTTTATATATAGTAATATATAGTATACTATTAACCTGGCATTAAACAATCCGAGTCTTGCTCCACATGCATAGATGCTGAAGTTCCTATAATATGTAATAGATATATTAATATATATTATATTATAAATAATATATGTATAACATTATTAAAATTAAAATGTATTATAATAATTGATTTTTAATTGTAATATAATTTAATGAATTATTATTTAAATTTAATATTTTAATAATGAATTGATATTTTAACATACATCTATGCATAATTATTTATATAATTCTGTATGTATTTTTTAAATTATTTTACAAATAATAGTTTATATATATAGTATACTATAAACCTGGCATTAAACCAGCCGAGTCTTGCTCCACATGCATAGATTCTGTAGGTCCTATAGTATGTAATAGAAATACTAATATATATATAAGTAATTATATAATATATTAATATAGTTAAGTAATTATATAATATATTAATATAGTTTATAAAATAGTATTGATCTAGTATTAATTACCTATATCGACGATTATATCATTGTTGGATCTTGTAATTCGGATTGCAGGAGATTGAATAATTAATGTGGAATTCTTCTTTATTAATAGTAGCCTTACATGTTCACCTATATCATCAATATGGTACTCTTGCGTTGCACTTGGTAGAAAGTCTTCGTCACTAAATGACTTATCATTAAAAGGATATATTCCAGTTTTTCTAAATCCGGATATAGCTAACTTGACCATGTCCATGTTCATAGTAGCAAGACTGTATATGCCGACAAGATCGTGTAGTCTAACTATTGCATTTTCTTTAATGTGTAGTTCTAATAATTTATTTATATTAGATTTTAAGGGACCCATAAAAGAAACGTCTAGAGGTTGTAGTTTATGAGAAGTATGTGGAGGGAAGCATATGATATCAATCCCCACTTCTCTAGCTCTATATATTATTTCGATATTTTTTATATGCGTTGAATGTCCATCGAGTAATAGTAATATCCTATTGGATAGGGATGGATTTGTAAATTTTATAAAATGTTCGAACCATACACTGAAAACATCTTTAGTCATCCAACCGCTCTTATTAAATTCAAATATCGAATTAACCGGTGCCCCAATTTTTAACTCGTTATTATTTCTCACTCGAGGAAATATAAATAATGGAGGTATTACACCTCCTACACTATTTATACATACTTCTACAGTTATCCCTTCCCCCCTTTCAGCGGTTGTTTTAATGCCTACCTGTAAATATTATATAATATTTATATTTGATTTATTATATTTATATAAATATTACTAACTTGTTTTTGACCCTTGGTACATAATATTTTTGTATGTCGGCTAGGTACCGTAGATACGTTCGTCTCATCAACGTTGTAAATATTATTCGGTGAATAATTATGTTCGTCTTTTAATTTCTTTAGTAAACAATAGAATTCATCTACTACCCGTTTGTTAAATCCTCTGGCTCTTGCCCCTAAAATGTACAAATATAAATTAACACACTCACTTATATATAAAGTAAATAGCGGTCACATATGAACTCTCAAATTAACCCTAAATAAGGTATTCGAAAAGCCCAACAAGTATTTTCAAAAACTATTTTGGGCCTTTTTATTTATATTGGGCTTTGACCCAAATTAACTAGGCTTGGTTATAATATAATATATAGAGTATTATTTAGTTAATGAATTTCTAGGTAAATTAATGTACATGTACACTAATTAATAGTATTAATTTAATACTTTATAATACCTATAAATATATATATATATAATATATAATATTGATAATATTATATATTTTGTTCATGTGATATTATAATTTTATAAATTAGTGTACTTATAAATTAATTAATACCTATATATATATATATATATATATATATATATATATATATATATATATATATATATGTGTATACATAATTTTGTAATTGTTTCTGCAAATAAATATATTCTATAATATCTTACAACATGTATTACCTGAGGTTTGTTCTGGTGTTCTCAGCGTTAGTTCAGGAAATCTAGATCTAAATCTCATAAGCCAGTCCCTTCCCGCCATATTCGTTTCTTTATTAAAATGATGATGAATATTGTTTTTTTCCGCAATATAATAAGCAGCCCGCATTATTTCAGTACATGACAGTCCCAGTAATCTATCTGCCATATATAAACAATAATTTTTTAATTCGATTTCTAAATTTTTCAAAGTAGCACTCGGCCCACTTTTATTTTTTATATTATTAGTTTGGTAGTCTATTCCAGACCGTACTCGTCTCCTTAATGTTGTGATAGGGACTTTAAATAGTATGCTACTCTCGTGAAAGGAGTGCCCGCTCTTCACATATGAAATAGCATGTAGCATAGATGTATTTTCCCATTTATTGTAGGTATTCATATTTTCGTAAGAAATTTTTAAGAAATAATAAACTATAGTTGTAGGATTAACAAATATTTACGAATTGAAATGTCTTATTATGATTTAATTTAAATGTAAATGGATATTTATTTATATTGCGTGCGGCGCACAGCGCGCGTATATATTTATATTATTGAATACTCATATCTAATAAAGTCGATACAATTTTTATTAAATCGTTATTTATATTGCTCGAGAATTGGTGGCGGTTCCTATCGGTGAATTCGGAACTATTGACCAAAACCCCCGCACATACGAAAAATCGCTAAATGTATTACCTAATTGTAAAATCGAAATATATTGAACAGTAGATGATTATATTAAATTCGCAAATATACATGTTTTAGATTGATATATTTTACTTACGCTATTAAAATCTTATCTCACACAATTTAAAATTCATAAAGTAATTACTGTTTTAGTAGGTGACCAATATTAATTGACCAAAACCCCCTCGCGTCCCCTATATATAGTTCTTTTTTTCGTTTAAAAAGTGTTTAAATAAAATTTAATAATAATAATAAATTATTATTATTAATGAATTAATCAATTATTATGATAATCATTTAATAATTTATTATTAAATAATAAATTATTAAATGATCATTATGAACTAATTATTATTATAATAATAAGGATTATAATGTTATAAAGTTTATAAAAGCTATACTTTAAATTCATAATTATATATAATTATTATATATTATAATAATATATTAATACCATCGATATAAAGAAAGAAATTTCTTTACATCGATGATTAATACCTGTAAATAAGGTAGAATCATTCTAAGAATCATTCTTAGAATGCGGTTTTGAATAGAGGCATTTAACTATATGATTTATAATTTGTACAGATAATATAATATTTTAATATTATATTATATAAACCAAAGACGTTATATATTAATAAATTAGATATATATATATATATATACATACATAGGCTTCGCCCCTTAGATGTCTATGATCTAAACAAACTATTTAAAAAAACAAATTTACATTTAAAATTGATTGATATATCACGTGATATTATTTGAAATAAATGTTTTCCACCTAGTGGTGTCAGATGTTAATGTTATAATTAATTTTTAAATCATTTACATTCGGATTTACATTACCATTTTAAAATGGTATACCGCTCACTGCGGCGCACAGTACATTAAAGTACTTAAAAGTGACATAAATTAGCATTTATAAATATGAGCTCGAAAAATAGATATTAAACTAGCCATTAGACCTACTCAATATCTATGCATTAAATAGTATACTCGTGTATATAAACGGCGTATATATATATATATAGGTATATATATATATATATATATATATATATATATATATACCTATATATACCTATATATATATATATATATATTATTCTATATACATTATTATACATATAAATTAATTGTATATAATACACATATGTGCCTATTATATATCTATTATATATATATATATATATATATATATATATAATGATATTATAGATATTAGATAACATAGATATTAACATATATACATACATTTTATTAACAAAAAGTTCCGATCCGATAAGATCCGATCCGGGATCGGTATCGGCAGATGATCAGGATCGGGATCGGGAAAAGGATAGGGATCGGCGATCCCGATCCCGATCCATAAAAAAGTATCGATGCCCATCATTGCATATAAGATATTCTAATATTATTAGGTAGGTACCTAATCTATCCTATATTTATTTATAAGAATATAAACAACATTTTAGTATTGTATTATTACATTGATATTGTATTGATCATTATTTTGTAATGTTTTCCAAGGTATATATAATATATAGTATGCAATATTGCAAGACTAGATAAAACCTACGTAATATTTAAATAATAATTGTTATTTTTACCATAATATAATTTAATCAATTGGTATCATATAAGTAAACCACCGACTTTCACGCAACGTACATTGTAGTTCTTAGTTCCTACATCGTACAATTAATAGATATTTGTATCCAGTTCAATGCATTTATATAAATAAATTATATTTCACTATATCACATAGGCCTAGTCGGGTTACGATGAAAAAGGACGAGTTGACTAGCAAAGGTTACATTTAAATGTGAAATTAATGTATATAGGCTCATTTTGGGATGCAATTCAGCTAAAAAAACAAGCAAGACAAAACTAAACCAAGTAAACCAAATAACCCACAAATACCAATACAATATATATATATACTATTAACTCGTATTTCACATGTAACCTCTAATTAGAGGTTAACCCTCAAATCGTCTCCCATATAGTCTATGTTACATTCAATATATGCATTTAATTCAATTGAATTATTATTGAAATATGAAATAATAATAAATATTAGTTACATGTAATAATTGCAATTATTAACAATTTATATTAAGTTATTTAATTTATTTAATTATTACTATTTAGATATGGGAAAGTAACTGAATACGGACAGTGCCCGAATACGGACACTCTCGGTATCTCAGAAACTATAAATCCTACAAAAAAATTGTTAATGAATAAAATATTCATAATTATATAAATAGTCTAAAAAAAGTATTTTTTATTTTTTTTATTATTCAAAATATTGCTGATATATCCGTATAAACTGATTTTTTTATTACGTTTTTAAATTTATGAAAAAAAATGTCAACTTAAAACCTTCTCAAGAATATAAAAATTATATATATAATTTCTATATTTGTTATCAAAATATTCAATATGTTCTAAGCATATATCTAGAGGTCCTATAAGTCCTTAATATGGACACCCTATACCAATCAGCGCGCAGCGTATGAACTATTCTAATTTTCATAAAAATCGTGTGCGTTATAATATCAATACCACCAATAAAGTTAAATCTATTTTTTTATTATTTATATACTTAAATTGTATTAATTAAAATAATAATAAAAATAAATAAATTATTAACTAATTAAATTAGAATAAATTATTCATAAAATTAATAATAAATAATTTGTTTGATTGATTAATCAATAATATATAGTTTATCTAGTGGTATATAAGGTGTCCGTATTATAACACAGGGTGTCCGTATTAGGACATGAGTACCGAATACGGACACCCCCGTTATATATATGGAATTAAAAAGATTAAATAAAATTTTAAAATCACATTAATATCTATAATCATATAATATTAATATATTGTAATTTTTGAATAAACATTAATAAGACATAAAATGTTAAAACCATTTATTGTTAAAGTGCCCATATTAGGTGTCCACTTTCCCCTATACAAACATATATATATATATATATATATATAAATATAAATGTATTACTTACAATTATAAACCTTGAAGTTAAAATGAAATCAATATGCTAGGATTAATAAAATAAAAACTATATAGGCCTATAGGATTACACATAGAGAAAGAAGTGATTCACTTCGTTCTCTAATGGCTTACATATACGTGTATGTACATATATCATATATGATAAACAATTGAAATTATTATTGTATGAATAAATACTATAAATAGATTTTCCGAAGGATGCTTCGCCATATATATATATATATATACATATATATATATATATATATATATATATATATATATATATATATATATATATATTATATAAAATTATAATGTATATCTTATGTATATATATATATATATATATACTATATAATATAGTATATTATATAACCATGCATACTATATTGTATACTATAGTATACTATAAGGTGTATAAACATATTTGCTTAATATATATATTCCATAGTTTATTGTATGGAATATGGAATTATGTCAAATATATTCTAATCTATAATTATGTGTATTTATAAGCAAATAGGTTTATACACCTTATAAGTTTACATCGTATTATAAACTATTATACTATTGTATTATTTTAAGTATATAGTGTATAATTTGTATCAAATAGAAGTGTAAATATATACATAATATTTATATATATATATATATATATATATATATATGTTTATTTGATAAACAAAATAAGAGTGCACGAACATGTTCTAATATTTATAAAAAATGTATTAATGAATAATATAAAATATATAAAAACAAATATATACATTAATTAAAGCACTAGCACCTATCGGTACAGCTATTATCGTTAGCAATATTGAAGTAGTGCGAAGGATTTGTTAAATAGCTAATACGCAATAGGAATATATTAGTATACTATTAGTATACTATAGTAGCAATATCATTTCTGTATTGACTAAATAAATTTTTAATATCCTCATTATTTTAATAAATATTAATGTTTATTAAAATAATTATTTTGTAGCTTGGTTAGTTTACCCGCATCTACAATATTAACATGAATTCGACGATCATACAGTGTACACTGTAAACTTTACACTCTCTGAATCATAGTAACATAATATGCGGGATGTACTAGTGAGAACATTCTGCACTAGTTAGTAGAGGCCGGGTGTCGTACTACAATATACTGGCGACTATTGACCAGCATAATCCCGTGAGTCCAGCCTGGCCTAACAGATGTACATTACACTGTCACGTGAACGACATACTCACTACAACTGTAATAATCAAGTATATAATGTACTAGGTACCTAGTATATGTTTGGTTTAGGAATAGCAAAGCCCTTTGTGCATTGGGCTTTGAGAATAGTATGAATATGTGAACACACCTACATAGTATACATTATTCATGTTTATATATATACTAGGCGGTCGGGGCCCGGCTTCGCCCGTGTTCGCGCGTAACGTTCACTTGTTGATGTAATGTACTCGGGAGGTGATGTAATGTACTCGGGAAGTGATTCAGCTAAAAAAAACCACCGATATTAAAACTTAATACAATCTAACCACAACTGTGCAAATATCCTTGTATAGTCTCACTCGGGAAGTAACTCAGATAAAAAAAACCAACGTATCGTATCACCTATGTTTAATAATTTATGTTTACATGGCGTAGATATGAAATAATTAATATTAACTCGATTTTACATATTCTTGAATTTCACCTCAATAATACGGGTAAATAAATTACGATGTACCAATTTGTATTTAGATATTCAAACCGGAAGTACGATTTCGTAAATCTACGTAATGTATTCTAAATTAAAGAAACTCATTTTTACGAAATTATTTACAATCAAATTCTCCACGATAAAGTTTGTTATTAAAAATTTGCGTCGAATTTAAATTTTTCGATTACGTAAATCGACTAAAAAATGACACTATTTAACGATTATTGGTATCACGCGAATACATATTCAAAAAAGTAAATCATCTATTAAAACCCCGCTGCCCCACTTTATCACCCGTTCGCGAGATCCTAATACTTACACACACAGACAGACACACAGACAACTTCGCTAATATAGTATAGATATATATATATAATATTATTGTAAAAGCTATTATAAACTAATAAACACATATGCCAGTACACTATTGCTTCTTATTACGTAAATAGATACAGTTTTATTTGTATTGACAAAACCTGAATGCTATATTTATATATTTTGCATGTATATTATAATGTGTTATTATAATTTCACTATGAATAATACCTATGTATTTATCTAATGCAATACAATCTATTACGTAATTAGTATGTGTGGCACATGTCGTGTGCAGCCGAGCGTTACAACTACGGCTTCCTTATGCAAACATAGATGTCGCACCTATAGGTGCGTTATTTTATATATGCATACACATCAATACATTGTGTTATACAGTATATAATATATACACAGAGCTAGAGAGAAATTTCTCTCTAGCTCTATGAATATATACAAAATGTATTCAATGGCCAAATACATACCTGTCATTTTATTGTATTTACTTTAAGATAGATTATGTTATATATCTAGATTTTTACATACTACTACTACTACTACTACTACTACTACCACTACCACTACTATAGTATACTACCACTACCACCACCACCACCACACTTTTTATTTAATTATTTTAGAATAGTTTAATATATTAGTAGTTTATATAGCTATATATAAATATACATATACACATGATCATGTTATATACATATGATATATATACACATACAATATACACATGCTCAATGATAGATTGCTCTATGATATAATAACATGTTATCAAACAATTACATAATATCTTTGCATATTAATAGATAGGTCAATACCAATTATATTGACCATATGATATTACATAGAGATGATTCACAATAAAAACGTGTTAGAACCTGTTTGAATTGTAAATCGAAAATTCACACATGTATATAATGCTATATATATATTTATATAAGTGATCATATTGTACATATATGTATACATAAGTCATTAGCATATATATGATTATAATTATGACTATTATTATAATAATTATAGTATATAAATTATATTATTCAGCAATGTATTGTTTTATAAATTGTATGTATGTGTGTGTATGTGGTGTGTGTATGTATGTGGTGTGTGTATGTGTGTGTGTGTGTGTGTGTGTGTGTGTGTGTATGTACGTATGTGTGTGTATGTATGTATGTGTGTAAACTTTATATATATACAAATTTGTATTTATATATATTCCAATGTAATTTAGTAATAATAGCGTATTTAATATATTTAATAATATACATGTATCTCTCTCGAATTATTTTATCGTGTGCGCTCAAGCATGTCAACGGCCGCAACGCGTATTGTAGATTTGACCCTGTCATTAGTAATCATAATAGTCGGAGGCCATATTATATATAGTTCTTTTTTTCGTTTAAAAAGTGTTTTAATAAAATTTAATAATAATAATAAATTATTATTATTAATGAATTAATCAATTATTATGATAATCATTTAATAATTTATTATTAAATAATAAATTATTAAATGATTATCATAATCATTATGAACTAATTATTATTATAATAATAAGGATTATAATGTTATAAAGTTTATAAAAGCTATACTTTAAATTCATAATTATATATAATTATTATATATTATAATAATATATTAATACCATCGATATAAAGAAAGAAATTTCTTTACATCGATGATTAATACCTGTAAATAAGGTAGAATCATTCTAAGAATCATTCTTAGAATGCGGTTTTGAATAGAGGCATTTAACTATATGATTTATAATTTGTACAGATAATATAATATTTTAATATTATATTATATAAACCAAAGACGTTATATATTAATAAATTAGATATATATATATATATATATATATATATATATATATATATATATATATATATATATATATATATATATACATACATAGGCTTCGCCCCTTAGATGTCTATGATCTAAACAAACTATTTAAAAAAAACAAATTATACATTTAAAATTGATTGATATATCACGTGATATTATTTGAAATAAATGTTTTCCACCTAGTGGTGTCAGATGTTAATGTTATAATTAATTTTTAAATCATTTACATTCGGATTTACATTACCATTTTAAAATGGTATACCGCTCACTGCGGCGCACAGTACATTAAAGTACTTAAAAATGACATAAATTAGCATTTATAAATATGAGCTCGAAAAATAGATATTAAACTAGCCATTAGACCTACTCAATATCTATGCATTAAATAGTATACTCGTGTATATAAACGGCGTATATATATATATATATAGGTATATATATATATATATATATATATATATATACCTATATATACCTATATATATATATATATATTATTCTATATACATTATTATACATATAAATTAATTGTATATAATACACATATGTGCCTATTATATATCTATTATATATATATATATATATATATATATATATATAAATATAAATGTATTACTTACAATTATAAACCTTGAAGTTAAAATGAAATCAATATGCTAGGATTAATAAAATAAAAACTATATAGGCCTATAGGATTACACATAGAGAAAGAAGTGATTCACTTCGTTCTCTAATGGCTTACATATACGTGTATGTACATATATCATATATGATAAACAATTGAAATTATTATTGTATGAATAAATACTATAAATAGATTTTCCGAAGGATGCTTCGCCATATATATATATATACATATATATATATATATATATATATATATATATATACCTATATATACCTATATATATATATATATTATTCTATATACATTATTATACATATAAATTAATTGTATATAATACACATATGTGCCTATTATATATCTATTATATATATATATATATATATATATATATATATAATGATATTATAGATATTAGATAACATAGATATTAACATACATACATACATTTTATTAACAAAAAGTTCCGATCCGATAAGATCCGATCCGGTCCGGGATCGGTATCGGCAGATGATCAGGATCGGGATCGGGAAAAGGATAGGGATCGGCGATCCCGATCCCGATCCATAAAAAAGTATCGATGCCCATCATTGCATATAAGATATTCTAATATTATTAGGTAGGTACCTAATCTATCCTATATTTATTTATAAGAATATAAACAACATTTTAGTATTGTATTATTACATTGATATTGTATTGATCATTATTTTGTAATGTTTTCCAAGGTATATATAATATATAGTATGCAATATTGCAAGACTAGATAAAACCTACGTAATATTTAAATAATAATTGTTATTTTTACCATAATATAATTTAATCAATTGGTATCATATAAGTAAACCACCGACTTTCACGCAACGTACATTGTAGTTCTTAGTTCCTACATCGTACAATTAATAGATATTTGTATCCAGTTCAATGCATTTATATAAATAAATTATATTTCACTATATCACATAGGCCTAGTCGGGTTACGATGAAAAAGGACGAGTTGACTAGCAAAGGTTACATTTAAATGTGAAATTAATGTATATAGGCTCATTTTGGGATGCAATTCAGCTAAAAAAACAAGCAAGACAAAACTAAACCAAGTAAACCAAATAACCCACAAATACCAATACAATATATATATATACTATTAACTCGTATTTCACATGTAACCTCTAATTAGAGGTTAACCCTCAAATCGTCTCCCATATAGTCTATGTTACATTCAATATATGCATTTAATTCAATTGAATTATTATTGAAATATGAAATAATAATAAATATTAGTTACATGTAATAATTGCAATTATTAACAATTTATATTAAGTTATTTAATTTATTTAATTATTACTATTTAGATATGGGAAAGTAACTGAATACGGACAGTGCCCGAATACGGACACTCTCGGTATCTCAGAAACTATAAATCCTACAAAAAAATTGTTAATGAATAAAATATTCATAATTATATAAATAGTCTAAAAAAAGTATTTTTTATTTTTTTTATTATTCAAAATATTGCTGATATATCCGTATAAACTGATTTTTTTATTACGTTTTTAAATTTATGAAAAAAAATGTCAACTTAAAACCTTCTCAAGAATATAAAAATTATATATATAATTTCTATATTTGTTATCAAAATATTCAATATGTTCTAAGCATATATCTAGAGGTCCTATAAGTCCTTAATATGGACACCCTATACCAATCAGCGCGCAGCGTATGAACTATTCTAATTTTCATAAAAATCGTGTGCGTTATAATATCAATACCACCAATAAAGTTAAATCTATTTTTTTATTATTTATATACTTAAATTGTATTAATTAAAATAATAATAAAAATAAATAAATTATTAACTAATTAAATTAGAATAAATTATTCATAAAATTAATAATAAATAATTTGTTTGATTGATTAATCAATAATATATAGTTTATCTAGTGGTATATAAGGTGTCCGTATTATAACACAGGGTGTCCGTATTAGGACATGAGTACCGAATACGGACACCCCCGTTATATATATGGAATTAAAAAGATTAAATAAAATTTTAAAATCACATTAATATCTATAATCATATAATATTAATATATTGTAATTTTTGAATAAACATTAATAAGACATAAAATGTTAAAACCATTTATTGTTAAAGTGCCCATATTAGGTGTCCACTTTCCCCTATACAAACATATATATATATATATATATATATAAATATAAATGTATTACTTACAATTATAAACCTTGAAGTTAAAATGAAATCAATATGCTAGGATTAATAAAATAAAAACTATATAGGCCTATAGGATTACACATAGAGAAAGAAGTGATTCACTTCGTTCTCTAATGGCTTACATATACGTGTATGTACATATATCATATATGATAAACAATTGAAATTATTATTGTATGAATAAATACTATAAATAGATTTTCCGAAGGATGCTTCGCCATATATATATATATATATATACATATATATATATATATATATATATATATATATATATATATATATATATTATATAAAATTATAATGTATATCTTATGTATATATATATATATATACTATATAATATAGTATATTATATAACCATGCATACTATATTGTATACTATAGTATACTATAAGGTGTATAAACATATTTGCTTAATATATATATTCCATAGTTTATTGTATGGAATATGGAATTATGTCAAATATATTCTAATCTATAATTATGTGTATTTATAAGCAAATAGGTTTATACACCTTATAAGTTTACATCGTATTATAAACTATTATACTATTGTATTATTTTAAGTATATAGTGTATAATTTGTATCAAATAGAAGTGTAAATATATACATAATATTTATATATATATATATATATATATATATATATGTTTATTTGATAAACAAAATAAGAGTGCACGAACATGTTCTAATATTTATAAAAAATGTATTAATGAATAATATAAAATATATAAAAACAAATATATACATTAATTAAAGCACTAGCACCTATCGGTACAGCTATTATCGTTAGCAATATTGAAGTAGTGCGAAGGATTTGTTAAATAGCTAATACGCAATAGGAATATATTAGTATACTATTAGTATACTATAGTAGCAATATCATTTCTGTATTGACTAAATAAATTTTTAATATCCTCATTATTTTAATAAATATTAATGTTTATTAAAATAATTATTTTGTAGCTTGGTTAGTTTACCCGCATCTACAATATTAACATGAATTCGACGATCATACAGTGTACACTGTAAACTTTACACTCTCTGAATCATAGTAACATAATATGCGGGATGTACTAGTGAGAACATTCTGCACTAGTTAGTAGAGGCCGGGTGTCGTACTACAATATACTGGCGACTATTGACCAGCATAATCCCGTGAGTCCAGCCTGGCCTAACAGATGTACATTACACTGTCACGTGAACGACATACTCACTACAACTGTAATAATCAAGTATATAATGTACTAGGTACCTAGTATATGTTTGGTTTAGGAATAGCAAAGCCCTTTGTGCATTGGGCTTTGAGAATAGTATGAATATGTGAACACACCTACATAGTATACATTATTCATGTTTATATATATACTAGGCGGTCGGGGCCCGGCTTCGCCCGTGTTCGCGCGTAACGTTCACTTGTTGATGTAATGTACTCGGGAGGTGATGTAATGTACTCGGGAAGTGATTCAGCTAAAAAAAACCACCGATATTAAAACTTAATACAATCTAACCACAACTGTGCAAATATCCTTGTATAGTCTCACTCGGGAAGTAACTCAGATAAAAAAAACCAACGTATCGTATCACCTATGTTTAATAATTTATGTTTACATGGCGTAGATATGAAATAATTAATATTAACTCGATTTTACATATTCTTGAATTTCACCTCAATAATACGGGTAAATAAATTACGATGTACCAATTTGTATTTAGATATTCAAACCGGAAGTACGATTTCGTAAATCTACGTAATGTATTCTAAATTAAAGAAACTCATTTTTACGAAATTATTTACAATCAAATTCTCCACGATAAAGTTTGTTATTAAAAATTTGCGTCGAATTTAAATTTTTCGATTACGTAAATCGACTAAAAAATGACACTATTTAACGATTATTGGTATCACGCGAATACATATTCAAAAAAGTAAATCATCTATTAAAACCCCGCTGCCCCACTTTATCACCCGTTCGCGAGATCCTAATACTTACACACACAGACAGACACACAGACAACTTCGCTAATATAGTATAGATATATATATATAATATTATTGTAAAAGCTATTATAAACTAATAAACACATATGCCAGTACACTATTGCTTCTTATTACGTAAATAGATACAGTTTTATTTGTATTGACAAAACCTGAATGCTATATTTATATATTTTGCATGTATATTATAATGTGTTATTATAATTTCACTATGAATAATACCTATGTATTTATCTAATGCAATACAATCTATTACGTAATTAGTATGTGTGGCACATGTCGTGTGCAGCCGAGCGTTACAACTACGGCTTCCTTATGCAAACATAGATGTCGCACCTATAGGTGCGTTATTTTATATATGCATACACATCAATACATTGTGTTATACAGTATATAATATATACACAGAGCTAGAGAGAAATTTCTCTCTAGCTCTATGAATATATACAAAATGTATTCAATGGCCAAATACATACCTGTCATTTTATTGTATTTACTTTAAGATAGATTATGTTATATATCTAGATTTTTACATACTACTACTACTACTACTACTACTACTACCACTACCACTACTATAGTATACTACCACTACCACCACCACCACCACACTTTTTATTTAATTATTTTAGAATAGTTTAATATATTAGTAGTTTATATAGCTATATATAAATATACATATACACATGATCATGTTATATACATATGATATATATACACATACAATATACACATGCTCAATGATAGATTGCTCTATGATATAATAACATGTTATCAAACAATTACATAATATCTTTGCATATTAATAGATAGGTCAATACCAATTATATTGACCATATGATATTACATAGAGATGATTCACAATAAAAACGTGTTAGAACCTGTTTGAATTGTAAATCGAAAATTCACACATGTATATAATGCTATATATATATTTATATAAGTGATCATATTGTACATATATGTATACATAAGTCATTAGCATATATATGATTATAATTATGACTATTATTATAATAATTATAGTATATAAATTATATTATTCAGCAATGTATTGTTTTATAAATTGTATGTATGTGTGTGTATGTGGTGTGTGTATGTATGTGGTGTGTGTATGTGTGTGTGTGTGTGTGTGTGTGTATGTACGTATGTGTGTGTATGTATGTATGTGTGTAAACTTTATATATATACAAATTTGTATTTATATATATTCCAATGTAATTTAGTAATAATAGCGTATTTAATATATTTAATAATATACATGTATCTCTCTCGAATTATTTTATCGTGTGCGCTCAAGCATGTCAACGGCCGCAACGCGTATTGTAGATTTGACCCTGTCATTAGTAATCATAATAGTCGGAGGCCATATTATATATAGTTCTTTTTTTCGTTTAAAAAGTGTTTTAATAAAATTTAATAATAATAATAAATTATTATTATTAATGAATTAATCAATTATTATGATAATCATTTAATAATTTATTATTAAATAATAAATTATTAAATGATTATCATAATCATTATGAACTAATTATTATTATAATAATAAGGATTATAATGTTATAAAGTTTATAAAAGCTATACTTTAAATTCATAATTATATATAATTATTATATATTATAATAATATATTAATACCATCGATATAAAGAAAGAAATTTCTTTACATCGATGATTAATACCTGTAAATAAGGTAGAATCATTCTAAGAATCATTCTTAGAATGCGGTTTTGAATAGAGGCATTTAACTATATGATTTATAATTTGTACAGATAATATAATATTTTAATATTATATTATATAAACCAAAGACGTTATATATTAATAAATTAGATATATATATATATATATATATATATATATATATATATATATATATATATATATATATATATATATACATACATAGGCTTCGCCCCTTAGATGTCTATGATCTAAACAAACTATTTAAAAAAAACAAATTATACATTTAAAATTGATTGATATATCACGTGATATTATTTGAAATAAATGTTTTCCACCTAGTGGTGTCAGATGTTAATGTTATAATTAATTTTTAAATCATTTACATTCGGATTTACATTACCATTTTAAAATGGTATACCGCTCACTGCGGCGCACAGTACATTAAAGTACTTAAAAATGACATAAATTAGCATTTATAAATATGAGCTCGAAAAATAGATATTAAACTAGCCATTAGACCTACTCAATATCTATGCATTAAATAGTATACTCGTGTATATAAACGGCGTATATATATATATATATATAGGTATATATATATATATATATATATATATATATATATATATATATATATACCTATATATACCTATATATATATATATATTATTCTATATACATTATTATACATATAAATTAATTGTATATAATACACATATGTGCCTATTATATATCTATTATATATATATATATATATATATATATATAAATATAAATGTATTACTTACAATTATAAACCTTGAAGTTAAAATGAAATCAATATGCTAGGATTAATAAAATAAAAACTATATAGGCCTATAGGATTACACATAGAGAAAGAAGTGATTCACTTCGTTCTCTAATGGCTTACATATACGTGTATGTACATATATCATATATGATAAACAATTGAAATTATTATTGTATGAATAAATACTATAAATAGATTTTCCGAAGGATGCTTCGCCATATATATATATATATACATATATATATATATATATATATATATATATATATATATATATACCTATATATACCTATATATATATATATATATTATTCTATATACATTATTATACATATAAATTAATTGTATATAATACACATATGTGCCTATTATATATCTATTATATATATATATATATATATATATATATATATATATATATAATGATATTATAGATATTAGATAACATAGATATTAACATACATACATACATTTTATTAACAAAAAGTTCCGATCCGATAAGATCCGATCCGGTCCGGGATCGGTATCGGCAGATGATCAGGATCGGGATCGGGAAAAGGATAGGGATCGGCGATCCCGATCCCGATCCATAAAAAAGTATCGATGCCCATCATTGCATATAAGATATTCTAATATTATTAGGTAGGTACCTAATCTATCCTATATTTATTTATAAGAATATAAACAACATTTTAGTATTGTATTATTACATTGATATTGTATTGATCATTATTTTGTAATGTTTTCCAAGGTATATATAATATATAGTATGCAATATTGCAAGACTAGATAAAACCTACGTAATATTTAAATAATAATTGTTATTTTTACCATAATATAATTTAATCAATTGGTATCATATAAGTAAACCACCGACTTTCACGCAACGTACATTGTAGTTCTTAGTTCCTACATCGTACAATTAATAGATATTTGTATCCAGTTCAATGCATTTATATAAATAAATTATATTTCACTATATCACATAGGCCTAGTCGGGTTACGATGAAAAAGGACGAGTTGACTAGCAAAGGTTACATTTAAATGTGAAATTAATGTATATAGGCTCATTTTGGGATGCAATTCAGCTAAAAAAACAAGCAAGACAAAACTAAACCAAGTAAACCAAATAACCCACAAATACCAATACAATATATATATACTATTAACTCGTATTTCACATGTAACCTCTAATTAGAGGTTAACCCTCAAATCGTCTCCCATATAGTCTATGTTACATTCAATATATGCATTTAATTCAATTGAATTATTATTGAAATATGAAATAATAATAAATATTAGTTACATGTAATAATTGCAATTATTAACAATTTATATTAAGTTATTTAATTTATTTAATTATTACTATTTAGATATGGGAAAGTAACTGAATACGGACAGTGCCCGAATACGGACACTCTCGGTATCTCAGAAACTATAAATCCTACAAAAAAATTGTTAATGAATAAAATATTCATAATTATATAAATAGTCTAAAAAAAGTATTTTTTATTTTTTTTATTATTCAAAATATTGCTGATATATCCGTATAAACTGATTTTTTTATTACGTTTTTAAATTTATGAAAAAAAATGTCAACTTAAAACCTTCTCAAGAATATAAAAATTATATATATAATTTCTATATTTGTTATCAAAATATTCAATATGTTCTAAGCATATATCTAGAGGTCCTATAAGTCCTTAATATGGACACCCTATACCAATCAGCGCGCAGCGTATGAACTATTCTAATTTTCATAAAAATCGTGTGCGTTATAATATCAATACCACCAATAAAGTTAAATCTATTTTTTTATTATTTATATACTTAAATTGTATTAATTAAAATAATAATAAAAATAAATAAATTATTAACTAATTAAATTAGAATAAATTATTCATAAAATTAATAATAAATAATTTGTTTGATTGATTAATCAATAATATATAGTTTATCTAGTGGTATATAAGGTGTCCGTATTATAACACAGGGTGTCCGTATTAGGACATGAGTACCGAATACGGACACCCCCGTTATATATATGGAATTAAAAAGATTAAATAAAATTTTAAAATCACATTAATATCTATAATCATATAATATTAATATATTGTAATTTTTGAATAAACATTAATAAGACATAAAATGTTAAAACCATTTATTGTTAAAGTGCCCATATTAGGTGTCCACTTTCCCCTATACAAACATATATATATATATATATATATATATAAATATAAATGTATTACTTACAATTATAAACCTTGAAGTTAAAATGAAATCAATATGCTAGGATTAATAAAATAAAAACTATATAGGCCTATAGGATTACACATAGAGAAAGAAGTGATTCACTTCGTTCTCTAATGGCTTACATATACGTGTATGTACATATATCATATATGATAAACAATTGAAATTATTATTGTATGAATAAATACTATAAATAGATTTTCCGAAGGATGCTTCGCCATATATATATATATATATATATACATATATATATATATATATATATATATATATATATATATATATATATATATATTATATAAAATTATAATGTATATCTTATGTATATATATATATATACTATATAATATAGTATATTATATAACCATGCATACTATATTGTATACTATAGTATACTATAAGGTGTATAAACATATTTGCTTAATATATATATTCCATAGTTTATTGTATGGAATATGGAATTATGTCAAATATATTCTAATCTATAATTATGTGTATTTATAAGCAAATAGGTTTATACACCTTATAAGTTTACATCGTATTATAAACTATTATACTATTGTATTATTTTAAGTATATAGTGTATAATTTGTATCAAATAGAAGTGTAAATATATACATAATATTTATATATATATATATATATATATATATATATGTTTATTTGATAAACAAAATAAGAGTGCACGAACATGTTCTAATATTTATAAAAAATGTATTAATGAATAATATAAAATATATAAAAACAAATATATACATTAATTAAAGCACTAGCACCTATCGGTACAGCTATTATCGTTAGCAATATTGAAGTAGTGCGAAGGATTTGTTAAATAGCTAATACGCAATAGGAATATATTAGTATACTATTAGTATACTATAGTAGCAATATCATTTCTGTATTGACTAAATAAATTTTTAATATCCTCATTATTTTAATAAATATTAATGTTTATTAAAATAATTATTTTGTAGCTTGGTTAGTTTACCCGCATCTACAATATTAACATGAATTCGACGATCATACAGTGTACACTGTAAACTTTACACTCTCTGAATCATAGTAACATAATATGCGGGATGTACTAGTGAGAACATTCTGCACTAGTTAGTAGAGGCCGGGTGTCGTACTACAATATACTGGCGACTATTGACCAGCATAATCCCGTGAGTCCAGCCTGGCCTAACAGATGTACATTACACTGTCACGTGAACGACATACTCACTACAACTGTAATAATCAAGTATATAATGTACTAGGTACCTAGTATATGTTTGGTTTAGGAATAGCAAAGCCCTTTGTGCATTGGGCTTTGAGAATAGTATGAATATGTGAACACACCTACATAGTATACATTATTCATGTTTATATATATACTAGGCGGTCGGGGCCCGGCTTCGCCCGTGTTCGCGCGTAACGTTCACTTGTTGATGTAATGTACTCGGGAGGTGATGTAATGTACTCGGGAAGTGATTCAGCTAAAAAAAACCACCGATATTAAAACTTAATACAATCTAACCACAACTGTGCAAATATCCTTGTATAGTCTCACTCGGGAAGTAACTCAGATAAAAAAAACCAACGTATCGTATCACCTATGTTTAATAATTTATGTTTACATGGCGTAGATATGAAATAATTAATATTAACTCGATTTTACATATTCTTGAATTTCACCTCAATAATACGGGTAAATAAATTACGATGTACCAATTTGTATTTAGATATTCAAACCGGAAGTACGATTTCGTAAATCTACGTAATGTATTCTAAATTAAAGAAACTCATTTTTACGAAATTATTTACAATCAAATTCTCCACGATAAAGTTTGTTATTAAAAATTTGCGTCGAATTTAAATTTTTCGATTACGTAAATCGACTAAAAAATGACACTATTTAACGATTATTGGTATCACGCGAATACATATTCAAAAAAGTAAATCATCTATTAAAACCCCGCTGCCCCACTTTATCACCCGTTCGCGAGATCCTAATACTTACACACACAGACAGACACACAGACAACTTCGCTAATATAGTATAGATATATATATATAATATTATTGTAAAAGCTATTATAAACTAATAAACACATATGCCAGTACACTATTGCTTCTTATTACGTAAATAGATACAGTTTTATTTGTATTGACAAAACCTGAATGCTATATTTATATATTTTGCATGTATATTATAATGTGTTATTATAATTTCACTATGAATAATACCTATGTATTTATCTAATGCAATACAATCTATTACGTAATTAGTATGTGTGGCACATGTCGTGTGCAGCCGAGCGTTACAACTACGGCTTCCTTATGCAAACATAGATGTCGCACCTATAGGTGCGTTATTTTATATATGCATACACATCAATACATTGTGTTATACAGTATATAATATATACACAGAGCTAGAGAGAAATTTCTCTCTAGCTCTATGAATATATACAAAATGTATTCAATGGCCAAATACATACCTGTCATTTTATTGTATTTACTTTAAGATAGATTATGTTATATATCTAGATTTTTACATACTACTACTACTACTACTACTACTACTACCACTACCACTACTATAGTATACTACCACTACCACCACCACCACCACACTTTTTATTTAATTATTTTAGAATAGTTTAATATATTAGTAGTTTATATAGCTATATATAAATATACATATACACATGATCATGTTATATACATATGATATATATACACATACAATATACACATGCTCAATGATAGATTTCTCTATGATATACTAACATGTTATCAAACAATTACATAATATCTTTGCATATTAATAGATAGGTCAATACCAATTATATTGACCATATGATATTACATAGAGATGATTCACAATAAAAACGTGTTAGAACCTGTTTGAATTGTAAATCGAAAATTCACACATGTATATAATGCTATATATATATTTATATAAGTGATCATATTGTACATATATGTATACATAAGTCATTAGCATATATATGATTATAATTATGACTATTATTATAATAATTATAGTATATAAATTATATTATTCAGCAATGTATTGTTTTATAAATTGTATGTATGTGTGTGTATGTGGTGTGTGTATGTATGTGGTGTGTGTATGTGTGTGTGTGTGTGTGTGTGTGTATGTACGTATGTGTGTGTATGTATGTATGTGTGTAAACTTTATATATATACAAATTTGTATTTATATATATTCCAATGTAATTTAGTAATAATAGCGTATTTAATATATTTAATAATATACATGTATCTCTCTCGAATTATTTTATCGTGTGCGCTCAAGCATGTCAACGGCCGCAACGCGTATTGTAGATTTGACCCTGTCATTAGTAATCATAATAGTCGGAGGCCATATTATATATAGTTCTTTTTTTCGTTTAAAAAGTGTTTTAATAAAATTTAATAATAATAATAAATTATTATTATTAATGAATTAATCAATTATTATGATAATCATTTAATAATTTATTATTAAATAATAAATTATTAAATGATTATCATAATCATTATGAACTAATTATTATTATAATAATAAGGATTATAATGTTATAAAGTTTATAAAAGCTATACTTTAAATTCATAATTATATATAATTATTATATATTATAATAATATATTAATACCATCGATATAAAGAAAGAAATTTCTTTACATCGATGATTAATACCTGTAAATAAGGTAGAATCATTCTAAGAATCATTCTTAGAATGCGGTTTTGAATAGAGGCATTTAACTATATGATTTATAATTTGTACAGATAATATAATATTTTAATATTATATTATATAAACCAAAGACGTTATATATTAATAAATTAGATATATATATATATATATATATATATATATATATATATATATATATATATATATATATATATATATATATATACATACATAGGCTTCGCCCCTTAGATGTCTATGATCTAAACAAACTATTTAAAAAAAACAAATTATACATTTAAAATTGATTGATATATCACGTGATATTATTTGAAATAAATGTTTTCCACCTAGTGGTGTCAGATGTTAATGTTATAATTAATTTTTAAATCATTTACATTCGGATTTACATTACCATTTTAAAATGGTATACCGCTCACTGCGGCGCACAGTACATTAAAGTACTTAAAAATGACATAAATTAGCATTTATAAATATGAGCTCGAAAAATAGATATTAAACTAGCCATTAGACCTACTCAATATCTATGCATTAAATAGTATACTCGTGTATATAAACGGCGTATATATATATATATATATAGGTATATATATATATATATATATATATATATATATATATACCTATATATACCTATATATATATATATATATTATTCTATATACATTATTATACATATAAATTAATTGTATATAATACACATATGTGCCTATTATATATCTATTATATATATATATATATATATATATATATATAAATATAAATGTATTACTTACAATTATAAACCTTGAAGTTAAAATGAAATCAATATGCTAGGATTAATAAAATAAAAACTATATAGGCCTATAGGATTACACATAGAGAAAGAAGTGATTCACTTCGTTCTCTAATGGCTTACATATACGTGTATGTACATATATCATATATGATAAACAATTGAAATTATTATTGTATGAATAAATACTATAAATAGATTTTCCGAAGGATGCTTCGCCATATATATATATATACATATATATATATATATATATATATATATATATATATATATATACCTATATATACCTATATATATATATATATATTATTCTATATACATTATTATACATATAAATTAATTGTATATAATACACATATGTGCCTATTATATATCTATTATATATATATATATATATATATATATATATATATAATGATATTATAGATATTAGATAACATAGATATTAACATACATACATACATTTTATTAACAAAAAGTTCCGATCCGATAAGATCCGATCCGGTCCGGGATCGGTATCGGCAGATGATCAGGATCGGGATCGGGAAAAGGATAGGGATCGGCGATCCCGATCCCGATCCATAAAAAAGTATCGATGCCCATCATTGCATATAAGATATTCTAATATTATTAGGTAGGTACCTAATCTATCCTATATTTATTTATAAGAATATAAACAACATTTTAGTATTGTATTATTACATTGATATTGTATTGATCATTATTTTGTAATGTTTTCCAATGTATATATAATATATAGTATGCAATATTGCAAGACTAGATAAAACCTACGTAATATTTAAATAATAATTGTTATTTTTACCATAATATAATTTAATCAATTGGTATCATATAAGTAAACCACCGACTTTCACGCAACGTACATTGTAGTTCTTAGTTCCTACATCGTACAATTAATAGATATTTGTATCCAGTTCAATGCATTTATATAAATAAATTATATTTCACTATATCACATAGGCCTAGTCGGGTTACGATGAAAAAGGACGAGTTGACTAGCAAAGGTTACATTTAAATGTGAAATTAATGTATATAGGCTCATTTTGGGATGCAATTCAGCTAAAAAAACAAGCAAGACAAAACTAAACCAAGTAAACCAAATAACCCACAAATACCAATACAATATATATATACTATTAACTCGTATTTCACATGTAACCTCTAATTAGAGGTTAACCCTCAAATCGTCTCCCATATAGTCTATGTTACATTCAATATATGCATTTAATTCAATTGAATTATTATTGAAATATGAAATAATAATAAATATTAGTTACATGTAATAATTGCAATTATTAACAATTTATATTAAGTTATTTAATTTATTTAATTATTACTATTTAGATATGGGAAAGTAACTGAATACGGACAGTGCCCGAATACGGACACTCTCGGTATCTCAGAAACTATAAATCCTACAAAAAAATTGTTAATGAATAAAATATTCATAATTATATAAATAGTCTAAAAAAAGTATTTTTTATTTTTTTTATTATTCAAAATATTGCTGATATATCCGTATAAACTGATTTTTTTATTACGTTTTTAAATTTATGAAAAAAAATGTCAACTTAAAACCTTCTCAAGAATATAAAAATTATATATATAATTTCTATATTTGTTATCAAAATATTCAATATGTTCTAAGCATATATCTAGAGGTCCTATAAGTCCTTAATATGGACACCCTATACCAATCAGCGCGCAGCGTATGAACTATTCTAATTTTCATAAAAATCGTGTGCGTTATAATATCAATACCACCAATAAAGTTAAATCTATTTTTTTATTATTTATATACTTAAATTGTATTAATTAAAATAATAATAAAAATAAATAAATTATTAACTAATTAAATTAGAATAAATTATTCATAAAATTAATAATAAATAATTTGTTTGATTGATTAATCAATAATATATAGTTTATCTAGTGGTATATAAGGTGTCCGTATTATAACACAGGGTGTCCGTATTAGGACATGAGTACCGAATACGGACACCCCCGTTATATATATGGAATTAAAAAGATTAAATAAAATTTTAAAATCACATTAATATCTATAATCATATAATATTAATATATTGTAATTTTTGAATAAACATTAATAAGACATAAAATGTTAAAACCATTTATTGTTAAAGTGCCCATATTAGGTGTCCACTTTCCCCTATACAAACATATATATATATATATATATATATATATAAATATAAATGTATTACTTACAATTATAAACCTTGAAGTTAAAATGAAATCAATATGCTAGGATTAATAAAATAAAAACTATATAGGCCTATAGGATTACACATAGAGAAAGAAGTGATTCACTTCGTTCTCTAATGGCTTACATATACGTGTATGTACATATATCATATATGATAAACAATTGAAATTATTATTGTATGAATAAATACTATAAATAGATTTTCCGAAGGATGCTTCGCCATATATATATATATATATATACATATATATATATATATATATATATATATATATATATATATATATATATATATATATATATTATATAAAATTATAATGTATATCTTATGTATATATATATATATACTATATAATATAGTATATTATATAACCATGCATACTATATTGTATACTATAGTATACTATAAGGTGTATAAACATATTTGCTTAATATATATATTCCATAGTTTATTGTATGGAATATGGAATTATGTCAAATATATTCTAATCTATAATTATGTGTATTTATAAGCAAATAGGTTTATACACCTTATAAGTTTACATCGTATTATAAACTATTATACTATTGTATTATTTTAAGTATATAGTGTATAATTTGTATCAAATAGAAGTGTAAATATATACATAATATTTATATATATATATATATATATATATATATATATGTTTATTTGATAAACAAAATAAGAGTGCACGAACATGTTCTAATATTTATAAAAAATGTATTAATGAATAATATAAAATATATAAAAACAAATATATACATTAATTAAAGCACTAGCACCTATCGGTACAGCTATTATCGTTAGCAATATTGAAGTAGTGCGAAGGATTTGTTAAATAGCTAATACGCAATAGGAATATATTAGTATACTATTAGTATACTATAGTAGCAATATCATTTCTGTATTGACTAAATAAATTTTTAATATCCTCATTATTTTAATAAATATTAATGTTTATTAAAATAATTATTTTGTAGCTTGGTTAGTTTACCCGCATCTACAATATTAACATGAATTCGACGATCATACAGTGTACACTGTAAACTTTACACTCTCTGAATCATAGTAACATAATATGCGGGATGTACTAGTGAGAACATTCTGCACTAGTTAGTAGAGGCCGGGTGTCGTACTACAATATACTGGCGACTATTGACCAGCATAATCCCGTGAGTCCAGCCTGGCCTAACAGATGTACATTACACTGTCACGTGAACGACATACTCACTACAACTGTAATAATCAAGTATATAATGTACTAGGTACCTAGTATATGTTTGGTTTAGGAATAGCAAAGCCCTTTGTGCATTGGGCTTTGAGAATAGTATGAATATGTGAACACACCTACATAGTATACATTATTCATGTTTATATATATACTAGGCGGTCGGGGCCCGGCTTCGCCCGTGTTCGCGCGTAACGTTCACTTGTTGATGTAATGTACTCGGGAGGTGATGTAATGTACTCGGGAAGTGATTCAGCTAAAAAAAACCACCGATATTAAAACTTAATACAATCTAACCACAACTGTGCAAATATCCTTGTATAGTCTCACTCGGGAAGTAACTCAGATAAAAAAAACCAACGTATCGTATCACCTATGTTTAATAATTTATGTTTACATGGCGTAGATATGAAATAATTAATATTAACTCGATTTTACATATTCTTGAATTTCACCTCAATAATACGGGTAAATAAATTACGATGTACCAATTTGTATTTAGATATTCAAACCGGAAGTACGATTTCGTAAATCTACGTAATGTATTCTAAATTAAAGAAACTCATTTTTACGAAATTATTTACAATCAAATTCTCCACGATAAAGTTTGTTATTAAAAATTTGCGTCGAATTTAAATTTTTCGATTACGTAAATCGACTAAAAAATGACACTATTTAACGATTATTGGTATCACGCGAATACATATTCAAAAAAGTAAATCATCTATTAAAACCCCGCTGCCCCACTTTATCACCCGTTCGCGAGATCCTAATACTTACACACACAGACAGACACACAGACAACTTCGCTAATATAGTATAGATATATATATATAATATTATTGTAAAAGCTATTATAAACTAATAAACACATATGCCAGTACACTATTGCTTCTTATTACGTAAATAGATACAGTTTTATTTGTATTGACAAAACCTGAATGCTATATTTATATATTTTGCATGTATATTATAATGTGTTATTATAATTTCACTATGAATAATACCTATGTATTTATCTAATGCAATACAATCTATTACGTAATTAGTATGTGTGGCACATGTCGTGTGCAGCCGAGCGTTACAACTACGGCTTCCTTATGCAAACATAGATGTCGCACCTATAGGTGCGTTATTTTATATATGCATACACATCAATACATTGTGTTATACAGTATATAATATATACACAGAGCTAGAGAGAAATTTCTCTCTAGCTCTATGAATATATACAAAATGTATTCAATGGCCAAATACATACCTGTCATTTTATTGTATTTACTTTAAGATAGATTATGTTATATATCTAGATTTTTACATACTACTACTACTACTACTACTACTACTACCACTACCACTACTATAGTATACTACCACTACCACCACCACCACCACACTTTTTATTTAATTATTTTAGAATAGTTTAATATATTAGTAGTTTATATAGCTATATATAAATATACATATACACATGATCATGTTATATACATATGATATATATACACATACAATATACACATGCTCAATGATAGATTTCTCTATGATATACTAACATGTTATCAAACAATTACATAATATCTTTGCATATTAATAGATAGGTCAATACCAATTATATTGACCATATGATATTACATAGAGATGATTCACAATAAAAACGTGTTAGAACCTGTTTGAATTGTAAATCGAAAATTCACACATGTATATAATGCTATATATATATTTATATAAGTGATCATATTGTACATATATGTATACATAAGTCATTAGCATATATATGATTATAATTATGACTATTATTATAATAATTATAGTATATAAATTATATTATTCAGCAATGTATTGTTTTATAAATTGTATGTATGTGTGTGTATGTGGTGTGTGTATGTATGTGGTGTGTGTATGTGTGTGTGTGTGTGTGTGTGTATGTACGTATGTGTGTGTATGTAAGTATGTGTGTAAACTTTATATATATACAAATTTGTATTTATATATATTCCAATGTAATTTAGTAATAATAGCGTATTTAATATATTTAATAATATACATGTATCTCTCTCGAATTATTTTATCGTGTGCGCTCAAGCATGTCAACGGCCGCAACGCGTATTGTAGATTTGACCCTGTCATTAGTAATCATAATAGTCGGAGGCCATATTATATATAGTTCTTTTTTTCGTTTAAAAAGTGTTTTAATAAAATTTAATAATAATAATAAATTATTATTATTAATGAATTAATCAATTATTATGATAATCATTTAATAATTTATTATTAAATAATAAATTATTAAATGATTATCATAATCATTATGAACTAATTATTATTATAATAATAAGGATTATAATGTTATAAAGTTTATAAAAGCTATACTTTAAATTCATAATTATATATAATTATTATATATTATAATAATATATTAATACCATCGATATAAAGAAAGAAATTTCTTTACATCGATGATTAATACCTGTAAATAAGGTAGAATCATTCTAAGAATCATTCTTAGAATGCGGTTTTGAATAGAGGCATTTAACTATATGATTTATAATTTGTACAGATAATATAATATTTTAATATTATATTATATAAACCAAAGACGTTATATATTAATAAATTAGATATATATATATATATATATATATATATATATATATATATATATATATATATATATATATACATACATAGGCTTCGCCCCTTAGATGTCTATGATCTAAACAAACTATTTAAAAAAAACAAATTATACATTTAAAATTGATTGATATATCACGTGATATTATTTGAAATAAATGTTTTCCACCTAGTGGTGTCAGATGTTAATGTTATAATTAATTTTTAAATCATTTACATTCGGATTTACATTACCATTTTAAAATGGTATACCGCTCACTGCGGCGCACAGTACATTAAAGTACTTAAAAATGACATAAATTAGCATTTATAAATATGAGCTCGAAAAATAGATATTAAACTAGCCATTAGACCTACTCAATATCTATGCATTAAATAGTATACTCGTGTATATAAACGGCGTATATATATATATATATAGGTATATATATATATATATATATATATATATACCTATATATACCTATATATATATATATATATATTATTCTATATACATTATTATACATATAAATTAATTGTATATAATACACATATGTGCCTATTATATATCTATTATATATATATATATATATATATATATATATATATATATAAATATAAATGTATTACTTACAATTATAAACCTTGAAGTTAAAATGAAATCAATATGCTAGGATTAATAAAATAAAAACTATATAGGCCTATAGGATTACACATAGAGAAAGAAGTGATTCACTTCGTTCTCTAATGGCTTACATATACGTGTATGTACATATATCATATATGATAAACAATTGAAATTATTATTGTATGAATAAATACTATAAATAGATTTTCCGAAGGATGCTTCGCCATATATATATATATATTATTCTATATACATTATTATACATATAAATTAATTGTATATAATACACATATGTGCCTATTATATATCTATTATATATATATATATATATATATATATATAATGATATTATAGATATTAGATAACATAGATATTAACATACATACATACATTTTATTAACAAAAAGTTCCGATCCGATAAGATCCGATCCGGTCCGGGATCGGTATCGGCAGATGATCAGGATCGGGATCGGGAAAAGGATAGGGATCGGCGATCCCGATCCCGATCCATAAAAAAGTATCGATGCCCATCATTGCATATAAGATATTCTAATATTATTAGGTAGGTACCTAATCTATCCTATATTTATTTATAAGAATATAAACAACATTTTAGTATTGTATTATTACATTGATATTGTATTGATCATTATTTTGTAATGTTTTCCAAGGTATATATAATATATAGTATGCAATATTGCAAGACTAGATAAAACCTACGTAATATTTAAATAATAATTGTTATTTTTACCATAATATAATTTAATCAATTGGTATCATATAAGTAAACCACCGACTTTCACGCAACGTACATTGTAGTTCTTAGTTCCTACATCGTACAATTAATAGATATTTGTATCCAGTTCAATGCATTTATATAAATAAATTATATTTCACTATATCACATAGGCCTAGTCGGGTTACGATGAAAAAGGACGAGTTGACTAGCAAAGGTTACATTTAAATGTGAAATTAATGTATATAGGCTCATTTTGGGATGCAATTCAGCTAAAAAAACAAGCAAGACAAAACTAAACCAAGTAAACCAAATAACCCACAAATACCAATACAATATATATATACTATTAACTCGTATTTCACATGTAACCTCTAATTAGAGGTTAACCCTCAAATCGTCTCCCATATAGTCTATGTTACATTCAATATATGCATTTAATTCAATTGAATTATTATTGAAATATGAAATAATAATAAATATTAGTTACATGTAATAATTGCAATTATTAACAATTTATATTAAGTTATTTAATTTATTTAATTATTACTATTTAGATATGGGAAAGTAACTGAATACGGACAGTGCCCGAATACGGACACTCTCGGTATCTCAGAAACTATAAATCCTACAAAAAAATTGTTAATGAATAAAATATTCATAATTATATAAATAGTCTAAAAAAAGTATTTTTTATTTTTTTTATTATTCAAAATATTGCTGATATATCCGTATAAACTGATTTTTTTATTACGTTTTTAAATTTATGAAAAAAAATGTCAACTTAAAACCTTCTCAAGAATATAAAAATTATATATATAATTTCTATATTTGTTATCAAAATATTCAATATGTTCTAAGCATATATCTAGAGGTCCTATAAGTCCTTAATATGGACACCCTATACCAATCAGCGCGCAGCGTATGAACTATTCTAATTTTCATAAAAATCGTGTGCGTTATAATATCAATACCACCAATAAAGTTAAATCTATTTTTTTATTATTTATATACTTAAATTGTATTAATTAAAATAATAATAAAAATAAATAAATTATTAACTAATTAAATTAGAATAAATTATTCATAAAATTAATAATAAATAATTTGTTTGATTGATTAATCAATAATATATAGTTTATCTAGTGGTATATAAGGTGTCCGTATTATAACACAGGGTGTCCGTATTAGGACATGAGTACCGAATACGGACACCCCCGTTATATATATGGAATTAAAAAGATTAAATAACATTTTAAAATCACATTAATATCTATAATCATATAATATTAATATATTGTAATTTTTGAATAAACATTAATAAGACATAAAATGTTAAAACCATTT
Organism: Osedax fenrisi; assembly: GCA_964019155.1. Lineage (NCBI taxonomy): Eukaryota > Metazoa > Annelida > Polychaeta > Sabellida > Siboglinidae > Osedax > Osedax fenrisi. The sequence continues at coordinate 69,006,090 of OZ025239.1, read as the reverse complement.
ATTGTTAAAGTGCCCATATTAGGTGTCCACTTTCCCCTATACAAACATATATATATATATATATATATATATATATATATATATATAAATATAAATGTATTACTTACAATTATAAACCGTGAAGTTAAAATGAAATCAATATGCTAGGATTAATAAAATAAAAACTATATAGGCCTATAGGATTACACATAGAGAAAGAAGTGATTCACCTCGTTCTCTAATGGCTTACATATACGTGTATGTACATATATCATATATGATAAACAATTGAAATTATTATTGTATGAATAAATACTATAAATAGATTTTCCGAAGGATGCTTCGCCATATATATATATATATATATACATATATATATATATATATATATATATATATATATATATATATTATATAAAATTATAATGTATATCTTATGTATATATATATATATACTTATTATTATGTTATATATATATATGATATCATTAACATATTATTGTCCCTATTTTAAATAACATAATATTAAAAAATTAATATTAAACACATCAATTCCCACTAACTCAGAATTATTTACAGATTCTAGTGTCATTCTATGTAAATATATTAAATAATAATTAGATATATCACACACTTTGTTGTCCCTTGTTGGTCTGATTAAGCATGACTTGACACTATATATATATATATATATATATATATATATATACGATTATTCAGTAATATATAGGACTGCATTAATATAAATGATAATTATTTATTTTCATAAAATATAATTAATTTGTGAAATTATAAATAATAAAATATTCTATAAGTATTATATTAATAATATTATTAATTATATATAATTATTTTCTTTAAATATACATATAACTATAGTTATAACTATATTAATCAAATTAATGCAACTGGTAGGTTTGTATATTATGCATAATAAATATAATTATTAAACAAAATATTATGATAATATATAACTACATATATTAACTATATACTGTATATATTAACTATATATGGTTTGTATATTATGCATAATAAGTATAATTATTAAACTAAATATTATGATAATATATAACTACATATATTAACTATATACTGTATATATTAACTATATACTTTTTTAAATAATGCTAACCAAATTATAATAAATTACTCATCAACTAGTCATATATGTTGAATTTAGTGAAGTTGTATATGATACATAGTTTAGCCCACATTATATAAATATATTTATAATGGAAAAGTATAATTATGTTATATTTAACACTGTTAACCAGAGGAGTAATCACAGGATTGGTAATGATTAGTAATTATTTATGTATATATATATAACATATATGATTTATTAATATTAATTCCATTTTTATAGTTGTCATATACATAAATTAATATATTAACTATATAACTATTTATATATATAATATATTTCTAGTTATATAATACATTAGTTAATAATACATTAAATTAATATATAATCTATCGATTTTAAAAATAAGATTACAAAAATAGCTTTATAAATTGTTCTTAAATTATAAATTAATATATTAACTATTTTATTTAATAATACATTAATATATACTGGAATAGTAATATAATTATATGATTTTGAAATATATCATAAATAATAATTATTATTAATACATTCACAAGTGATTTATTAAATAGTATTTTTATATATAATTTATTTAAATAGTATTACAATATATTCTATAATATATATATATATAGTCTAGACAATATGTAAACTATAGTCTACATTCAACTTATATAATTAATAATAATTAATTTTTTATATAAACTAGTTATTTAATTATAAATTAATATATTCTTTCACTATTAACAGTAGGATTTAAAAAAACAATTATTTATAAATTATTTTATGTAATAAACATATAGCCACATATATAAAATTAAGTGATTTATAAATATTTAAAAAATACTAAGATATACATATATATATATGAATGATTTATTAAAATCTAATTATATTGATTATCATATGTTCATATATATAATTAATAAAATAAATGTAATTTTTGTTTATAAATTTATTTAAATTCACAAATTTAATTTAATGTGTGGCAATATAATTATAATGCATGGCACTATAATTAGCATAGTTTAAATTAAACATGTATTCATAGTAAGATATGATTTCATAGTAAGATACAATTATATAACATTTTATTTTATTTTTAATGGTTATATACATTTTTAAGAAATAGTATTTATTTATCTTCCACATTTAGCTTATACTGAGATCCTTGATAACAACTGTATAACCCTTTCTTTTACCTAATGGAAAATTAATTAGTTATAATATAATAGTTATATTAACATATCGATAAATGTATATATTAATATGAATTTAATTTTAATAATATGAATATATAATATGTGATAATATTAAATTAACATATACATATTCTATAATAATTTTACAAATATTTTTTTTACATTTTGAGAAATAATTTTATTACACATATTTTATTACATACCTATTAAATATATATATATATATATATAATATGATTTATACTAGTATAATAATTAATAGATATTTGTATATTTAATAAATTTAACATATTTTAATATTGTATTTTAAGTAAAAACCATTTTTATGAGAATCTGATAGGTTAGCCCAGGTTGATGTTTTCTGAATCGGTTTGAATTAACTATAGGAAATTAAAATTATTATTATATAAATATTCAAACATTATTATAATATAATAATTATTTAATAACAATTATTAATTTAAAATATATTATAATACATTTTTTAAATTATTTGTTAAAATATATTTATTTAGGTGTATAATTTAATTATTTCTATTTATGTTAAATTTATAAAATGTATCTATATTTCACATTATGTTTAAATAAGTTATTTATAATTAATTATTAAAGTATTTAAATTAAATGTATATCAGATTACATATTTATATTTTAAATAAATATAATATATGTTAATCTTAATATTGCATAAGTAAGTAAAAACCATGTTAACAAGAGGAACATGAATTAGCCCACCTGCAGGATCTGCAGTGCAGGTTGATGATCTCTGAATCGAGTTAACTGTAGAAAATTAAATCATTAGTATTATATAACTATAGTTATATATATATGCATGTATACATATTGTATATTTTTAGAAATAATGTTATCAAATATATTTTTTTTATAAATAAATGCATTTATATATTATGATTAAATTGTTATTTAAACTACATGTATATTATAATATATGATTTATGCTAGTAAATATATAATTTAATTATTTCTATTAATGTTAAATTTATAAAAATTATAAAATGTACCCATATTTCACATTATGTATAAATAATTTATTTATAATTAATCATTAAAGTATTTAAATTAAATTTATATCAGATTACATATTTATATTTTAAATAAATATAATATATTTTAATCTTAATATTGCATGAGTAAGTAAAAACCATTTTTAAAAGAGGAACATGAATTAGCCCACCTGCAGGATCTGCAATGCAGGTTGATGATCTCTGAACCGAGCTAACTGTAGACAATTAAATCATTAGTAGTATATAACCAAGGACACATGGTCCTTGATATAACTATAGTTATATGTATATATGCACACATTATATATACATAGAATAATAATTTAATTTTAGTTTATATATACAATGTAAAATGTAAAATGTAAAATGTATATATATATCAAAGATTTTGCGAAGCATCGGAAAATCTTTGTATATATTGTCTATTTTGAGAAATAATGTTATATTGAGAATTCAATGTATTTTTTTATAAATAAATGCATTTATATATTATAATGAAATTGTTATTAAACTACATGTATATTATAATATATGATTTATGCTAGTAAATATATAATTTAATTATTTCTATTCATGTTAAATTTATTTTATTTATATGTATAATATACATTGTATATAATATATATGCATATTATGTGATTTTAATATTTTAAATTAAAAACCTTGTTTACGAGCAGGACATGTATTAGCCAGGTTGATGTTCTCTGAATCGATTCGAGTTAATACTATAGAATATTTTTATCATAGAATAATAATGTAATACAAATTATTAATTTCAAATATATAAATATATACAGATATATATTGTATATTTTAAGAAACTGTTAAATAAATGTTAAATATATTTGTTATAAAATATAATTATATATAATTTAATTTAATTATTTCTATTCATGTTAAATTGATCAAATTAATATGTGACAGCTTCTTTATAAATAAGATATTTATATACAAAAAAAGTATGTATAATTAAATCTATATTCAATGAATTTTAATATAAGAATACATATTTTTATACATAATGATATTAATATATTATAATATTAATCAATATTGAATGTGTAATGTGTAATAAATAAAAACCATATCTACTCGAACGACTCAAATTGTCCACCTGAAGAATGTTCTCTGAGCTGAGTTAACTATAGGAAATTAAATTATTATTATTATATAAATATGCACAATATATTATCATAGAATAATATTTGTATTCAAATATATATATATATATATATATATAGGTATATATATTAGTTTTTATGGTGTACCCCCAATATTCTATTCTTGGACAATTACTTTTTTCTATATTTATTAATTATATGATATTTATTAATTTATGTTCTCCAAAAAATAAATACATATTATTTGCTGATGATACTAATATAACTATTAAATATAAATTATCTAATAATCTAACAATTATAAATTATAATCAGCATGTGATGACATTTTTCTATGGTATAAACTTAATAAATTATCCATAAATATGGATAAAACGAATTTTATAAATTTAAAAATGATAATATTTAATATATGTATAGGATTATAGAGTTTATCTCAGCTAACTTCCACATAATTTCTTGGAATAAATATGGATACTTGTTTAAATTAGAAATGTTATTTTGGTTATATTAAAAATATATTATTGAAAATTGTATGGATTATAAAAAATGTTTCATACTTTGTAAATACATCTAACATGATCAAACTATACTATTCTTTATTTTATCCACATTTAATTTACTGTATAGCAATATTGGGTCATCGTTATGTATCAAACTTAAATATCATTTATTTAATTCAAAAAATGATTTTAAAAATAATTTTTAATAAACCAAATTATTTTTTTTCTATTTTTAAGGGAAAATAGAGGAAACTATAACATTATCTTTATGATATTTGTAAGTACAAGACTTGCAATTACATGTATAAAATATCTATAAATTGTGCCATCATATTATTTTAAATCATTTTAAATTGACGTCTAAACAATATTTAATAACAGAAGTTACTGTGATGTTATTCAACCTTATTTTAAATATAATTATATGAATAATACCTTAATTAATTACTTATACTCGGACCAAGATTTTGGAATGAGTTAAGTATAGATATAAGAAATTCCAATTCCTTATCATTATTTTGTAAAAAATCTTAAAATAAGTATATATGATAGTATTATTATATTTGTCTATTTGACTTTGGAAAATATTTTTTTATATTTTATTTAAATTTTGTATTATATTAATTTTACATTATAAAAAATAATGACATTATATTCAATTATGACACTATAAAAAAATGACTTTAAAAAAATATTATATATAATTTTATTAACTAATTTTATTGCTTTTATTTTATTTTTACATTTTTTTACATTAAATAAATTACTTCAGGAAAATGTGAATTATCAAATTCATTTAAATATAGGCACATGTATATATGTGTATGTATGTATATGTATATGTATATGGTTATATGTAGATGTGTATGTGTATGTGTATATGTATATATGTGTGTGTGCGAATGTATATATGTTTATGTATGTACAATGTACATTCAATATTGTTAACCTATATTTTATTGAATATATTTATTTATTTTGTTCTCTTATTTCTTTTAGTTTTAATTGTTAGCTATCTACTATTTAGTTCCTATATGATAGAATATATGTTATATTTTAGATTATGTTATTTATTTATATACCAGTGTACTGGTTACATAAATAATATAAAAAAATAAAATATATAATAAAATATAATGAAACTTATATAATTTATTATAACTTTAAATAAGTTTCATTATATTTTATTATATATTTTTAAAATACAAACATAAAATAATTTTATGTTTGTATATTATATATGTAGGTAATTAAAAATATAACCAGTAAGTCATAATAGTATAACATTATTATTTATGTATTACTTATTTATATTTATCTATAATGAAACTTATAAGTTATATTATAGATAATATGTAATATATAATATATAATATATAATATACCATGTTAATGAAGGTGTAATTGTCTCGATAAGCAACATTGCTTCTTTAATTATAATAGCGTATACACTACCATTACATAAATATGATACATTTGATAATATATTTAATATTTATATGATTATCATAATAATATGTATATTCAAAAAAATTACAATGTAAGTAACATACATATATACATATATACAATATAAACTGCTACTAATATTATAATGGTATTTAACATTCATATTAATAAGATTTAATAAATTATATAAATATATATATATATATATATATTATATATATATATATATATATACATTACATATAAATTATATCATATATGATATATAATATATAAAAATATATATATTTAATTTCTTACCGGAGTTCTAGATTTCTGATATATTCATTTATATCTCTCCATAAAGCTCTGTCATAAATACAAGTCATAATATTCTTTATTTAATTTATTATATTTCGTAATTTATTTGATTGGTAAACATATATATACCACGCGTAACTATGTCAAAAACGTAATAGGTACAAAGTAATATAAAGTATAATAAAATCATTATAATATTTTATATATTGCGTGTGTTGTAGGATTGCCTATATTTGTCATCGAATTATGATGAATATCCGAAAAAGTTTATTTTAATGCCAAATTTAATGTTTGAGTACATAGGGCGACACCTATTAACACATTCGGAACTATCGCCCAAAACCCCCTCACGTATCATATTTGACTGATATTTACTAGTATTACTAGAATTGATAATACATAAATTTGATATAATGAAATACATATCCGAGATAGCTATCTAGTATATTAACATCTTTTGAATACGTAATCTAAAATTTAAATACTAATAATTAATATTCACGGAGTACTGACTAGTAGTCAGTGACTACTATGGCTAGGGCTAAATTGTATCGCCCAAAACCCCCTCACGTCCCCTATCATTGATCTATAAACGAGCGCGATTATTCGCAAGTGTGATCTCAGCGATAATACGCCTGCAGGTGCTTTTAACAATCCGTATATTTCAATATCTATCTATCTATATATATATTCGTCGCTTTTTCGACACTTTTGGGCGCTTCAGTTCTAAATCATTATTTACTAAATATATTTAAACTATAATTATATAATATATAATATAAAAATAGGTAATCTTAGATAACTAGGTATTTTATAGTAGGTACCTATAACTAGGTACCTATAGGTATTTTTTTAGTTTATATAGGTTAATAAGTAACTGAATATTTTTTATTAACATCGATTACATATATTATATATTTAAACATTACTTTTATGTATATAACATCGATATAAAGAAAGCTTTCTTTACATCTATGGTATATAATTATGGTTAATAATGATATAATACAAATATTCATATTTATGTATGGCGCAGTTGGCTAAAGCTTCAGACACACAATAAGTAGGATTCGAGTTCAATTTCCTTCCGGACCATTAAAATAAATCTTCAAATAATAATTAGAAGTGATCTTATATAATTGTGTATAAATCAATGATCGGCCCTCGTTAAAACCATGGATGGATTAACATTAGAGCGGCTTCGAAGGGAAATTAGAGCCATGTGGTTAAAAGTATATAAGTTAAAACTACAGCTAAGTTCCTGGATGAAAGGGGGGATCTGCGAAGTAGAAACACAAAAATAGAAAACTAAAAAATATGTGGCGGGCGGCGCGCGTCTCCGAATTACATTTCAGTGAACATAAGAACTAAATTGGGAAATATGAATACGCGTGTTATTGTGAACTAGTAATTAGTAATATATTAATAATTCGCATTATATAATATCTAACTTAGTTTTACATCGTACACTGCACCCAAACAGATATATTATTACACAGCTATACATGTGTAATTCGGGAACATAGAAACACTATATATATATATATATATATATATATATATATATATATATGTGTGTGTGTGTATTTATATGGAAAAATAAACACTATATATACAAACACACACACATACATACACACACGCACACGCATACACACAGAGCTGGGTAGTATCGCCGATACAGTATCTAGTAAGGCAAAAAATCAGTATCGATTATACATTTGTATTTGTATTTGTATCTATTATAACAATTACAAAAGTATTTGTAATCGTATCTATTAGTCATAAATAATATCTACGATACGTATCTACTAAGACAATTATGTAAACAGATATATTTTATTAAATAATATATCATTTGGACATTACATGTATTTTATATCAATATTTTATAATATCATATTATAAATTAATTTTAATATATATAAATTATAAAAATATGTTTAATAACAAATTAATTTTAATATATATAAATTATAAAAATATGTTTAATAACATATATGTTATATCAGATATATCTTTTGTAAATATTAAAATTAATTCTCTGTAATTATTAAAATTATGATATATCAATTATAGTATTTATTCTCAAAAACCATTATATACATGTATTGAAAACAAAGACATTATTTTTATAATATATTTTATATAATAATTGATTTATAATTCAAAATTATATATTATATTGAAAGATAAAATCATTTTAATAAATATTTGGATAAATATGATTAATTCTAAATAATAATAATTAATAATATATTAATAATTATTTTTTTGTATATTTGATAAGTCACTATATTCGTATAGAACATTCGAAAGTAAATGTCGCTGATTATTTTTAGTTGAAAAATAGTATATATATGTAATAATGTATATTTCTCTATAATCTGTAATGGCTCATAGTATAATTTTAGATGAAATACATGCTGGTACACTAACATATTCATCGTGGGCATCATTACATGTTATTACATATCAACAAATTTATTCTATCATCTATTGAAAAACACTTTATAAGGTGTAAATGTTTAATATGTCTTTTTAATGAGGGTATCCCACTACCAGTATTTCCGGAAATAATTTCGGAATAATTTCATTTAATAATGTTTTTATTTTTGTTTTTTATAATGTTTTTAATAATGTTTTGTTAGAAACTTATTTTCTAGGAAGTTAACTAAAATTTTAGTGGGTTACCCTCTTATTTTCCTGCAAATTTCCGGAAATATTGTCATTTTAAAGGGGGTATCCCACTGCAACTTGCTAGAAAATCACTTTATAGCAAACATTTCTGGACATTATTTCTGTATAATGTACCTTAATATGTAGGGGGAAGTAACCTAATACGGACACTTTAACAATAAATGGTCTTAACATTTTAAGACTCATTATTTTTATTCAAAAATTACAATATATTAATATTATATGATTATAGATATTATTGTGATTTTAAAATATTATTTAATCATTTAATTCCTAAGATGACGAGGGTGTCCGTATTCGGTACCCATGTCCTAATACGGATACCATGTGTTATAATACGGACACTCTATATACCACAAGATAAACTATATATTATTGATGAACCAATGAGATAAATTACAATTACATTATTTATAATTAATTTTATGAATAATTTAATATAATTTAATTAATAATTAATTTATTAATTTTTATTATTTTATTTATTAATAATACACTATATTATCTAAATAATAAAATTGTTAGATTTAGCTTCATTAGTGGTATTAGTATTATAACGCACACGACTTTTCATGAAAATTAGAATACTTCACACGCTGCGCGCTGATTGGTTATAAGGTGTCCGTATTAATACATTTAGAGTGTCCGTATTAGGGACGTATATGACCTCTAGACATATGCTTATAACTTAATAAATATTTTATAACATATATAGAAATTATGTATATAATATTTAGAATGCTTTATTTTTTAATAATATAGTGTTATATTTTATATCGATACATTTGTATATTCTTGAGAAGGTTTTAAGTTGAAATTTTTTTTCTTAAATTTTAAACGTAATACAAAAATCAGTTTATTGAATATATCAGCAATATTTTGAATAATTAAAAAATAAAAAATATTTGTTTAGACTATTTATATAATTATGAATATTTTATTCATTAACAATTTTTTTGTAGGATTTATGGTTTCTGATATACCGAGAGTGTCCGTATTCGGGCACTGTCCGTATTCGGTTATTTTCCCAGAGATATACGTTAAATCAGTATTTGTATTCATATATGAATAATGGTATACCATGTAATACTACATTATACATGTATATTACACATATATGTACAAATATATATTATATGCATTACATAATTTATATATATATATATATATATATATATGCTGCAGCGCCCAAAGTACAATAGAATAATTCGACGATTGTGGGCGCAAATTGTCATCAAAGCGACTAATTAATTGCGGATCTTGTAGGCGCTGTGCCTCCAAAAGCGACGAAATTAGCTTTCTTCAAATACGAGGTAACGGATTTTAAATATAAAAAACCTTTATTTAAAGAAAACCTTTACTTTATTAGTAAATTATAACTAAAGAGTTTTTGAAAATCTGTACTTGCTATTAAATTATAACTAAACGGTTTCGAACCCTTTCGTTATATATAACTCGGGTATATATATACCTACCTCTAGTTTTAGAAACAAATTGTTGTTTAATATATTAGTAATTAATTAGTTAACCATAATTAAAACCAAATATGTTTTTGATATTATTAGTTTTAGTAAATATTTAAAACATATTTTATAAGTAAAATTAATAGTATATAATGTATAAGTTACAAATATTATTCTATATTTACATATTATTAATTTATATGCAAATATATATATATTTTTTTTAATTTTATTTTTTTATAACAGTATAATTTCATATAAATATTATTTAAAAAGCAATAATTCTTTGACACGGATGTTATGTTTAATATATTATATTCGCTAAGATGAGAATAGAGATTACTTATTGTCAGGAAACGTTTACAGCTTGATTAATGTTGTATTTGTTTAAATTATACAGTTATATTTATGACAATAATGATTTATAATTACAATGTATAATATATATATATATATATATATATATATATATATATATATATATATATATATATATATATATATCATAGCTATTTGAATTATGTAGAATTTAATTTGAGATAAATTTTGTTCACCAATAAGTTAAAAACCCTTTAGTTAATACACTATAAAAAAAACTTTAGTTCAAATAAGTTCAAAACCCTTTAAAGTAATATTTAAAAAATACCCTTTAATTATTATTGTTCAAAACCATTTAGTTTTTTATGTAGTAAAACCCTTCATGTTTCAATAAAGCTTTTACTAAAGGTTCGAAAACCATTCACTCAGTGGACCTCTAAGTAGGTATAATAAAAAAACCTAAAGGTGTATTAAGCGAAAACAGGTCGTAATAAAGTAGGTGGTTTTCATTTACGGATATACATCTCTCGTATTTAAAATTAATATACTAATAGTAATCATCATTTAGAAATATATTTCTTGTACGATTTTTATTTTCTTTATTTACTTTATAAATTTTCTCATAAATTTTCTTATTGGGCGCATAATGTGAACTAACCTATTATAATTTTAATAAAAAATCGCTTATGTGTTATACTATTAATACTACCAATGAAGCTACATCTAATAAATGTATCATTTAGATAATTCAATTGTAATTATTAATATATAAAATAATAAAAATTAATAAATTAATTAATAATTAAATTATATTAAATTGTTTAACAAATTAATTATAAGTAATGTAATTTTAATTGATCTGATTTGTTCATCAATAATATATAGTATATCCTAGTGGTATATATAGGATGTCCTTATTATAATATAGGGTGTCCGACGGACACTGTCCGTATTCGAATGTGCACATTGTACCCATGGGTACCGAATAGTAATGTAAACGATGCTCAAATCTTAAGCATCGATACAGTTTCAGTCTCAGTTACCTAAAGTCTCAACTCGGGCTCGTTTTGTTATAGTCTCAGGGGCGGATACAGGAATTTGTCAAGTGGGGGGGGGGGCTGACATTCAAATAAAAGTATATTTAAAATAAGACATATTTACTATGATAATATTCAATTGAATAATATGTATGTATATATATTATATATATATATATATATATATATATATATATATATATATATATAAATTAAATACTATATTAAATTAAATAGAATAATATTTTATATTTTTACTAACAACTATTAATTCAATACATTAATCAATTGCATTCTTCTTGGATTACGTAATGCAAATTTGGAAATAATATAATCACAATCGATCTCTATTTCTTTATGTATATATAATAAAGAAAGTCTATTTAGTCGATCTTCACTCATAGTCGAATGTAAATATGTATTTATTATTCTTAATAGGTTAAATGAACGTTCACATTAACACAAGGTAACTGGGGTAGTAGCCATCAATAAAAGCATTTCATAGATATTAGGAAAAAGTTTATATAATAATATATATAAATTATAAATTATTAAATAATTTTAATTTACATTTGCTTTATATATATATAGTTAGTGTATACATAATCAAGTTAGCTTTACTTTCTCCACTAAGATTTTCACATCCTATAGGATATGATATAACATCCTATCATATATGAAATAATTAAACTTGTCAGTGATATACTTACCATTATAATATTTAATTTCTAAATCCATTTGTTCAGTATTATATACATCTGTGGTTTCATCAGCTAGTACACTAAAATACTTAGCTTTTTCTATATCATCAATTATAATTGAAGAATAATTATTCTTTCTTTAATATATTCACCACATTCAAATATCAATTCATTCTGTGTTGTTTTTGAGATGTATTTAGCATTTTTATTACATATTAATAAGTGTTCTTTTAATATATCATTTCAGGAGTTTATACATAGTTTTAGAAGTGTATTGAAATTTCCTAGATTAAAATGTGGATCAGTGTAATACTCATTATGACCATGTAATGAAATATTTTGTATTCTATAAAGAAGATATATCTAAAGGGGGTATCCCACTACAAGTATTTCCGGCAAGTTGCCGGATATTTTAACTTTAAAATGATTTTCTATCAAGTTAACTACAATTTTAGTGGGAAACCCCCTTACTTTACGGCAACTTGCCTGAAATATAATAACTTTAAGGAGGTATTCCATTACAACTTGATATACAAATGTTTTAAAGTTACAATATTTCCGGTAATTAACTTAAGTTGCCGGAAAATCTTATATACAAGTATAGTAGGATACCCCCTTTAATATTGATTTAAATTTTTCTCTGTTGCATTAAATTTGCTTAGATATGTTATTGTTGACTTGCATCATAGCTAATTGTAGACGCATGCTTCTTATTTTCTATCACTGCAATAAAACGAGAATTTTCTTCCAAAGAGTTATTGTGGTTAAATAGTTGATTCATGTTTTCTTAAATCTGCAATCGCATCTTTAAACTTAATCATGGACGAAATGACACATTTTCCAACACGATTGTGATTAATTTTTAAATGAAAAAAACATGGTATATACAATCGGCCATTTAAAGATTCACTGTAGGATAACCAATAATATGTGTGTAACCACTTCATTTGAAATGTACGAGTATTTCCATTTTCTGTATGTGATTTATAAACGTAATATTTGATGGATTGTTGTGTGAGTATTTTCTTTATCAGAAGATACCTTTCTTCGTGTGTTTTATTGTTAATTATTTATAAATAATGCCAATATCTTTAAATTAAATTAAAATTAATGAATATACTTAAAATAAAATATGTATAATTGATATAGAAACCCTACCTATAATTGATATTGAAGGTTTTGCTGATTTAACCATATTATCTATTTTAAAATCATATATTTTACAATAATGAGGGGTGGCTATAGCCCCCCTAGCCCCCCTGTATCAAGACCTCCTATAACCTCTCGAGGTTATAGGAGGTCTTGCCTGTATCCGCCCCCGAGTCTCGGCTCGACTCGGGCTCGTTTGGATAGAGTCTCATCTCGACTCGGGCTCATTTTTTTAAATGAAAGTCTCGGCACGGCATCAATAACAAAAAGTATCGGCTCGGTATCAAAAGCTCGGCATCTTTTACAACGCTAGTACAGAATATGGACACCCATGTTATCTATTGAATAATACGATTAAATACAATTTTAAAATCATAATAATATCCATAATCATATAATATAAATATATTGTAATTTTTGAATACAAATAGTTATAACTATAGTCGTTAAAGTTTCCTTTTTAGGTTTCTTGTTTATAACTCACGTGAGATATAAGTACTTCCGAATGATATATATTTAAAATTTTATTTTAGTGAACAAATAGATGATGCTACTACAACTACTTAATTTAAAGAATTCTAACAGCAATTAGTTTACATCACTGTGTTCACCCAAATAACATATTACAATTTATAACAAGTCGTCGTGTGCTTTATATTTAGTTATATCACATTTTATAACAACATAATTTGATCTTTAATAACATTTTCTTTTAGTATGTTATGTATTATATTTATTATTTCATTTTGTGTTATTGCCAATAACGTATTGGTGATGTGTATCTGTAATGTAAAGGCATACTGTTAGATATTTTGTATAACTCAATATGTATTTATTTAGTATATATATATATACTAAATAGATGATATTTTGTATAACTCAATATGTATTTATTTAGTATATATATATATATACTAAATAGATGATGTTGTTTTTTCATCGTCTTTTTTTATCACAGATATCAATAATTTAAATTAAAAACCTTATAATTTAAAAATTTTAATGAATTCATTGACCCAATGTGTTATTTCTTATAATATATTTTATAATTAATATTTTGAGTTGATCCACGGTTATAATATAATTATTATTATAAGTGTATTTATGAGTACAAAATCTAAATATGGTTTCTAGACTAAATGATATATGTGCCATCAATAAAACGTAATGAATTTTACTAATAACTAAATAACATCCGGAATAACATTATCTATAAGAGTAATACAATTTATTAATTTTATTATTGAGTATTAGTATTAAACATAGTATTTTACCAAACTATAAATCTATGGTATTATGCAAGGACTTGTTTTAGGGGAATGACTTTTTAGGGCTAGGACTTGATTGGGGTTAGAATTATTGTTTAGAATTATTATTTTTTGCTTGTCCCAAATTACCTGTATTCAAATATTTTACTTTTGTTTATTTACCATTATCTTTGTATGTTTGACGTTGCAATTTTTATATTTAAATTAACAAATTTAAATACATTATAAAAATGGGTTAGTTCTAATACAGTTATTTTTTATAGACTAGACATAACTCAATTAATTAATTAATTTAATAATTATTGTTTTGATATATACTAATATAATATATTATAATTAATAATATTAATTTATTCTAAAATTAAAAACACCTGAATTTTTAATAATCAAAATATATGATTAATGAAATCAACAAGAATGATATTGAACTAATATAAGTACAATTATAATTATAAAATCCAAAATAAAATAATAGTTATGATTAAAATGATGTTATATATAATTTAATAGTATATTTTTTGGAAATAATTATAAAATATATTTTACAAATATTATTTGAAATAATTTGTTATGCTGTAAAGCGCGACGACCGGATTAAACTGTATACATTTTTATAATCATTATTAATATATGAAAACCAAACAAAGCTTTACTATTATATTATATTAAATATATAGCATATATTAAATATAATACTTGTATGAAAAAATATATAGTTTATTAGGGATAAAAGCAGGCGTATATTAAATAATAAGTAATTGGTTTAGGAATTCTCGCTAATAAATTTTTTAATATTATTATAATATAATAAATATATTATATTATAATAATTCTATAAATAAATATTACTATTTTATAATACAAAAATGTATAGAATAATTAGTAAGAAATATTGACGCTAATAATGTATGAATTCAGTCAATGTAACAATGAATACCATTTTTTCATAACAATATTATATTGAATATATTGAATATATAAATATAATATAATATTGGCTGAATACTGACATCGGCCCTAATATGTCACGTGTCTAACCGAGAATTAAAGTAAACATTTCTCGGCGAGCGTTATAATTCTCAGTAAATTATTCACTTAGTAGTGCATTTGGGTTTTATATATACATACCATAGATATAAAGAAAGTGGATAAGCAATTGAATGTAGTGTATGGCACTATCCGCTACGAGCGCTGCAGTCGAAACTCACTATCTGGCCCACTACTTTTTATTTATAATAATATATATTTATCATATATATATTGATAATCACTACCAATTTTAATGTACTATATATACTAAAAATAAAATTATATATTTAAAATACATAATATCAACATTCCTCGTAATTTTGTGTATTTAAATTGAAGATATAATACTATTTTATTGATTTTATTGATATTTATAATTTAAATTGAAGATATAATAATATTTTATTGATTTTATTGATATTTATAATTTAAATCCATTGATATAGATAGAAGTCACTTTAATCACTTTCGACGAAAAGCCTACTGTATTAATATTTGACATATATAATATGACTAATATCCAATCAAAATCACTGATACCATTTTTTTAATTTATCGATAAAAGTGTCATTCACGTGTCTATCTTTACATGCATTGCGTGCGTCAATTGCTTATCCACTTTCTTTATATCGATGATACATACATATAATAATACCGTATGCTTATATTATATAATAAATATATATTAATATTATATTATATAATCCCTACACTCAATGTTTATTTGATTCTCGGTTAGACACGACACGTGTGACGTCACACGTGTCATGTTGGGGGCCGATGTCAGTCTTGATTATATAGTGAATATAGGGAATATATTATATATTCAATATAATATTGTTATGAAACAAATTAATTCAATTTGACATTGATTGTATTCAATGAATAATTCATACATTATTATTGTCAATATTACTTACTAATTATTCTATAAATGGTTGTATTATTAATAATACTATTTATTTATATGACTATTATATACTACATTAATATTTGTAATGGTCATATTTCTATTAAATGTAACTAATAATAAATTACTAGATTATACATTGGATATGGCTAGTGAAAATTCGTGAATACCACCCATATATTATTTAAAATACTCATTGATAAATGAGAATTTTATATATAAGTGTTATACAAAATAAGTGAAATAATAATCGTATTAAAAAATTGCAGTATAAACTTTAATCATTGATACATATATAATATATTACACATCTTTTATTCACAATATTCATGATATATATATATATAAATAGTAATTAGAAATATAATTAATTAATCAATAATTACATTAAAGCAAGTACGTCTGCTAATATATATTTTTGGAAATTTTTATTTTACACTTGCATGATTTCATCATATTGTATTATGGTCCGGGAGTATATATTTAAATAACATTTTCAAAATTGAATATCAAATCAATTCAAAAAAATGTTGATAAATTATTGATTTTGATATAATTTTATCAAATTGTAATACACATTATATTATTTTAAATAATTAAATAATTTATTAAGAATGTTGATACAAATAATATAGAAACAATATTTTAATTTGTAACAAATTTATAAATATATTTTATTTTTAATAGCATATTTATAAATAAATACAAATTAAAAAATGTTAATGAATTTTTAATTTACAAATCAATATAATATTTATAGTATCTTAGAAATCATTGATATATATATATATTATTATTATTATTATTATTTTATTTAGACACCGTTTATATATATATATATAAACATACGACTGACAAATATATATATTTATATCGGAGTACAATAAATTTCCATTACAGAAGAAAGAGATTGACATCCTGTCCTTGTATAATATATAATAAATATATAATATGATTTATTATAAATATGAATACTAAATTGAATAGTTTAAACGTTTATTATAATGATTTCACATATAATTTCCTTTATTATTAATGTTGTTTGTTAATTTGACTGCATAGTATTTCAGCATATGAATATATTTAGTTGAATATACATGACCCGTAGACATTTCTTATTACATTTGTAATATACATTTTAAAATCCTATTATATTGTCAATGAATTAATTTTAATTATTGTAGTGTAATCTAATTAAAACATATTTTTAAGTATACTATAAGTGTATTCATTACATACATATCAAAGACCACATTTTCTAATGCTATTTTATTACTTTTATTTGACGTTTGAATAATTTTATTGTATTTCATTGTCGTCCAAGAGTACATATTTTTATTCGATGTACAAATGAATGCAAAACTCTTAAATTAATATTTTAATATGATTATTTAAAATTGTAATATAATTTAATACATATTATAATAGTTAAACGTCGACATAAATAATATAGAAAAATATCTTTAAAGAGAAATAATTATTAAAATTATTCTTTTACTAGTAAAATATTTATACTGAAATGTATAAACAAATATTCAAATGGTTATTACTTTATATATAAATAAAATGATAAAAAATGGTGTGTATATTTGTGTCCAATAGGATACATTTTGTTCAATAGTATTTCATATGATACAAATAAGTATTTTTAAGTAGCATAGAAGTAGCATTATATGTATGTATAATTATTTCTAATTACACGTATAATAATATAATGTATCGGACATTAAATATTTGAATATATATTATTATATAGAAATTAAGAATACTCAATGCATTAGAATATCAACTTCATTATAGTAACGACAGAATTCAGGTATACATGCTATATCTGGAGCTTTTTTTTTTATATAAAAATGTACTTTTGTTGTGTTTTGTACTTGTACTGAAATATACACTTTTCAATGATTTCAAATATCAAGACACCAGTTATATATTTGTAAAGTAATAATGTACTTCATGCCTATAACGTAATACATTATATAACATCTTTAAAATATAACATAAAAGTACATGCATAAACAGACATGTGTCTTGTCCTTGATTATAGTTTACTTCCTAGATTATTATTATTATAAATATAATACCCATTTTAATATGAGTTATATAGTATAAGAATTTATGAAATTAATACTTTTACTATTAATTTATAATGATACTTATTATATTTTTTAAAACTAAATACTATATTTATTCAGAGTTTATCGTATTAAAACACAAATTTTACATAATAAATATTTGTTAAGAATAATTATAATAAATTATCATTTAATTGTATTTATATCAATTCTATAAAACTAGCTTGTTATTAAATTTATTTATTTTGTGCTTTTTAAAATTAATTGTTATATAAAAATGTCACTAATTCTTAAATATTTAGAATTTAATATATCTCATTATATTTCATGTATATTATATTATTAGCATATATATTATTAATTTAAATTGTTTCGTTTATTTTATATAATTTTGACACCTTTTTTATAGCGTTAAGTACAGCATTATCTGGAACCGTTTCTGGAGTGATTTCTATACTTATGTTTGCTCTAATGCAACTATACAAGAATTTATTCAATTCATCTGAGATAAGAACTATAATCGGTGGATTTTTGGCTTCAATTCTATTTGTTCTATTATTGACGGTTTGTATAAGTAAATTGTTTTATAAATTAAATATTAATTATAATACTGAAATCTATTTATAGTCGATTTCAAACTTTGGATCTCTAATTCTTGGTCGTTCATACCAAGCCCGCTTCTTCCCTGAAGGTTATTATTTGCATCAATATGCAATGAAAATTTAGATTAAAAGAATTTATTTTTAAATATTTAAATATTGTAATTTAATAATTTAAATATTTGTAATTTAATAATTTAAATATTGTAATTTAATAATTTAAATATTTGTAATTTAATAATTTAAATATTGTAATTTAATAATTTAAATATTTGTAATTTAATAATTTATATATTTGTAATTTAATAATTTAAATATTTGTAATTTAATAATTTAAATATTTGTAATTTAGTTGCCATCGCTCTCGGACTCGCTTTATTCTCAGCTGGACTTGTTCACAGAGTTTGTGTAACCACTTGGTTAGATCACTTCTCTATGATATACAATCATTCATTATTCACATTTATTTTCTCAATTTAAAAAATAATTCAGCCATTATTATAGTAACTTATTATAATAACTAAATATTATAACTAACACACTTATGAATTTATTTATGCTTAAAAAATTATTAATGAAATTGAAGTTGACATGATAATTTTATTATTACGTAGTAATACATAATGATATAACAATAATTACAGTTTCATATTCTCGATGTTGGACTTGTACTACGTCAATAAGATATCATTATCAGAATATTCAATTCCGGTAGTTGTGGAAAAATCTTCAAAAGCTAAGAAGCGTAATTAAATCTCATCTTTTGTATTCATACAATAAATTTGTAATTATAATAATATTACTGTGTAGTAATTGTATTGTTAGGAAAACATACTAAATTACTATAAATAGTATATGTACATACATAGTATATAAATATATATCACAATAATAAATTGCCCCTAAAGAGTTACTGAATAATAAAACAATTTTGATTACTCAAAAGTACAAATTTCATTTCCTGAATGTTATTTATTATTTGACGACCGATTCACCACGTCTTCAACTTTATTCCCTTCCGGCTTTTTAATACTGTTCTGATGGGTCAAGCTTTCATTGTTATTTAGTAAGGTACCTCCCGCTAGTGCTTTCAAGTGTTCAATTTCTCGTAGTTTCCAATGCCGGTAGTTAGTGGTCAGTAGATCCATGAGTTCAGGTAGTTTACATAATGCTGTGCGATGTGGTAGTGTTGTGGTTAGTGGTACGATGGTGGTGTTAGTACTAACAATTGAAGGAGTTGTATAGATCGTTGATGAAAAAGTCAATGAAACTCGTTTGCGATTTTGGAACGTTGCAGGTTTTGCGATCGTCGAATATGGGCATTATGATGGGTATGCAGCGTTTCTTTTCCTCGCAAGTCTACAGCGGGCCAGAGTGGTTATATAGGCTACAGTTATACATATAGGCTATAGGCTATATATATATTATTAATTATTAAAATTGTCTTTCGACTCAGTAAAATGTAGCTAATTTGCATGCGTCATATAAATTAATCTAAAAGTAAATAAATATAAAAATTAAAAACTATGTTATTAAGGTTCAATATAACTATTTAATAGGCGATGTATATAATTAACTCATTTAGTAGTACATCTAATATCAACTGGTAAAGCGTTCCATAATGTAGGTACGGTACACATGAGCGATGAGAAGACGAACCTGAGCGCAGTATTCATCAGCTATCCGAGAGGCCCACGTCTGACAGATGTGCAGCGGCCGTACCGGGTTCGAAACGTCTGCGCACTTGATTATCAGACGCTTTATTATGGTGCGCGACTCTGGCATTCGGAATATGCTTATCTTGTCTTCTCCCACGTCCTACGAAGGAGATAGGCGGGGGGGTTATAGTGAGAACTGTGTGCGTGTGTGTGTGATGTATACTACCTCTTTGGGAATATCCGACATGAATACGTGGAACTTGTTGAGGTGTTCGAAATGCTTTGTCATATCGGTAGCCAGTACCATGTCTATCATTGTTTGCCTAACAGCCATGTAATCATCCCTGTCAATGTTTCACATATATGTACATAATATTTCATGGGTGGCAAAATATCAAAATTTAGTTTATTATATAAATAATGATATACATGTTATTTAAAAGTAAATATAAGTATAATAAATTTTAAAATATCAATTCGTGAAAAAACTAATTATTAGTCAAAATATACAACTAAAATTTTAGGAAGCTATATTTCGAACATTTTATTTCATTTTTTCAAACTCTCCTCAATTTTGAACCATTTGGTAGATCATTATGAAATTTTCTGAGTAAATATAATTAAAATATATACATAAATTCCATAGGTACAAATATATTACATAATATCACAAAAACATGTATATTTTTGAATTTTAAAATATTGTTATCAGTAAAATCCAGTATATACTCGCTTTCTTCATCTTACCATCAACTAACAATATCGGAACTACATAACTTTTATATATATGAATAATATCTACATAAGAAAAAAAAATTAAATCTTAAGATTATCGTAGACCCATTTCTCCACTATCTTTTACATGTAAAGTGACCAATGTTTGCCGGCCCTTAAATGGTAGCGGTAATATAATTATGCCACTGTATACATTTGTTACTTCAATAACTATGTTGATCTTATTAAATAATATTATTAGTAATATCTATTGGTGACAATGTAAATCATCTTTGTTATAAATGTAGTTAGATCATCGATATAAAGAAAGTGGATAAGCAATTGACGCACGCAATGCATGTAAAAGATAGACACGTGAATGACACTTTATCGATAAATTAACAAAATGGTATCAGTGATTTTGATTGGATATTAGTCATATTATATATGTCAAATATTAAAACAGTAGACTTTTCGTCGAAATAGATTAAAGTGACTTCTATCTATATCAATGGATTTAAATTATAAATTTCAATAAAATAGTATTATATCTTCAATTTAAATACACAAAATTACGAGGAATGTTTATATTATGTATTTTAAATATATAATTTTATTTTTAGTATCGATAGTACATTAAAATTGGTAGTAATTATCAATATATATATGTATAAATAAATATTATTATAAATAAAAAGTAGTGGGTTTCGACTGCAGCGCCCGTAGCGGATAGTGCCATACACTACATTCAATTGCTTATCCACTTTCTTTATATCGTTGAGTTAGATACGCAAGTATTTGTTATCAGATAAGTTAAACTAAGGATATGCAAATATAATATTACACTTATTAAGTTGATAATTAAATTAGTAGAATAATTACAAAATTAAATAATAAAGAAAATATATTTCTTATAAAAGCTTACTTTATTGTTACTATTAAAAGTAATATGTAGCTAAATAGAGTGATCTTATCTTACAATGATATCTTATAAATATAAAATGTTGATTACAATTGCATAATTGATGACAAAATATGTTACTTATTTCAAATATATTGTATATAACATAAATTATATTTTAAATCTAAATTATTAAAAATATATAAATAAATAAAGATATTAGTCGAAAATAAAAATATTACTTAAATAATTGTTATAAATATGAAAAATGGTATAAAGCATATAGGCATATATAATAAGTTATAAAAATAGCATTCTCTTCATGGAATGAAAGTATTAGGCACAAGGGAATAAAATGTAAATTATAACAATTATGTATATTTGTAAATTATAACAATTATGTATAACTTGAGAAATATTATTTTATAAATACATTCAATCTATTTTAATAAATATATGCGCTAATTTACATATAAATGTATAGATAAAGATAGAATACCAAATGTATAGATTTGCCTGAGTATAACTATGATATTGTTTAACTTTAATAATAGGTATTCATTCTGAATTGTTACGATTTAATTTCCTACATTTAATATATAATTAAATAATTATTATAAAAGTAATAATGTATATATTAAAAAATAGTAATATAGAAGTATAAGAATTCATTGAATGGTGATATTTAGAGACGGTATGATGGTTAACTATTTGCTAATCACGAACCTGTTCAATTGTTTAAAGATGTCTAGTTCGGAATGGTTCGCCATGATCTGGAAGCACAGTGAAATGTGATGACTCTCGAGGACGGCGCTACAATTCAAGGTCAAGGTAAGTTAAGGTCGAACGCGTCAATGGTAATGTTAGCGTCTATAGAGTACACGCATACCTATCGTTGTAGAGTACAGCCAATGGGAAGCGAGCGTTTACGAGGAAGGCGTTCGTCTTGCCGGGGTGGTCGAGGTCATGTACGATGGCTGCTAGTATGGCGGCGATACTTTCAAGGTCGTCGAATACATACTGAGGTGAAGGTTGAGGATTACTTATTTGTTTATCATCAATTTATAAATTTATCGAATTAAAATAATATGTATATATATATCAGGGATGGGGTCAAATATGTATTTGTATTTAGTGTATTTGATCAAATAAACATAAAATATATATAATTATTATATAGAAAAAAATGTTATAAAGAACTTGAAATAAGTGTAAATTAACAGTTTATAATCACTTAAATTTTACATAGGTAATATTTTAGGTTACATAAGAATAATATTAATTTATAATATTAAAAATATACCAAAATATAATAAAAAGTTAATAAATCATATGGGGTACAAGTAATATTGGAAGAGGTCATTCTGGACATATAGCGAATTAATTTAAGATGACTTTAAAATAAATAATATTATTAATAAATGTGTAAGTAGGTATATTTTAGTATGTATCAATATAATAATATTAATAATTATTAATTAATTAGTTTGGTAAATGTGAATATGATATGTATTTTATTTTATATAGATGACGATCATGAAGTAATCTGGGACAACTTGTGCATTACTTTATGTAATAGTTAAATATCATTATCTATAGTAATAGTATTATTAATAACTGTGTATAGTTAGATATATGTTATCATGGTATATTTGAAACATTTATATTATGTTTTCTTAATATATAATATCAGAGGTATATGAGATATATTAATATATATTATAATCCTACCTTATACTTACATATAATATAAGGGATATATAAATATATACTATAATCATAAATTATACATAAAAATGTTGAGTGCAATATGCTTAAACATTTAAAATTACTATTTTTGTAATATAGTTATTCTTAATTTCATGAGTATTGCCATATCATATGCAGTTAGTTGTATTTTTAATAATATACTATATTATGAAGGTAAAATGACTAAATCTAAGTATATATCATGTCATTTATTGTAATTGCTTATATAGATTACACATGTATCTATATTTATAAAGAAACAATGTTTATGTAACTACACATTTTTAAATATTAAAAACAAATGATTACTTCGCTAGTAGTCTGATAAAAAATAAAATATACATGTATTATAATCATACTTACAGATTTAATCACTTACAAATATTTATTAAAGTCAATATATTGATCAATTATAATAGTATATCTACCTATGCACATTTTTTATAATTGTATTACTATAATATATTATTTAACTATAACTTAAAGTCTTGGTGCCAGATTACTTCACTATTCATCCCTTATTCATTCATTCCTTCACTATTTCATCCCAGATTACCTATATTCCTATTTGTTCTTATTTTGTATTTGATAAAGTGTATTTGTATTTGATTTTTTTTAATTATTTGTATTTTTATTTCATTAATGTATTTTCCTGCATCCCTAATATATATATATATCAGGGACGAAGAACTTAGAATATTGAACTAAGTCGCGTGCATAATATGAATTTAGGTTAATCAATAATATGAATGAATGGTGCTAATGACGGGTGGACAGTCAGCGTAGACATAACGGTAACCCACCTTACAGGGTTCCGTGTTGAGGAAGAAGGCGGTGGCCTGCATGACGTCTGCGGCGTGGGTACTGTTATGGTAGGGGTTGTCGGCGTGGTAGTTAGCCTCCATCTCCGTCAGCCAGTTGATCACCACCGACTCGCTGACCTTCAGGAAGTCGAGGATAGAGAACGCCTGCAACACTTGCCAGCCGAGGTATAGCAGCGGTCTGTAGGCGGGGCGGGGCGGGGGTTAGGCGCGAGTAGGGGTGATGTGTATACTATATATATTATATAGATATATATATATATATAGATAGATAGATATATTTTATTGGAATAGTTTAATTTCATTTAGTATTCTTTTTCTAGTTTTCTTTCTTCGTTATCCAAATGGCCTCAAAATAAGACCTTGGTTTTTTTAGGTTGTTGCTAGCGATTCATTCGTTTAGTACACGGGACATTTATGAATATATGGTTTATTAATATCATAGATATGGTATATTAGTATGGTATATTATTATGGTATCTGTGTGACGGATTGGTCTATTATTAGAGACTTATATGGTTGAACTCATTACGGACGGAGGAGAGAGTGTTATGCGAATGCCTAAATAAGGCATGATGGTGTAATCATTAGTGGTTGAAAACATTGAAAATTCAGCGTAAGCGAGTGAGTCATCACAAGGTATGTAAATGAATACGGATAATGAATATACGAATGGAATTATTTTCAATTTGAACGAGAATGAAGATTTTCAAAATAGAAAAAATAATAAAAGAAATTGAATTATTAGTTGAACGAATAATTTGTAATTATTCATATTTTAATATTACTTTTTTTAATATATATTTTAATCGTGGTTGTGTATATTATATTTTATATTGATAATTTAATGATGTAGTTTAAGATATACCCCTTCATCTGTTGGGTAAAAACAGTTTTTAGGGTCGTTTATACATTAGATTAGGTACCTAATATCTTATAAATTCGAATATGAAATTAATTATTTAATATATAATATAAATAATATTAATATATATATATATTACAATACACTTTCATCCCATCCAGGAACTTAGATGACATTTTCACTTATAACCATATGGCTCTATTTCACCATCTAATCCAGTCTCACGTTAAGGAATCGAGGTTTCCACCCGATCATTTACTTAGACACAATTATATAGGAGCGCTTCTAACTACTATTCGTAGGCCTATGGGTTATGGGTGCGGACGGGGGGGTCACATACGCTAAGCCCCACCCGCTGAGCCCCACCCCCCGCTGAGCCCCACCCCCCGCTAAGCCCCACCCCCGCTGAGCCCCAGCACCCGATGGTTACGCACCTGGAGCCGGTGATCTTCTCTAGTTTAATGATGTCCATCTTCCAGGTGAGCGCCTCCTGTAGCGTGGCAATCATCTCTGCGTTCAGCTCGGGTAGAGTTTCATTGGGCATCGATGATCTCACTAGATCACACGCGTGGTTAGGTTAGGTGGGTTGGCTTCGGACAACTATTACTATGGCATATCATACATCTAATGTCATATATATGTATGTATGTATGTATTTATATATATATATATAGTAAAAAGTACATTCAATAATTTAACAATGTTATCATCATTTTGACACAGTAATGTTATTAAGCTACATACACACTGAGCCATTCCTTTCATGGTTACTGAATAGAAATGAATGACTCATAAGCTGTATCGATGCTGTAGAGAACGATCTCTACTATTGTTTACTGCCGCAGTATTTCCATAATTTAAATATAACGGGTATTTAATTATATAATTTCCGTTTTAAATAGATCGCCGCCACCGCCGCTATAGGGAATAGAACCGTACGTATGTATAGTGTGCAGACGGTGAAATCTACTAAGTGAGCCGCTAATGCAACGATACAACAACACGAATATAATACAATAGCGTAGTCGATTAATATTAAATAGAAAGTCACACACGATTATGACATGATGAAAGCATAGCTGAGAATGAAGCGCTTGCCTGCGTGGCGGCATTCTCCCGATGCTAATCTTTCATTCAGTCATAAGCAATATTTAGCAATATACGATATAGTTAAATAATAAAGCTATGCTAGAAACCTCGCAGTGAATTTCTCATTTCGTTTTCGGAAACTGTAGGGATACGGGATACTATGTGATAGAAAATGATGGTGGGACGTGGATTGTGATGTCTCTTATTATGCGAGTGTTGTACTCGAGTTTAGTGTTGATATTATTTGTAATCATATGATACGTTGGAATTTATAATTCAGAGATTTATATATATTTATATTGAATTTAAATTCTAAAATAATAGTCGTTTAATTTTGAGTAGTGTTTCAACTTTTATTACTATTTAATATAAATAATATCAAAAATTAATATTGATAAGACAAAATCTATTATTGTTCTATTCCGTTAGGATTGATCGAATAATAAACTCCGAATAGATGGTATCTAATGATATCGTCTAACATTAATTTAATAACATCGCATTTAATTAGAATAGTTATTAGAATAAATCGTTAATCATAGAAAATATTAATTAGTTATTAGTTTAGTAAGTTTAATAAATAAAACACACTACTAATATTAGTGAAGGTGGCGTATGTGATAGAGAAAGTGTACAGTGTACAGTGTGTGTGTGTGTGTGTGTGTGTGTGTGTGTGGTACTAACGTTTAGATTTACTGATGTTACTCATTCTCTGAGGTATTTCTCTTATTATCTTTGGCTATTTGTTATAGAATGATGTGAATTTTCAAGGTATAAAACGTTGATATAATAGAGTTAAGAAATGAATAATTATCAGTTTATAAATAATTAAATATCTTGATCAATGGGTAACAAATGAATACTAGCACTCACTGTACTATCTATAATTATGAAGGTTAGGCAAATAATTATATATATATATATATATAATGAAAGCATATAATAAAAAGGAAATAACCGATATGAAATACATATAATTGCATATATATTATTAATAATTTAGTGCAAACATATTATAATTTTACTATATTCATAATTGATTATTTATTTAAGACATAAACTCCACATGAAAGTTATGAAGATCTACTATTGAATGTATTTATAATGATTTAAAATAAATAAACATATTATATTGAATGCATAAATTCTAATTAATATAATATAATATATATAAAAATACTGATATAAATCTCTATATATATACATATTATTACTAAACCCACAAATATTAAAATATATTTTATATTATTTCTAATTTATAAAGTTGTTTAATTCATTTATTATTTTAATAAACTCAACATCACATCTTAATCTATGATGTGTGATTTATGATTTATAAATATCTAGAAATATTGATAAACAATATTAGAATATGATCTATGTATTACTACTCTAGCAATGCTATGCTAATATTAATATGTTCAAGATCTATCCAGTAATTATTTAATAATTATACATTTTTAAATAATTGAATATTTATTTTTCAAAATTAATTAATTTATATAATTAATATAAATAATGGTTATCATAAACTTCATATAAACATATAGTCAATTTAGAAATTATTCATACAATTTTGGTAAATTGAATTAATACAGAGTATTTATAAGTTAATTTCATAATATACTTTTATGGATATATATATATACATATATATATATATATATATATATATATATTAAATACAAAATAATATAATAATAAGATTATTCAAAATATTTCATATAAAAAGAATATAAATTTTCTAATATACAAACTATTTAATATCTAAAATATAATATATATAAAAAATAAAATTTAAATAGGTTTAATTAATATATTATTTTTTCTCTACGGGAAAGAACACAACTATAACTACAAATAGTTTATTAGTGATTGATACAATAGAATAGATGATTAATAATTAATAAGCCACTCATTTTTTAAATGATAAAACTCACAATTAAATATACATTTATTTATAAATTAGATTTTTGTTAAACATTACCTATTCAACATGGTAGATAAAATATATTACATATATATAATTGACATCGTTATAATTCATAAGTAGTAATATATGTTAAAATGGGAAGTAATTAATTATTTAAAATGAAATTATATATTCTAAATTCGCGGTGACATTCTAACTCTCTCGTGATCGCTAACAAGAGAATGCTAGATCACGACTAATTAACAATCAACTAAATGGGTTAGAGACTGAACACGCTCACACAGGCGCGCTCGTAGGTATGTCAAGTGGAACACGGGTTTAGAGAGAATTGGAGAGGGATACTCGAGAACACCACCACTACTACTACTACAGTAGCAGTAGTACTACTACAGTAGCAGTAGTACTACTACAGTAGCAGCGGTAGTAGTACTACTACACAACACAACAAAGAGAGGGTTTGTTATGACAACGACTACAACAACAGCAGTGACAATGCGGGGGGTTGATACACGCACGCACACACACACACACATACAGGGAGAGAGGACACGATACACAAGCATGATGATAAGTAATACACCTACATTAAATACTTGTATGTATTCTTCAGAGGGTGGCTGTGTTGATATGTGGTGCGAACGTGTACATAATATAGGTGGCGCTAGTGGTGCTGGTGGTTCTATTAAGTGCTTGCTACGGGTCTACTACTACTACGGTATCAAGCAGTCGTGTGTGTGTGTATAGTAGGGGGTATAAGTTGTCTATAAATAGTAATAATCGGGGTTCTAATAGTTGTATTACTAGCACTAGTAGTGGATCTAGTTGGAGCTCTAGAAGCCATGATAATAGTACCGGTTAGGGAATTTATTATGGCTTTACAGTGTAGATGACCGAAATCTTAAGCATAAGTGAATACACGCAGAATACTGTTGTTTATGGCAGTTGTAAAAGTAAGTCATCACATGCAGGCACCCAGGCAATGTGTAGGTATCAATTACTGGTGTATATGTGACTACTGTAGTGCCTGATCATCGTAGTAGTATAGGTAGTGGTTGTAGTAGGGGTAGTGGTGGTAGTAGAAGGGGTAGTAGTAGTGGTAGTAGGGTTGTGGTGGTATAGGTGTAGTGGTAGTAGTAGTAGTGGTGGTAGTAGTAGTAGTAGTAGTAGTAGTTGTAGTGGTGAAGGTAGGGCAGTAGTGGTAGTGGCAGTAATTGTAGTGGAGATAGTAGGGGCAGTAGTAGTGGTAGTAGTAGTGGTAGTAGGGTTGTGGTGGTAGTAGTAGTAGTGGTGGTAGTAGTAGTAGTAGTAGTAGTAGTAGTAGTAGTGGTGAAGGTAGGGCAGTAGTGGTAGTGGCAGTAATGGTAGTGGAGGTAGTAGGGGCAGTAGTAGTGGTAGTAGTAGTAGTAATAGTAGTAGTTGTAGTAAGGGTAGGGGTAGTAGGGGCAGTAGTGGTAGTAGTTGCAGCGGAGGTAATGTTAGCGTAAGCGTTATCAGAGAGAAACCGGGTAGCGCGTGCAAGGTCGCATACAAGGTCGCGTACAAGGTCGTGGGGCGTACCATCGTGATGAGCCCTCCGACGAGCTCGGTGGTCATCTGATCACCCTTGACCTGACGTGGCCGTAGGTGTTGAGACAGGCCGTCGATAGCCTCTAGCATCTCGATGACCAGTAGTATGCTGTCTGACTGTTTGGTGGTATCGGCTTCGGCTCGGATCTCTTCCAGGATACAGGTGACCTGAGGGTAGGGTAGGGTAGGGTAGGGTATATGCGTCAGGCTTGTGACCACACCACACCAATCTATGCATAACTATTCATATTTACATTTTACCAATTATGTTATAATATATACTATATATACTATAAACTATAGTCTATAATGTATAATATATTTCACTTTATCGGTTAGTAAGTATATTAATTTAATAATAAAGTAAACTATAAAAGTAGTAGAACAATATAATGGTTCGGTACAATTCACTTCATACAGTAAATAGACCACACATCAATTCATTAATTAATAATTCTTTATAAAATTATTCATTGAAAAACAAGCCATCAATATTAATCAGAATGGACATGTTTGTGACAAAGGCTCACTTAGTCATAATTACTTTAATGTTAACAAGAGAAGTACAACAATGCGATAGTAATGTATCACCTATTCTAGTCTATACGCGCGTAAACAATAGAAAGGAGCGTTTCTAATCGATCATATTCCCACATGCCGCGGCGACGAGGACATGTGTCCTTCTCGTCGCTATAGCGCTCGCAGTAGTCATACACCGGACAATAGTAGGCTGTCTCCACTAGGTGGAGGTACTAGGTGGTTTAACTAACCTTGGTTATGGCGGCGGATTCCGACAGGGAACCTCTTCTCAGCGTGTTATGCGACATGTGCGACTGGGCTGTGTGAGATTATGTCATTAAGGTTGTCATTATGTAATCATGGTTGTCATTATGTCATCATGGTTATCATTATGTAATCATGGTTGTCATTATGTAATAATGGTTGTCATTATGTAATAATGGTTGTCATTATGTAATAATGGCGGCAGCGGCGCAGCAGGATGAGGTGAAGGAGGAGAAGGTGAAATAAAAGGAAGAGAAGGATGTAAAGGAGTAGAAGGAGGTGAAGAAGAAAAGGTGAAATAGAGGGAAGAGGAGGATGTAAAGGAGTAGAAGGAGGTGAAGGAAGAAAAGGTGAAATAGAGGGAAGAGGAGGATGTAAAGGAGCAGGATGAGGTGAAGGAGGAGGAGGTGAAGGAAGAGGAGAGAAGGAGGATGAGGAGGCTGATGTAAAGGAGGAGGTGAAGGAGAAGAAGGTGAAATAGAAGGAAGAGGAGGATGTAAAGGAGGAGGTGAAGGAGAAGAAGGTGAAATAGAAGGAAGAGGAGGATGTAAAGGAGGAGGTGAAGGAGAAGAAGGTGAAATAGAAGGAAGAGGAGGATGTAAAGGAGGAGGAGACACTCATTGATGTCAGAGGGCTGGCACCGTAGTAGCACCGATAATAACACTAGCTCGCCGATTAAGCTACATAAGTATTGTTTAGTCTACCTGAATTATACGAACTTTTGTTTTCCAGATTTCGGGGTTCGGTGTAAAGTGACACGTAATGCCATATCTCTCTGTGTGTAGGAGGTGTGATGTTACGAGGGGGGTAGCGAGGGCGGAGATGATGTGATGGGGGTGTAATGACATATCTGTATGTGTGTAGGGGGTGTGATGTTACGAGGAGGGTAGCGAGGGCGGGGATGATGTGTTGGGGGTGTAATGACAGATCTCTCTGTGTGCAGGGGGTGTGATGTTACGAGGGGGGCGGGGATGATGATTAGGGGGTGTAATGACATATATGTATATGTAGGGGGTGTGATGTTACGAGGGGGTAGCGAGGGCGGGGATGATGTGTTGGGGGTGTAATGACATATCTCTATAGGGGGTGTGATGTTACGAGGGGGCGGGGGCGCTAACCCTAGATGATTAGTCACCGGGAAGATGTGTAGGTTACGGTTGATGAGGTCTCCGTTCTTTTTGCGGAATTCATTCTTTCCGTACCAGAGCTGCGTGTGAGATTATTGCGACGCTATTATACTAGTTGACAGATAGCGTGGCATCGTGTGCGACCAAGCATTACTTATACGTTATTATTGACAAATTGATATTCTAGGTTAGCATTATATTTATTGTTAAGTATACACATATACTAGATGATTTATAATAATAATACTTACGATATTATAAATAATATGTATTTATAAATATTAAAATTTGATTTAATCGTTAATCATCTGATTGTATACCAACCATTTAAATTTATAAAACTGCTCTAGTTTCTAGTAATATATTTAAATTTAAAAATGAATTTATTTTCATACAAAGTATACCGAATGCTGGTGAGAATACTGAAACATATACACGTGTATATCAAACATACCCATTCAAGGACATGATAAAACGTCTAAGCTTTAATCTGAATTGCTATGAATATAGATATTATATAGTTTAAATATCTACGCAATACTCGGTGCTTGCGCATAGTGGTATCCCTATACCGTACTGTACTGTATGCATGTAGTAGGCTCTAGGATAACAGCGTCTAGGGAATAACAGTAAACTCGGACCACTTTTTAAGAAGATTTTGACTAGTTAAAATAACTATATACAGTATACTTCTATAATAAGGGTTAAAGCATAAAAGTGTTCCGAGTTTACTTCAAAAGTGGTCCGAGTTTACTGATACCGCGTCAAGGTACACTAACCATCTTCTGATTGACGACATTCTTAGCCTCGGTGGACAGATCTTCGTCGTCCCTTCTGTTCAACGCCTCACCCGACTTGTAACCGAAGATCTGTTCGTAGTACTGATTCGCAAACTGTTAATCATGTGCATACATACAGGTGTGAGTATGTGTATAGGTACGTGCTATTTGTTTATAGTAGAGATTCGAAAACTGTTATGTACGTACACATTAAGTGTATCTGTAACGCACGAGCATGTGTATGTGTACGTGATATTTGTTCATAGTACAGAGAGACAAGCTGAAATGTACGTACACATTAAGTGTAGCACTAATACACAGGTACGCGCGATATTATCATCGATGTATAAATAGTCTAAATCTATATTTCTTATAATTGCATGAAGATAATTTAATAAACTTTGATGGCTGTTTTCTCGGAATGTTAATTATGTGTATATCATTTTCTAAAAAGTCCGGAACCTCTATTCAATAAAAATCGCTATAATTTTCAGTATATTTAGAAAACATTTAAATGCATAATAATTAGGTTTTTTAAATATCATCTAATAGATAACATTTTATTTATGTTTTTCTTCATTTTTTTTATTTTTTTTTTAATTACTCCTATTATAATATTTATAATAAGTTATAATTATTAACCAAATGTATATAATAAAAAAAACTGAATTATGATAGAATGAAGTTTTATTATTACATCTGCGCAAAAATTATATTAAAATATTTAAAATATTTTAAGTTGGAGAGTTTTAAAAACTAGTCGCTTTCGTATCTATTTACATGTAAGAGAGCGAATGTAGTGCTTCCCCAAAGTAAGTTTTAATGAAATGATCATTAGTAATTTACTATAAATCTATTACTACTAGTAATGGATTTATTTTAACAGAAATTTTAAATAAATTTATATTTAATAAAAAAAATGTCATTGAATATCGAATAATATACTTCAATAATTAGTATATTTGATGTTATATATGAATAACATATATATTATTAATATAAATTCTATTAAAAGCATTATGATTTATGAAGGGGTATTCATAAATATTGGAAATGGATTTATAGATGATAATTAATTTCATGTTGCTACCACATTTTATTATATCAGTACAGAAACTCTAATATATAGAAACAATTTCACTGGAATGTGAATCACACACACACACACACACACACGTAATGTGATAATATAATGTGAAACATAAATAAGCCGCATAAAGAGTGATTTAGCAGGTGTACAATAATCAGACTACTAACAATAATATTCAAATTAATTAGAAATAATAGCTATCGGTAATCTATTACGGTTTAATTACGACTGTTAATTATTATTTAAATAAATAATTATTTCGTATATGCATCTATATAGAATTATAACCATATATACAGTGTATATATACAGTAGGTATATAGTGTATACCTAGCATATAGTGTATATTATACAAATAACCGCTCGCTAACCAGTATCTTGTGGTCGTGGCCGGAGATAGTGACCGCTACGGTGTTGATGTTATCGACGACCTTGAACAACGAGGCCATCGTGACCGCAGAGAACTGGTTCTTGACCAGTCCGTGCCGCAGGATCTGCAGCTCGTTCAGCCACGCCATACGACCGCTCGGAGCCACGATTCTCTATAGGACGTAGACATTAGTTACATGTAATCATCTGGTACAATAACGATGTTAAACCGATGCACACATGGTCAAACTACTACACTAGTATAGCTATAATATCAACGTAATCTATTAATTGACCACTGTCCATCTGACCAACTTTCCTACTAACAGCATCACACCCTTAAAGAGATGTAACCAAAGATAGATAGTGACATATATAGAACAGTAAGTAAGTGAATAGCCAATTTATATTCTAATAGTTTTCCAGGAAAAGACAATTTTAATAATTCGCATATATAGCTAGTTTATTGATGTAGTAATATTACTAGAAATTAAATTATAATTAATTAAGTGGCATCTAAATTGTGATAAACTGTAAGTAAAATAATCATGTTTGAATAATATTGTTATTATATATAGATATATAGTATAGCATATAATAACTATAATATTTTAATTGTTTTACTTTATAAAATAGTAATGAACTAATAAAACATTAAACAAATATAGATCAACTATTTTTATCATTAATCTATTACAGGCTATATTCGCAGAAATTATATTTACAAACGGTATTAAATCCAGCTTCAAATAGAGGTTTCATAGAAGGTTCATCGTGATTCATACTCCTATTAAATAAGAATGAAAAATTATAAAATAAATGCATATATATAATATAATATATAACAAAATAAATGCATATATAAATAATATTTATATATATATATATATTTATATATATATATATATATATATATATATATATATTATATATATAACACTATTATACTATAAGATATATTAAAAATTAATAAAAGGTTATGTGTATTTAAATTAAATTTATTTTTGGATATTTAAACTTTAGTCTATTCCTTAAATACATTTAGTATATCCTATTAATACTTTTATTTTATATACAGCATTTTTTTATCAATTGTATATAGGCACAATTTTCTAATACTCAATTGTTATACTAAATAACTTATTTACTACTAATTTTTTTATTTTTTTTTCTAGTAATAAAAATAGGTTTTATTAGTTTAAAAGTGGATATACTATACAGGACATGTCTATTAATAGAATATAATAAGAAACTTTTAGTTTAATGTTAAGTAATATTATCTTATTGTATTATGGAATGGGGGCACAATTGTTGATTTAAAAATAGAATGGAATGAAATGGTCTATTTTATTTCACCAGTACACTAAATAAAAAAACCTCACTAGTGTATAATATCAAGGTAACTAAAAATTAACATATGATTAAATAATTTAAATTAAGTAGTGAAATAAAATAAGACTTTATGTAGATAAATGAAAGTATGAGATAATTGGAGGTTAGGTAAGGAGTAGTAGTGGTCAGAGAGAAGACAAGATAGTAATGTTAAGAAGGTGGAATAAATAATACTGAGTCAGACAATTACAGATTCATGATTTTGATGATTAGCTGAGTATTCAAATATTAAGGTTTCCTGGAAAACAAAACCTTCTAGGTCAAAATATCCATTTAAAAAAAAAATTATTGTTAATGTCTTATGAATTATTTTGAATATATATGATAAATAATTCTAATAAATAAGGAATATATTATGAAAATAATTTAATAACCATAGAAATCAGATAATAAATTAATTGATTTAAAATTAAAAAAAAGTAAATTTGAATTAAATAAAAAATCAATAAAATATAAATCAATAGTATATAAAGTATAGCTATTTTTCATTTATTGATTTATTTAGAATTTATATAAATTTTGATAAATATCAATAAAATATTGATATGGGTTACTTTTTTTTAACTTTTAAAATTGTTTATATTATTTTTATTGAAAAAAAGGCTTAAATTCATCAAATTCTAATAATTCTTGCAAATATATATTGTGACATTATTTATTAGTCACAGTTTATTTTAAAATAAGTTACAATAATAATGAAATATAAATGCTACTAGTTTATAAAATAGCATATCTACTATATTATAATCGATAAAATGAATTATTCATACAAATCAACACTGCATTTTAATTTAAATACATTATTTATATCTTCTAATAGGCATAGTTCGATATACACTACATTTAAATGCCAAGTGGTGCAATTAATTGTATTAGTACCTAGTTGATAGTTTATTATAGTTTAATATTTTTTCATTGCAATGAAAGTGCTAAATACAATCTATTAATAGCAGAGAAACGTTTGTGTCTTTTTGTATTGGAGTTTTGCTCACCGCTAAATAAATGAAATAAATCACGGGCAAGGTGCACACACACAAAGTGTGTAATAATCATGACGGACAATGTCGCCTACAGCCTGGATGGCTGTACGATCTATAAATAGATACCGGCAATTAGCGGTTACCGTTAATCACTGTAAATATAGATTTAACGAAGTTCATCGGGTGACAGAAACGACACACGTACACACGCGAGCGCGCACACACTCTCGCGCGCGAACGTTCGTAAGAGATATATATATATATATATATATATATATATATATATATAGTAAAGGTTATAGTAAAGATTGAATGAAGGAACAGCGGCTAGGACGCCGAGCCTAGATATTCGCGATAGTGTAGTAATCTAATGAATCATTTCCTATTTCCATAATGGTGGCGCGCTAATAGGCGTAACCAAGGCGACCGAG
This sequence comes from Osedax fenrisi, assembly GCA_964019155.1. Lineage (NCBI taxonomy): Eukaryota > Metazoa > Annelida > Polychaeta > Sabellida > Siboglinidae > Osedax > Osedax fenrisi. The sequence continues at coordinate 68,967,919 of OZ025239.1, read as the reverse complement.
TGATATCTCATTATGATTCTATGACGACGACGTCGCCGATCGTAAAGATGAACAATAATCACCTGACACGTCGACGTCACTACTCGCTCGCTACTACGTAGATCATAGGAATGCGGCGTACATTGAATTGGAGTGAGGGGTGGTCTAACGCCACCACCGCCGCTGCCTCCTACTGAGAGATACGCGTCTTATTACTTGATATAACCGCCGCCACACCACGTGTGTAATTATAGCCCGTTACGTAATCGTGATAATATGTTTCGTGCGCGTATTGTATATAATTACCATTGTAAACGCTTATAACTGAAACTAATTAAAAATTCCCACCTTAGTGTATATGTGTGCGCGCGTGTTTGTGTATATGAAATGTATATTCATTACTATTATAATTAGCGTGAAACAATAGGGCAATACGCTATATACGAGGGCTATTGTTATGAATGTATAGTAATAGGTTTTACTTTCATTGTATGTTATGTAATATGTAATGTGAGTTACATAATCTTAGAAGAACAATGTGAGGACAATGACAAATAACGAAATAAGATATACTATAAAATAAGCTCAATTATATATGTGCAGTGTTAATGCTATTATATTTATGTATATATATATATATATATATATATATATATATATATATATATATATATATATATATATACATATATAACATATCTTAATACATTTTTTATTTTTATTTGAAAAATAAATTTATTTCAAGTGACATATAGTATTAGATAAGTGACCATTATAAACAAATGTATACATACTTTAGAATATAGAAATCTTATCTGGTACATATTTCATTAATTGTTAGTAACCGAGACCTAAAATGTACTGCATTCAATACTACACTAATGTTTACAATAGAGCTTTATAGGATATTACTTTTAAATATCATATTAGTATACCTCTTCATATTACACATTATAGCATTACTATTATTAGAAGTATTATTCTATTAAAATTAATAATCTACTATAGGAAATTATATATTATATATTATGCTATTTCATATATTATATATTATTACCTATAGTAGATTTTTAATTTTATAGAATAATATATATATATATATATATATATATATATATATATTATTATTACAATTAGACACTCTGACATAGACTATATTATGTAGACCTACAATAACTTATAATAAATCACATATATATATTTTTTATATTACTAAGGATAGGACATCAGCTTACGAATGGTATAGGTTTGTATTTTACGTATTACATTATAGAATTGGAGATATTTATGGATTTAAAAATGAGTAAAATTACGTTTGTCTTTTTATTAGATGATTAAAAAATAAAAATATATCACTGACAGGTTTATATTTAGAAATTCAAAAGCACAAAATAGTATATATATATAATACATGTACCATTAGATATAAATAGAGTAGTCTTTGATAGTACTATATAATTTTCATAGAGAAATATTTTAAGGGGCGGCGAAGTCTTCGTTTTTTATTTTTTTTTATTTAAGTTTTAGTTTAAAATATAAAAATGTAGTTTATTATCTAACTAATGATATATAACATATTATTTAAAAGTAAATATAAGTATAATAAATTTGAATTTTAAAACATCAGCTCTTTAAAAAACTTTATTATAATTATTATTCAAAATATACAACTAAAACTATAGGAAACTATATCTCTGAATATTGTTTCAAACTCCCCTCAATTTTGAAACCTTTGATGGATATTTATGAAATTTCCTGAGTATATATAATATTTCTAATAATACTTTAAATAATTAAAATATATGCATACATTCTATAGGTACAAATATCATATTACATAATATCACAAAAACATGTATATTTTAAAAATTGTAAATATTTGTATTAGTAAAATCTAGTATATACTCATTTTATTCATCTTACCATCATCTAATAATATCAACACTATATATATTTTATATGTATGAAAACTATCTACATAATAAACAAAAAATGTTAAATTAAATTAAATCTCAAAAGATGATACGATTATAATAGACCCATGCCCTTTTCCCCTATCTTTCACATGTAAATTGACCAATGTTTCACGGCCCCTTAATGTTTAGATTTTTAATAATATATTATATTGTTTAAATTAAAAAGAAATTTTAATAATTGTAATGAAATATTAATTATAAAAGTGGATTACTAACATTCTTTGAGTCAGTGCTACAATAACACATTGATTGTTTACATCGTATACTCTTAACTTCCTGTAAGGAAATATATTATTTAATATATAGTTATGGTTATATATAAAATATAAATTTTTAGTTCATTAAATACAATCGTATAAATACAGGTATCTATCAATATTTTCTATAGTGAAAATTAGGAAATAATTAATTGAATTTATTTCGAAATAAAATCAATTACGAAAAAATGAATTAAAAAGCAAATTTTATATGCCCGCTAAACCGTAAATAAAATTACATAATACATATCGATGAATCATTAGAATATTATATCAACAATATATTGATAATTAATGAAAACATAACGGGGGGCGGGGTTAGATGGTGTTGGTGATTATCGAAGAGTGTCTGTAAAAAGGCTGAACCTGCAGATATCGATGGCGTCGAGGTGTTTAGAGCAGCGAGCGTCGATGATCACCACATGAGGTCGCCGGCGGTCAAACAACGCCAGAGCCTCGACGTCGGTCTGAGCGGTTTCGTAGGTGAAGCCGGCATTCGGAGAGGCGGCCGAACACACAGATCTGTACTGCTTGCCGGGCTTCGCGAATACCAGTAGTATCTGGAGGGCGGGGCAGGGGTGGTTATAGCGTGTGTGTGTGTGTATACAATATATAGCGTGTGTGTGTATGTATACAATATATAGCGTGTGTGCGTGTGTGTGTGTGTAGGTTGTTTGTAGGGCATTCCATTTTAGAGAATATTACACTTGTTGATTATTATCATTATAAGTATCATGATAATTATTATGATAATTATTATGATGATTATTATGATAATGATGTTGATAATTACTATTATGATAATGATGTTGATAACGATGTTGAAGATTATTATGATAATGATGTTGATAATGATTTGGATGTGGATTAGAACAATGATTGGGTTAGTGATGATGATGATGACAATAAGTGGATTTACTGGTATTGATTAATCACTGCTATTGCATTGAATTCACACACAAACACACACACACACATACACACATTCACACACACACACACACACATATGTATAGTAGGGAATCCCTACTAGGGATAGTCTATTACTGGATAACATGAAAATAAATGTAAATAAACATATACAATATCTAAACAGACTTGTAAGGTTTATTATTATATGATTGATAATATTTCATATTATTTAAATTAAACAAAATTATAATTTATATATGTGTAATATATTTATTATAAATTAATTAAAATGAAACATATAAATATTAACTAAATTCTTTCCAAATATATATTTTATTTAGATTAAACATATACATTCATAAATTATGTTATATGATTTATATAACGATTAATACTTTGTTGAGAAATTATATCTTATATATATAATGTATATATGTATAATGAAAATAATAATAATAATAATAATAATAATAATAATAATAATAATAATAATAATAATAATAATAATAATAATAATAATAATAATAATAATAATAATAATAATAATAATAATGATTGTAAATAGATATTCAATATTATATATAATATATATATATGTAAAAATAACTCTTAAATTCTGACAGGTTTTATGAGTATGTAATTTATTGGTTAGGAAATATATAAGCAGGTCTGAATGTATAAATAATTACTTGTTAAACATTTATTTTCATTGTTTATGTTAAGATTTACACAATATATATATATATATATATATATATATATATATATATATATAAATATATATATATATATAAATATATTTAAACTATATATGGAATATAGTTATTTATAAGCAATAAAATTTCAAAGGTAATTAAATAGTTTTATTAGTGAAATAGCAGTTTTAATAGTTATAGTTATGAAGGAAACACATGTTTAAGTGTTAAGTGTTTACAATTAGTAAAACTACAATGGCTCCTTGGTTCAGTACAATGAACCCATTACATAATGTAGTGTGTGTGTGTATGTGTGTGTGTGTGTGTGTGTGTGTGTGGGAATGTATGTGTGTGAAACATTATCACCCTATAAGTAGGGGTAATTGAAACCCTGCACCAGAGGTGAAACAGAAATCTCTCGCTCACTCTCTCACTCTCTCTCTCTCAGCTAATTCTATAATTTATACCCCTAAGTGAAAGTAGATTATTCGGTGAATATATTCAATAGATTGTGTGTGTGTATGGGCGATAATGAATGGGCGAACAATTATAATGATACCGCTTTTATTGTGCGGATTACAAGTTTGTTAATTACAACTTTTCATGTGTATTCCTACTACTACACCTCATATATGTGAACAATACACTCATGAGGATAGATATGCATGTATGTATGTGTGTGTATGTATGTGTATGTATATGTGTGTGTAGATAAGATTGATGAGTTGTGGAGGAATGACCACCAATACCACCACCAGCAGCAGCACCACCACCTCCACCACCACTACCACAACCAGCACCACTACCACCAGCACCACTACCACAACCACCACCACTACCACAACCAGCACCACCATCACCACCACAACCAGCACCACTACCAAGCAGTAGTAGGCTTATAATTAACAGGCAGGCAGGCAGGCAGGCAGAGTAGGCCGAATAAATAATGAACCTGAATAATTAAAACTGTGGATTTTAATCATTAGCGAGCTGATTCTACTACCGCTATTGAAGTTATAGCTATGATAGCCTCTATATCCATAGCTATATGTGTGTATACATACAATGTACATTGTTACTTGGTATGTGTATGCGTGTGTGTGTGTACAGGAGGATATACATATGTGTGTGTGCATTGGTGAAGGCGCGTGTGTAGGCTGTGTCAGGTAAACTAACGTGTAACTTTGTGCTCGAATTTATATTCAAAACTCCGGTGTGTAGATTGCCGAAGTCAATCTGTTGGTAGTGTTCGTACATCAATGATTAAATAGTCATTTATGTGTGTATATATATGTTTAGGTTATATATATATTTTATATATATATATATACAAATTTAGTTATTTAAATTATAAATAAATACACTATTTATGCATTATTATTTCATTATGATTTATGTAGATATATTATTGACTTGTAGTTATATAAATTGTTAGTTAAATTGGTAGTTATACTAGAATACACTATATATATAGTGTATATATATATTTATATGATAGAAATATGCAATTATTATGCTATCATGTAATAATATAACTGGTGTGATAATACTACTGCGGAGTGGTAGGCGATGTAATAGGCGTTGTAGTAGGCGTTGTAGTAGGCAACTGAGTAGGCAACTGGGTAACAGTAGCTGTAATGACTCTCTGCTAATGGCGGTCATTAATGTATCGGTAGTATCAGTTATAGGTAGCAACGAGATAAGTTGTCAGATATGGACCCCCCCCCCACTATCACCACCGCACAGTCCATCACTGGGTTACGCCCCCCTACTACTAATATGGCTAATAACGCAATCATCACACGATTACATACATCACACTGTTATTGTATACGGTGTCAGTGTACAGTGTACAGTGTATTACTACTACTACTACTACTACTACTACCACTACCACTACCACTACTACCACTACCACTACCACTACCACTACCACTGCCACTGCCACTGCCACCGCCACCACTACCACTACCACTACCACTACCACTACCACTACCACTACCACTACCACTACCACTACCACTACCACTACCACTACCACTGCCACTGCCACTGCCACTACCACTACCACTACCACTACCACTACCACTACCACTACCACTACCACTACCACTACCACTACCACTACCACTACCACTACCACTACCACTACCACTACCACTACCACTACCACTACCACTACCACTACCACTACTACTACTACTACTACTACTACTACTACTACTACTACTATATTTACTGTTATTAATAATAATAATATTTTATAGATATAACTATATTCATGTTAATTTCCATATATGCAATATATTGATATATGCTAAAGTATTGACTGGCATGTGCATATAAATATATGAACCGAAGAATAAATATATATATATATATATATATATATATTAATATAATCCTATAAAACCTATGAACTACTTTAATGTATAATGTAGGGAAACTATTAATAGAGGTAAAACGTATGAAGTCAATGGACAATGCGAATAAAGAATTCCAGCGTAATTGATGTTAGGCCTAGAATCCTATTAGTTTTTGTACGGGGAATCTTTCATTTGATCGATACTATTTATTAAATAATAATAATGTCTTATGTTGACGGCGATTACCTACCAAGTGTGCGTATGTGTGTACGTATGTGTGTGTATGTGTGGTGCTAGGACATAGGTAGGACACTGGTATCTAGGTTTGCAAACTTATTTTCTATTTGCTCACCACCACCACCACCACCACCACCACTAGCATGAGCCGACATAGCAGCAATGACCGCTTGTAATTTAATTAAGAATATTGATCAAATTAGATCTTTAGATATGTATGTATGCGGTATGGCTGGGTAGGTAGGGGATCTTGTTTATATATAAATAGGTGAAATGTATCTAAATGAAGTTATAAGTCTTCTATTTATACTTCTAGCTTATTATATTA
>OZ025239.1:68931169-68958669 GCA_964019155.1 Osedax fenrisi | reverse complement strand
GTTATGCAATTATATATATATTCAACACTATATATTTCATACTCTATACTTGCACATATCATTTAAAAAGCCTTACTGTTATATATTATTATTATATTTTATATAAAAACTATGATATATATATATATAATATATATATTATTAAAAAACTTGTATACATAAATACATATTAAAAATAATATACCTTTAAAATCATTGTTTATATTCAAGGCATTAATAAGTGTTTATTTTTAACATTTCTTACAAAATCTGTTATCCCCTTGTTATATATAAATCTACTTATATAATATTGGTGTATATTATATATATAGTATGTGTAAGGGCATATATGTGTTTATATACACACACACATGAGCATACATTGTATATATATATTATATATATATATATATATATATATATATATATCTATGTGTATAAACATTTTTTTTGGTTAATATGTGTTTAGTAAAAATACCTACATTTTATTCTATTGTTACATGATATTTAAGTAGGAATTTCCCCTATAAAATACTATCAATAGTAATTATTGGATGAATGCTATATAGTGTGAAGTTTATAGGCTATTATATTTGTCTAGATTAACATATCTATATTTATATATATATGTGTATGTATATAATATATATATTATATATATATATACATGAAAAATACATTAATAATACATATAGAATACCACAGTATAATTCAAATATGATTTAAAATGTACATTATATATATATATACATATATAAATATAATATGTACAACAATAATGTATATTGATTATGGTTACAAAAATAATAGTTTTTTTTATTTCATAAATTTGTATATATATAATTATAGTAATCTGAATACTTTAAATATAGTTAAAAATGACAAATGAATAAAATAATTAATATTTAATTTTTATCTAAAATAAAAATGAAGACAAATGTGTTTTAAAATATTAGATTTTTGTGATAGAAATGTTATGTTAATTTGATGAACATATTTAATAATTTAGTTTCAAATGTTCTTCCAGTTTTGTTGTTATAAACCTGTCAATTTATTTCAATTAGAATATATTTATAGTCATGGTATTCACACATATTCATAAAATTCTACTATTATAGAAAAATAACAATATGTATTCAAAAGTATTCAAATTAATGTTAGTTTATAAATTATATATATATTGATTTTTTATAATCATTCAATAATAATAATAATAATATTGAAATATAGATAAATAATGTTATATTTGTTATCATTCTATTAAATTTAAATTCCAAATTGTAAGATAATCAATAAAATATAATATTATTTACTCTTATACAAATCTATAGAAATCATATTATGAAATAATTAAAAGGTTTTCATACAAGTAAATTAATATTAGAAAAAAATAAAGTTGGAGCTATGATAAAGCTTTATTTATAATATATTGTATTGATTGTGTATAGAATATAAAATAATTTAATTTAAAATCCTTTAATCCTCAAGTATACAAAAAAACTTATTTTCTTACAAAATTAAATGTATAATTTTACCCTACTCTGATGCTTTATACCAATAATAAGGTAATTGAAATAGGAAACTAGTTATACTTGATTTCTTTTTTTCTAAATATAAAATTTCTATGATAAAATAATATAAAATAATTTTACTTTGAATAAATAACATGTAATTACATAATTACATCAAATACAATAATTACATCATATTATATAATCTAAAATAAATAATATAAATCACATTAGTAAGTGGAATGATCTATTGAAAGATTATTGGAATCATATAAGCCTATAAGCATAAGTTTATAAATTCACTATAATGGGTTTATTACATGTTACAACATGTTATTTACCACAAAATAGTCAATAGGTTATGTAAAATATTTATCAAAGATAACAAATTGATTAATTAATATATATTTGACTACTTATTAATATATTTTTTATATTATATTTATATTAATTATAAATTTATGAATTGAATACAAATATATGTTGTCAATCATCCTTATTATAGAACAATTGGTATTTTGTAATGACTACTGACTTTATTTTCCATTTATTTTTGTATGTGTGTTATAATTACAATTATAAAATATATTCTATATATTCTATATATATATTATGTATATATTTGTATGTATGTATATAATATATATTATGTATATGTCTTTGTATGTATATGTGTATGTGTATATGTGTATGTGTAAATGTGTGAGAGTGTTCATTCTAGTCTTGTAATTGGTACACACCTATTTACATAATATAGAAGTAGCAATGCATATTAATGAAAGGAATCGTATATATATATATATATATATATATATATATATATATATATATATATATATATTCGCTATTGTATAATATTAAATAATAATGCGTCCTTAATACAGACATATCGTAAATCTCATAAATGTTTAATAATATGTGTATACTTATATAAAACAATGATACCTGTATACTGATAGTAAGCAGTTAGTTTGAGAACCCTACATGAGATGAAAACTTACCACTGATCACGAGTGGTATACCCGTAGTATTATAATACCCCCCCCCCCCCCCCCCCCCGAAAACATTGATGACGTAATGGGATGTAATTCACACGCTACGTGGCTAGCTGACCTCAGTTATTAGTAATATTGCGTAATCGTTAAATAATTGTATTCCACTATAGTGAATATATTCACTATGCAGATATATATATATATATATATATATATATATATATATATATATAAATATCCTATATCCCTAATGGGTTCATAACTAGAGGTTGATATATATTGGTAATTTATGGTATACAAAAATAAAATTAGAAATTAAATTGGTCACTAATATTGAATTTATATTATAAATTGTAATCACTAAAGAAAATTATATAATATTATTAATTAAAATTATATAATTCGTGTTTAAATTGATAACTTCATATGTTATTAATCTAATAATATGTGTATAATATAAGGTATACCATGTATATAATGAATATTATATATGAACATATTCGATTATCGATTTAAATGTACAATAATGTGTGCACCGATATTTGATGATAATAATACGACATTTAGCCTTAACGTATACGTTTTAAGTATACTAATTATTTTATTGCTATATCATAAATCCCTGAATGACTGAATGGTTATATAATTTTTAGTAACGCTGAACGCAATATAATAATCATATGCGTGATATGAGTCAAGATTTATAATTTTATTAACGAATTACGGGGTCACTGAATGCAGTAGAATTCATAATGAATTCCCATTTCCCGATAATCATTATGCATGCAGTTATCCAATACCACGACCACGCGAATATATATATATATATATATATATATATGTAATTGTAAATGTGAACAAGCATGCTTGTATATTGTAGTAGCTATATATATATATATATATATATAGAAGTAGGTATGCATTGTCTTCTTGTATTTAAATATAACAAACTCAGTGATGTAATCTTTTGATTAATTAATGTCCATATTCCTTATAATGATTAATAGCATAGGATATATATATATATATATATATATATATATATATATATATACCTTATATATGCTAACTATATATGCTAACTATATATATATATATATATATATATATATTGTAGTTATATGTGAACCATTATATATCAGTAATATATGTGATTAACACATATGATAAACGGACCTAGTGATACATACATGTACTATGTGATTTACACTACACGATATGTGTGTGAGCGTGTAATTCTGACCACGTCGCGACGTGTATCTCAATATACATGCATTCTATAGATTATTTTATTATAAATTGTTATCAAATAGTGATCGAAGAAAACTCGGCAGAGATATCTCTATGGAGACTAGCGAACACCTACCTACACATAACGTATAATATACGTCGTGTATATGTGTGTGTAGCTAATATTGTGCTAAGATTGTTGTATATAGTATAGCTATAGTATACTATATACCACGTACGCTGTATATGTGATGTGTATGTGCGCGCGTGTGTGCGTGTGTGCGCTGCGTTAACTAACGTTTCTTAGCTAGACTGGTACACGAACAGTTCCTCGTCTCTACTACTGCCTCCAGCGGGGTTCTAGTGTGGGACGTTATGATGCCGGTGGTGGGGGCTTTCTGCTCAAGTGGCTGGGCTTCACTGTTTCTGTGCTTCTCCGCTAGGCTGCTCGGCTGCTGCTGCTGCTGCTGCTGGTGGTGATGTTTATCCGGGTCCGCGTTGTTAAGTGTCTGCTGTTGTTGATGTTGATGTTGTTGCTGGTTTGTGGTGGTGTTGGTGGTGTTGGTGGTGTTTCTTTGCTGGGGATAGTCCGTTGTTTTGCGATTACGACTGCCAGAGCAACCCATTTACCTTTTCACATAATTCTGTGTGCGCGGGGTAGAGGTGATGATATATAGAGGTAACGATGTATAGAGGTAACGATGTATAGGGGTAGGCGATGTATAAAGGTGGTGGTGGCGGTGTAGAGAGGTAGGCAATATAAAGAGGTAACGATGTATAGGGGTAGGCGATGTATAGAGGTGGTGGTGGCGGTGTAGAGAGGTAGGCAATATAAAGAGGTAACGATGTATAGGGGTAGGCTATGTATAGAGGTGGTGGTGGCGGTGTAGAGAGGTAGGCGATATAAAGAGGTAACGATGTATAGGGGTAGGCGATGTATAGAGGTGGTGGTGGCGGTGTAGAGAGGTAGGCGATATAAAGAGGTAACGATGTAGAAATGTAGGCTATCGGATGCGGTGATAGTGTCGGTAAAGTCTATAGGTGTGAGCTGGGTGGGCGGGTGGGTTTAGCGGTGGGCAAGTGCGACGTGTGTAGGTAGACGTAGAGGTAGGCGTAGAGATAGGCGAACGACTAGACGACTACGAGATCGCTCACCTATCTCGCGCATGCCACTATCTTATCACAATGTAATATTCATTTACGAGCGCGGCTCGGATCGCTATGTGTATTTCACTAAATTAGATTACACGCGGGCCGCGATTCTATACTCGCGCACACCTACACACCTACACACATACACACACACATATATAGGTACAATTATAAAGGCCATAAACACTGAAACAGAATGTTATAATTCTATTTGATGTTTTCACGGCGAATTATTTATATATATTTCGGTGGATACCACCAGCAGCAATCTTCGCCATGTATATATTCTTATATTTTTTCAGTGAGCGGGCTTCTTTTTATGGGTGTTTAGCGCATTAGCTTTATTAGCAGCCATATATGCATATAAATATATACATAGTATGCAGATGCATATGAAAATATATGTAGATATATACATTTAGTTCATATATATATATATATATATATATATATATATATATATATATGTAAAATGTACAATATATATTGTACAATATACAATTGTACATTATACAAATGTACATTGTATATATATATATATATAATGGGCTATTTGTATAATAGCTGTATTGTGTATTTCTGACTGTATACATATATATATATATATATATATATATATATATATATATATATATATGTGCCAAATTATAAAGATATATATATATATATATATATATATTCATAAACATTATATTATAAATTATATAAAAATAAACATTATATAGAAATGGATGACATTATGGTATATATTTTTAAAAAATAATTGAAGTTGAAATTTTATGTTAATTAATTAATATATGTATTCTATAATTTACAGTATTCTATAGTATAGAAATATATATTGTACTATAATATAAAATGCATAGGTAGTAATAATATTCTATATATTATAGAAAAAATATTTTAATTGCAGAGTATATTCAAATGTGTGTGCTACTATGCTAATGGATATATTGTAATATTATAAACAATGCAATGAATACATTATATTGTATGATGTATGACATATATTATAACAATGTAGCACAATAGAAATGCTTATCTCATATATATGCTATACTATTAAACAAATATTTACATTATATATAATATATATATATATTTGGTACAGTTAAAGTCTTCTATACATATTTATATATGTATAGAAGAGTTATTTTAAATTATTATTTGTTAATTATATCATTATATATATACATGTATAGGTATACAATATATATATATATACAGTATACATTGTACACTGTACAATGTACAGTGTATACATAAGAAATACTGCATAACTACCTATTACAAAACTAGCTATACCACCTGAATATAGTAAAGTGCAATTAGTCCTGCTTATCTATGCATGATTATATATGTATTAATATATAATATAGCAGATATACTACACTATTATGTCAATCACTGCCTATATAATTACTATACTCTACATGTTGAGTAGAATATTTAAAATATATATTAAATATTAATAAATGTATGTAGGTTTATATGTATACATTCTTTTGGTATCTAGTAAATACTATATACGTATATATTTGTATATATGTTTGATACATTAATTAATTTAAAAGTGCTAAAGTTATGTTATCATATAACTATTTGGAAAGTCCATACTTAAGTATATACAAACCACTCTGAATTATACAGAAAATATATATGTATATATATATATATATATATATCTGTATACGTATATATACACATAATTTGACATATTTTAGATTTACAACTATTTATTTAATTATATTATAAAAATATTTTCAAAATGATGGCTTGTTATAATGGAGGGTGATATACAGATCCTGAATTTATAAGAATTGATAAGTGGTGTGTACAATCTATATGTGATATGGTATGTAATGCTTAATTGCACTAGTACATATGTATATGTACATGTTAATAGCTAGATTATGATGAGATTAACTAAAATCAAAGGTATATGTAGTAATATACAAAATATTAGGACAACAATATGAAAGGTTTTCTTTTTCTAATAATTTATTTACAGTATTGTTTTCCTTTTATTTTGTTATGGTATTTTTTTTCATATTCATAAATATATATTTTTTTATATTATTAATAATAATTTATTATCTAATTATAAAAAACAAATATTAAATTTATTATTGATGATTTACATTAAATTATACGGGTACTATTATTTATACACAGTTTAATACCGTAAATTATAAAATTCGAAAAATCAAATATATTTTATAAATAAAAATGTTGTATAGAACATATCATTTAACTGGTTGTAATGAATACATTAAAATATAGAAAAATATAATTTTTGTATAGATTATGTGTATAATGTATATAAAATATAAATATATATATATAGTTTTTTTTAAGTGTGTGTGTATATGTATGTGTTTATGTATGTGTGTATAAGTATGTGTAAGTGTATTAGTAAGTATAAATGTATGTGTGTATATGTGTGTGTATATATATATATCATATATATATATATATAATATATGTATGTGTTATGTGAGTGTGTGTTTGTGTGTATGTAATATATGTCACATATTATTATAGTCACTATAATTTATAGTGTGATACTATGTCAAATAATATACACTATAGTATTGATACAGTCATACATAGTACGAAACAGTATAAACATAGTATTTATATGATATACTATATAGATAGATTGATAGAGTTATCTGGTCTAGTTTCTATGATAAGCAATACATACTATGTATATACATCACATAATTTAAAATATTATGATGTATTATATGAACTATATTATATAGGACATACTATATAGTATATTCTATATATAGTATATACTATATATACTATATATAGTATATAGTATATAATATATACTATATAATATTATACTATATTAAATATAGTATTATACTATTATAGTATACTACTAATAGTAACTATATTTACTTAGTAGAATGTTGTATAGTATATAACACGTAATATGATATCATATTATAATCCGATTATAATTATTATAATAACAAGTATTATTAAATATCTTATGTTTAAGATTATATAAAATATACTATTTATATACAAGCAGTGTTTGTATGAAAACCGATTTATAATAATTATAACAATATAAATATATCAGTGTTTGTATATCATAGAATATATTAATGTAAATATACTTACTGTAACCAAATAATAATGTAAATCCAAACGGTCGTTATCTTTGTATTTAATATAGGCATGTATACATATTTGTATATGTATATGTAGATATACTATATAAGTTCATTTTACATTAACATGTATATCATGGAAAAAAGTATATAACTTTGTAAACTTTTAAATAGTTAATAACTTAAATATTCTTATCACGAGTATTCAAAAGCAATCAATGCTTTGATTAATTAATTCATTTATTTTAACCATTTGATATATATTAACATTACTTGTATAGATAAGCTATAAACGTGATAATTTGAAATTGTATTTGTAAAAATATAAATATTTTGTAAATAGAGAACATTATAGACCCGTCGATAGGTGGCGAGACGTATCTTCAAGTATGTATTCTAATCACAGATATATAATTAGAAACTTAATTAAATATCTATGATTATAATACCTCAGAAAATATATATCTTCTATAGCCTATATAGTATATAGTATATACTATATACTGTATATAGTATATATCGTATATATCCTATATGGGTATATATATATAATTACTTTTATCAAGGAGTTGATGTTACCTAGAAAATGTAAAATAATCATATTCCTATAGTTTAATTACTTCTTCAAAAACTTTAACAATGTACTTAATTACTAGGTTATATATATATATATATATATATATTATAAATAAAATTATTAATATTGTCATTTAAACATATATGTGATATTGTACTTGCAATATTATATTTAATATAGGTTCCTATATACTTTTATAATGCCAATACCTCCTATAACCTCGAGGTTATGGGAGGTCTTGATAATGCTTGAATTTACGAAAATTGGTCACCACCGATAGACCAAGAAATATTGATAATATATATATATATATATACCAACGATTTTCCGAAGGAAATATATAACACTTACGCGAAATCGTGTAATTCGAATTTGTATACAACATACCCTGGTGCCACCTATAGCGGGTTACTTTTAGGAACTATGAGTTGTTTATAATGTAAATTCGTATTTAACTATACACTTTTAAAATGTTAAATAATATGCTTTAAATTAATATTTATATGATGAAACTAAGTGTTCATTACTAATATATAACAAACAAATATGATATTTATGTTTTAAATGCTATAAGTATATATTTAGTAAGTAAAAGTTAATTTATATTGCATGTCATTTAATAGAGCAATGAAAACATTGTTGTATGCAAACAGAGCCGAACCTAAATCTATTTCAGTGATTTCGATACTACTGCTAGCAGCGGTTGGGTATATTACTAAATTACGTTGCATGCATAGGGAGTGTTATATCTTTGCTTCGCAAAATCTTTGTATATACTGTGGTTATATGGGATGATACATATGCATGTTTGAAATGCTAACAAATAAAGAGTTTGATATACTCAGGGTCTGGTCAACCCATATGGGGCATGGGAAACCATGAAACTTCCTTCATTTGTTGATTCTCATAATTACTTATAGTTGTTAATATCACAATATCACTTGTTCGATGTGATGGATAATATTATTATAAAAAAATGTTTAAATATCTTTAAAAAATACAATTGTTATATAATATATTATGCATATGGTATTATTAATGTCAAATACCTCGAAAGTCTTGTGACTATTTTATTTGTCCATTTATTGTTTTTCTTTTATAATGATTACAATAATAAAATGTATCTTATCTTATCTTATATATATATATATTGTAATGATAATAATATGATTATAATTGTGTATATGCATATATGAAAATTCCATATATGCCTATATGGACATGTTCACATGTATGATGATAATAATATAGCGTATACAAGGAGTATACAGGAGTATACAACTAACTGAACAATATGTCATATATATATATATATATATATATAATAATTAATTGTTATTAAAATTATTATAAATTATACTTTATAAATTAGAATATTATAGTATTTTTTTTATAAGAAGATTCAATTTTATTTTTGTAAAAAAAGGTAGCTTTAATAACACTTGTATTGTTTATAGATACTTTCATAGCAATAATTGTAAATAAATAAATAATACACCAGAAGAAATACGGGGACGTGGATATTAAATATTAGTAGTTAAATTTTAGATTACGTATTAAAAAGATGTTAATATACTAGATAGCTATCTCGGATATGTATTTCATTATATCAAATGTATGTATTATCAATTCTAATAATACTAGTAAATATCAGTAAAATATGGTACGTGAGGGGGTTTTGGGCGATAGTTCCGAATGTGTTAATAGGTGTCGCCCTATGTACTCAAACATTAAATTTGGCATTAAAATAAACTTTTTCGGATATTCATCATAATTCGATGACAAATATACAACACACGCAATATATAAAATATTATAATGATTTTATAATAATTTATATTACTTTGTACCTATTACGTTTTTGATATAGTTACGCGTGTATATGTTTACCAATCAAATAAATTACGAAATATAATAAATTAAATAAAGAATATTATGACTTGTATTTATGACAGAGCTTTATGAAGAGATATAAATGAATATATCAGAAATCTAGAACTCCGGTAAGAAATTAAATATATATATTTTTATATATTATATATCATATATGATATAATTTATATGTAATGTATATATATATATATATATATATATATATATATATATATATATATCATTTATTAAATCACATTAATATGAAAGTTACATATCATGATATTAGTAGCAATTTATATTGTATATATGTAAGTATATTGCATATACATATCATATAAATATTAAATATATTATATTTTATATAAAATATATTATTATCAAAGTTATCATATTTAGGTAATGGCAGAGTATACGCTATTATCATTATAGAAGCAATGTTGCTTATCAATTACACCTTTATTAACATGATAAGTATCATTATAGATAATAGTAATAAATAAATAATAATGTTATACAATCAATTATACAATTAAAAAAATAAAATATTATATTTTATATTATATATTTAATATATAATAAATATTTTATTATATATTTTATTTTTTTATATTATATATGTAACCAGTAAGTCATATGAATAGTATAACATAAATACATTATTAAATTATAATTAAAATCTAAGAAATACATCAAGCATTAAAATAACATAAACTAAAATATAATATAGAAGAAATAAGTAGGAGATAACCAACATTTAAAACTAAGAAACAAGAGAACAAAATAAATAAGTATTCAAATACAATATAGGTTAACAATTTCGAATGTAAATACATAAAAATATACACACTCGCACACACATATATACATATACATATACACATACACATACCCATATACATATAACTATATACATATACATATACATACATACACATATATACACATACTTATATTTAAATTAATTTGATAATTCACATTTTACTAAAGTAATTTATTTAATGTAAACAAATGTAAAAATAAAATAAAAGCTAACAAAATCATAAAATTATATACAATAATTTTTATAATGTCAGTTTGTTATAGTGTCATAATTTTATATAAATACAGTATTTTTTATAATGTCAAATAAATATAATACAAATTTAAATAATATATAAAAAAATATTTTCCTGTTAATAGAATAAGTATAATATATATTAATTTTAAGATTTTTACAAAATAATGATAAGGAATGGGACTTTCTTATATCTATACTTAAAGCATTCCAAAGTTGTTGTCTGAGTGTAAGTAATTACTTAAGGTATTATTCATATAATTATATTTAAAATAAGGTTGAATTAAATCACATTAACTCCAGTTATTAAATATTTTTTAGACGTCAATTTAAAATGATTTAAAATAATAGAATGGCACAATTTATACATGTAAATGCTAGTCTTGTACTTATAAGTATCATAAAGATAATGTTATATTTTCCATTATTTTCCCATTTTAAATAGAGAAACAAAATCATTTGGTTTATTATATATACCTAACAATTATTTTTAAAATCATTTTTTGAATTAAATAAATTATATTTAAGTTTGATACATAACGATGCCCCCATATTTCTATACAGTAAATTAAATATGGATAAAATAAAGCATAGTATAGTTTGATCATGGCAGATATTTAACAGATATTTAACAAAAACTATTCACAAAGTATGAAACATTTTTTTTATTAATATAATTTTCAATAATTTATTTTTAAGATAACCTAAATGACATTTCTAATTTAAACAAGTATCCAGATTTATTCCAAGAAAATATGTAGAAGTTAGCTGAGATAAAAGTGTATAATCTATACATATATTAAATATTATATCATTTTTAAATACATACAATGCGTTTTATCTATATTTATGGATACTTTATTAAGTTTATACCATAGAAAAATGTCATCACATGCTGATTATAATTTATAATTGTTAGATTATTAAGTAATTTATATGTAATAATTATATTAGTATCATCAACAAATAATATGTATTTATTTTTTGGAGAACATAATATCATATAATTAATAAATATAGAAAAAAGTAATTGTCCTAGAATAGAATATTGGGGTACACCATAAAAACTATTATATATATATATATTTTTATACAAATATTAATTTATGATAATATATTGTGCATATTTATATAATAATAATAATTTAATTTTAAATTTCCTATAGTTAACTCAGCTCAGCTCAGAGAACATTATTAAGGTGGACAATTTGAGTCGTTCCAGTAGAAATGGTTTTTATTTATTACACATCCAATATTGATTACTATTATATATATATATATATATATATATATATATATATATTAATTTAATTATGTATACAAATATGTATACAAATATGTATTCTGATATTAAAATTCATTGAATATAGATTTAATTATACATATTTTTTTGTAGAATACCATTTTTATATAAATAACTGATTTATAAAGAATGTGACATGTATTAATTTGATACATTTAAAATGAATAGAAATAATTAAATTATATATATTTATATTTTATAACAAATATATTTAACATTTATTCAACAGTTTCTTAAAATATACAATATATATTTGTATATATTTATATATTTGAAATTAATAATTTGTATTAAATTATTATTCTATGATAAAAATGTCCTATAGTTATAATCAAGTCTTATCAAATCGATTCAGAAAACATCCACCTGGGCTAATCTATGAGATTCTCATAAAAATGGTTTGAATTTAAAATATTAAAATATTAAATTCATTAAATATGCATATATATTATATACAATGTATATTATACATATATTAGGATATTAAAATACATTTAATTATAATTTAATTATATTTATTTTTTTTATAAATAATTCATTGATAAATAATGTAATTACTTTGATGAATTTAACATGAATAGAAATAATTAAATTATATATTTACTAGCATAAATCATATATTATAATATTACTCTGTAGTTTAATAACAATTTAATTATAATATATAAATGCATTTATTTATAATACAAAATATATTTGATAACATTATTTCTCAAAATATAAAATATATATATATATATATATAAATTTGAATTACATTGTTAGTCTATGTCTATATAATGTGTGCATATATACATATATGTTATATGTAACTATAGTTATATACTAATAATGATTTAATTTTCTACAGTTAGCTCGGTTCAGAGATCATCAACCTGTATTGCAGACCCTCCAGGTGGGCTAATTCATGTTCCTCTTGTTAACATGGTTTTTACTTACTCATGAAATATTAAGATTAAAATATATTATATGTATTTAAAATATTAATATGTATCTGGTATACATTTAATTTAAATTTATATATTTAAATACTTTAATAATAAATTATAAATAAATTATTTATACATAATATGAAATATGGGTAAATTTTATACATTTTATTAATTTAACATGAATAGAAATAATTAAATTATATATTTACTAGCATAAATCATATATTATAATATACATGTAGTTTAATAACAATTTAATTATAATATATAAATGCATTCATTTATAAAAAAAAATATATTTGATAAAATTATTTCTCAAAATATACAATATACATATATAAATTTAAATTAAATTATTATTCTATCTATATAGTGTGTGCATATATACATATAACTATATTTATATAATATTAATGATTTAATTTAATTTTACAGTTAAATCGGTTCAGAGAACATCAACCTGCATTGCAGACCCTGCAGGTGGGCTAATTCATGTTCCTCTTGTTAACATGGTTTTTACTTACTTATGCAATATTAAGATTAAAATATATTATATTTATTTAAAATATAAATATGTAATCTGATATACATTTAATTTAAATGTATATATTTAAATACTTTAATAATTAATTATAAATATATATATATTTACCTATTGGTAAATTTTATAAATTTTAAAATGTTTACATTAATAGAAATAATCAAATTATGCACCTAAATAAATATATTTTAACAAATAATTTCTAAAAATGTATTATGAATATATTTAAAATTAATATTGTTACTAAATAATTATTATATTATAATAATGTTTAAACATTTATATAATAATAATGTTAATTTCCTATAGTTAATTCAAACCGATTCAGAGAAGATCAATCTGGGCTAGTCTATGAGATTCTCATAAAAATGGTTTTACTTAACATATTTCACTTTCAATATTCAAATATGTTAAATTTATTAAATATACAAATATCTATTATTTATTTATTAGTATAAATCATATTATGTATATATATATATATATATATAATATGAATATAATTGAATTACATTTTAATTTTATATAAATATATATAATAGGTATGTAATAAAATATGTGTAATAAAATTAATTCTCAAAATGTAAAAAAAATATTTGTAAAATTATTATAGAATAAGTATATATTAATTTAATATTATCAGATAATATATATTCATATTATTAAAATTAAATTCATATTAATATATACATTTATTGTTATTTTAATATAACTATTATATTATAACTAATTAATTCTCCATTGGGTAAAAGAAAGGATTATACAGTTGTTATCAAAGATCTCAGTATAAGCTAAATGTGGAAGATAAATAAATACTATATCTAAAAAATGTATATATATAATAATTAAAAATAAAATAAAATGTTATATAATTGAATATTACTATGAAATCATATCTTACTATGAAGTCATCTGTTTAATTTAAACTATGATAAATATAGTTACTATATATAGTACCATGCATTATGCATGATACACATTAAATTAAATTTGTGAATTTAAATAAATTTATAAAAAAAATTACATTTATTTTATTAATATGATAATCAATATAATTATATCTGAATAAATCACTCATATTTTATTATATCATTTACATGAACATGGGATATTAATTATAATTATATTTTAATAAATAATTCATATATATGTATATTTTAGTATTTATGAAATATTTATAAATCAATTCATTTATTTTATTAATATGATAATCAATATAATTATATCTGAATAAATCACTCATATTTTATTATATCATTTACATGAACATGGGATATTAATTATAATTTATTTTAATAAATAATTCATATATATGTATATTTTAGTATTTATGAAATATTTATAAATCAATTCATTTTATATATGGGCTTTATTTTTATTACATACAAATAATTGTTTTTTTTAATTCACTGTTAATATTGAAAGAATGTATTAATTTATAATTAACTAGTTTACATAAAAAATGAATTATTATTAATTATACAAATTGTATGTAGACTATAGTTTACATATAGTCTAGACTATTTATATTCTAGAATATATTGTAATATTATTTAATAAATTATATATGAAATTACTATTTAATAAATAAAATTATATTTTAATAAATCACTTGTTAATGTATATTAATGTATATTATTTATGAAATATTTCAAAATCAATTAATGATATACTATTCCAGTATATATGAATGTATTATTAAATAAATACTAGAAAAATAGTTAATATATTAATTTATAATTTAAGAACAATTTATAAAGCTATTTTTGTAATCTTATTGTTAAAATTATATATTATTTTAATGTATTATGAAATAACTGTATATATATATATATATAAATAGTATATGATAACTATAAAAATAGAATTACTATTAATAAATAATATATGTTATATACATAAATACATAAATAATTACAAATCATTAATCCTGTGATTAATCATCTGGTAAACAGTGTAAAATATAACATAATTATACTTTTCCATTATAAATATACTTATATAATGTGGTAAATCTATGTATAATATACAGTTTCACTAAATTCAACATATATAACTAGATTATGAGTAATTTATTATAATTTTGTTAGATATAATCATAATATTTTTTTAAATAATAATTATATTTATTATGTATTTTATGTTGTATAATATACAAACCTACCAGTTGCATTTAGATTGATTTGTAGTTATAATTATAGTTGCATGTATTTTTAAATAAAATAATAATAATTAAATATATATAATTAATAATATCTATAGAATATTTTATTATTTATAATTTCACAAATTAATTATATTTT
Source organism: Osedax fenrisi (assembly GCA_964019155.1). Lineage (NCBI taxonomy): Eukaryota > Metazoa > Annelida > Polychaeta > Sabellida > Siboglinidae > Osedax > Osedax fenrisi. The sequence continues at coordinate 68,942,083 of OZ025239.1, read as the reverse complement.
ATGAAAATAAATAATTATCATGTATATTCATGCTGTCCTATATATTACTGAATAATCATATATATATATATATATTATGATAAAAAGATTTAATATTTAGATAATTCCGATTACTAAATAATCAATATATACTATATATACAGTCAATTCATGCTTAATAAGACCAACAAGGAACAACAAAGTTTATGAGATATCTAATTATTCTTTAATCTATTTACATAGAATTAAACTAGAATCTATAAATAATTCCGAGTTAGCGGTAATTTATGTGTTTAATGTTTTTTGTTTTACAATTAGGTTATTTAAAATAGGGACATTAATATGTTCATGATATCATATATGTTATATACAAAACCAATAACCTATTAGATAATATGTATTATATATTTGTTACAAATGTATCTCAAAAACATCATTATTAAACACATTTACATATATAAATATACCTAATGTAATTATAAGTATACCATAAATATATATATATATATATATATATATATATAAAACATACAAATAAGTATATATAAATAAGATATATATAAATTATATATTATAATTTTATATTATATATATATATTTTTATATTATATTATATTTATATATATATATATATATATATATATAAGATATACATTATAATTTTATCTAATATTTGCCCAATCTATATAGTATAATTAATACAATTTATTAATTGTATAGTATGCAATGTATATCATCTTACACCATTCAATGGAACGACCGCAATTTGTATATTATTTAGAGAATTTAATTATGCAAATTTTTGATCGTTGATTGGTCGATTCATCGCCCAAAACCCCCTCATGATATCGACCAAAATACCCTCATAGCATATAGTATTGTTATGTTATCTTTATTCAATTATATAATTAATATTTTTAATTAATTTTTATTTCATTTTATGTAGAATATTGAGTAGTTTAATATTATAAAAAAAATTATCATAAAAATGTTATTAATTGTGTTGTAATTTACCATTAACTCTCCGCTATTTATTACAATAATATAGCAGAAAATGCACTTTTTACATAATCGATAATATTATTCAATATATTTAATTTTTCTTAAATTTTTCTTAAAATATTAGGTGACATTAACATTATACACAGTTCGTTAATGTAAAATATTTTCATATCTATTACCGTTGTGGTTATATTGCCATCGACCAAAACCCCCTCATCGCCCAAAACCCCCTCACGTCCCCTAGTTGTTAATATCACAATATCACTTGTTCGATGTGATGGATAATATTATTATAAAAAAATTTTAAATATCTTTAAAAAATACAATTGTTATATAATATATTATGCATATGGCATTATTAATGTCAAATACCTCGAAAGTCTTGTGACTATTTTATTTGTCCATTTATTGTTTTTCTTTTATAATGATTACAATAATAAAATGTATCTTATCTTATCTTATCTTATATATATATATATATATATATATATATATATATATATATATATATATATATATATATATATATTGTAATGATAATAATATGATTATAATTGTGTATATGCATATATGAAAATTCCATATATGCCTATATGGATATGTTCACATGTATGATGATAATAATATAGCGTATACAAGGAGTATACAGGAGTATACAACTAACTGAACAATATGTCATATATATATATATATATATATATATATATATATATATATATATATATATATATATATATATAATAATTAATTGTTATTAAAATTATTATAAATTATACTTTATAAATTAGAATATTAGAGTAGTTTTTTTATAATAGAAGATTCAATTTTATTTTTGTAAAAAAAGGTAGCTTTAATAACACTTGTATTGTTTATAGATACTTTCATAGCAATAATTGTAAATAAATAAATAATACACCAGAAGAAATAAGTACATTAAAATATAAGATAACTGACCGACTGAGGATGTTGTAATTAATGTATAGGTATTAGTAACTGTAGCGAAAGATTGGATATTACAATGGTAAATTACCTGTGGTAATGGATGAAATAAATGAAAAATAAATGCAAGTGTATTTATAAAGGTGGTCCCACTACAAGTATTTATCGGAAAAAAAGCAATTTGTCGGAAATATTGTAACTTTAAAACCATTTTCTATCAAGTTGTAATGGGATACCCCCTATAAAGTTACTACAGGGGAAAGTAACCTAATACGGACAGTGCCCGAATAAGAACACTCTCGGTATCTCAGAAACCATAAATCCTACAACAAAATGTTTAATTAATAAAATATGCATAATTATATAAATAGTCTAAAAAAGTATTTTTTATTTTTTAATTATTTAAAATATTGCCTATATCCAATAAACTGATTTTTTTTATTATGTTTTTAAATTTATGAAAAAAAATTTCAACTTATAACCATCTCAAGAATATACAAATGTATCGATATAAAATATAACACTATAACAAATTTATTAAAAATAAAACATTCTAAAATTATATATATAATTTCTATATTTGTTATCAAATATTCATTAAATTATAAGCATATATCTAGATGTCATGTAAGTCCCTAATATGGACACTCTAGATGGATTAATACGGACACCCTATAACCAATCAGCACGTAGTTTATGAACTATTCTGATATTCATAAAAATCGCGTGAGTTATAATACCACCAATAAAGCTAAATCTAAACTTTTTATTATTTAGATACTTAAATTGTATTATCAATTAAAAAATAATAAAAATAAATAAATTATTAACTAATTACATTAGAATAAATTATTTATAAAATTAATTATAAATAATGTAATTGTAATTTGTATCTAGTGGTATATACTATATAGGGTGTATGTATTATAACACAGGGTGTCCGTATTCGGAAACGGGTACTGAATACGGACACCCCCATTATCTATGGAATTAAAAGATTAAATAAAATTGTAAAATCACAATAATATCTATAATCATATAATATTAATATATTGTAATTTTTGAATAAAAATATTGAGTAATAAAATGTTTAGACAATTTTTTGTTAAAGTGTCCGTATTAGGCACTTTACCCTATGTCAGGCAAGTTGCCGGAAAGTAAGGGGGTTTCCCACTATAAGTGTAGTTAACTTGATAGAAAATCGTTTTAAAGTTACAATATTTACGGCAAGTTACCGGAAATACTTAAAATAAGTTCTACGATGGTAGGCTATGTAATATCGTAAACTTCTACTAACGTTCGGGTAATTCAGTAACTATAAGTTAAGTTATCAAGAATTAAACTAGTGTGGCTGGAATGTAAGTGAATGGAATCGTGGAACAGTATACTATATATGGACTATAGTCCATAATTGATGATCAGTATATATTATCAATTGTAACCTTTAAATAGGGTATCCCACTACTAATATTTCAGTAAATAATTTACGGAAATTCTTGCTAGAATGCTATTTTCTAGAAAGTTGTAGTGGGGTACCCCCTTTAAAGTTAGTATATTTCTGGCAAGTTGCCGGAAAGTGAGGGTGTATCCCACTACAACTTGCGGAAAATCGTTTTCTAGCAAGAATTTCCGAACATTATTTCCGGAAATACTAGTTGTGGGATACCCCTTTAGGGAGGTAATAGCATCGTTTAACTGCGCGATGATAGCGATTAAGCTAACTGTACGGGTTGTGAGGGTAACGGTACGGGTTGTAAGGCTAACGGTACGGGTTGTAAGGCTAACGGTACGGGTTGTAAGGCTAACGGTACGGGTTGTAAGGCTAAGGGTACGGGTTGTAAGGCTAAGGGTACGGGTTGTAAGGCTAAGGGTACGGGTTGTAAGGCTAAGGGTACGGGTTGTAAGGCTAACGGTACGGGTTGTAAGGCTAAGGGTACGGGTTGTAAGGGTACGGGTTGTAAGGCTAAGGGTACGGGTTGTAATGCTAACGGTACGGGTTGTAATGCTAAGGGTACGGGTTGTAAGGCTAACGGTACGGGTTGTAAGGCTAAGGGTACGGGTTGTAAGGCTAAGGGTACGGGTTGTAAGGCTAAGGGTACGGGTTGTAAGGCTAAGGGTACGGGTTGTAAGGCTAACGGTACGGGTTGTAAGGCTAACGGTACGGGTTGTAAGGCTAAGGGTACGGGTTGTAAGGCTAACGGTACGGGTTGTAAGGCTAAGGGTACGGGTTGTAAGGCTAAGGGTACGGGTTGTAAGGCTAACGGTACGGGTTGTAAGGCTAACGGTACGGGTTGTAAGGCTAAGGGTACGGGTTGTAAGGGTACGGGTTGTAAGGCTAACGGTACGGGTTGTAAGGCTAAGGGTACGGGTTGTAAGGCTAAGGGTACGGGTTGTAAGGCTAAGGGTACGGGTTGTAAGGCTAAGGGTACGGGTTGTAAGGCTAACGGTACGGGTTGTAAGGCTAACGGTACGGGTTGTAAGGCTAACGGTACGGGTTGTAAGGCTAAGGGTACGGGTTGTAAGGGTACGGGTTGTATGGCTAACGGTACGGGTTGTAAGGCTAAGGGTACGGGTTGTAAGGCTAACGGTACGGGTTGTAAGGCTAACGGTACGGGTTGTAAGGCTAACGGTACGGGTTTAAGGCTAAGGGTACGGGTTGTAAGGCTAACGGTACGGGTTGTAAGGCTAAGGGTACGGGTTGTAAGGCTAACGGTACGGGTTGTAAGGCTAACGGTACGGGTTGTAAGGCTAAGGGTACGGGTTGTAAGGCTAAGGGTACGGGTTGTAAGGCTAAGGGTACGGGTTGTAAGGCTAAGGGTACGGGTTGTAAGGCTAAGGGTACGGGTTGTAATGCTAACGGTACGGGTTGTAATGCTAAGGGTACGGGTTGTAAGGCTAACGGTACGGGTTGTAAGGCTAAGGGTACGGGTTGTAAGGCTAAGGGTACGGGTTGTAAGGCTAAGGGTACGGGTTGTAAGGCTAACGGTACGGGTTGTAATGCTAAGGGTACGGGTTGTAAGGCTAACGGTACGGGTTGTAAGGCTAAGGGTACGGGTTGTAAGGCTAAGGGTACGGGTTGTAAGGCTAAGGGTACGGGTTGTAATGCTAAGGGTACGGGTTGTAAGGCTAAGGGTACGGGTTGTAAGGCTAAGGGTACGGGTTGTAAGGCTAAGGGTACGGGTTGTAAGGCTAAGGGTACGGGTTGTAAGGCTAAGGGTACGGGTTGTAATGCTAACGGTACGGGTTGTAATGCTAAGGGTACGGGTTGTAAGGCTAACGGTACGGGTTGTAAGGCTAAGGGTACGGGTTGTAAGGCTAAGGGTACGGGTTGTAAGGCTAAGGGTACGGGTTGTAAGGGTACGGGTTGTAAGGCTAACGGTACGGGTTGTAATGCTAAGGGTACGGGTTGTAAGGCTAACGGTACGGGTTGTAAGGCTAAGGGTACGGGTTGTAAGGCTAAGGGTACGGGTTGTAAGGCTAAGGGTACGGGTTGTAATGCTAAGGGTACGGGTTGTAAGGCTAAGGGTACGGGTTGTAAGGCTAAGGGTACGGGTTGTAAGGCTAACGGTACGGGTTGTAATGCTAAGGGTACGGGTTGTAAGGCTAAGGGTACGGGTTGTAATGCTAAGGGTACGGGTTGTAAGGCTAACGGTACGGGTTGTAAGGCTAAGGGTACGGGTTGTAAGGGTACGGGTTGTATGGCTAACGGTACGGGTTGTAAGGCTAAGGGTACGGGTTGTAAGGCTAACGGTACGGGTTGTAAGGCTAAGGGTACGGGTTGTAAGGCTAACGGTACGGGTTGTAAGGCTAAGGGTACGGGTTGTAAGGCTAACGGTACGGGTTGTAAGGCTAACGGTACGGGTTGTAAGGCTAAGGGTACGGGTTGTAAGGCTAAGGGTACGGGTTGTAAGGCTAAGGGTACGGGTTGTAAGGCTAAGGGTACGGGTTGTAAGGCTAAGGGTACGGGTTGTAATGCTAACGGTACGGGTTGTAATGCTAAGGGTACGGGTTGTAAGGCTAACGGTACGGGTTGTAAGGCTAAGGGTACGGGTTGTAAGGCTAAGGGTACGGGTTGTAAGGCTAAGGGTACGGGTTGTAAGGCTAACGGTACGGGTTGTAATGCTAAGGGTATGGGTTGTAAGGCTAACGGTACGGGTTGTAAGGCTAAGGGTACGGGTTGTAAGGCTAAGGGTACGGGTTGTAAGGCTAAGGGTACGGGTTGTAATGCTAAGGGTACGGGTTGTAAGGCTAAGGGTACGGGTTGTAAGGCTAAGGGTACGGGTTGTAAGGCTAACGGTACGGGTTGTAATGCTAAGGGTACGGGTTGTAAGGCTAAGGGTACGGGTTGTAATGCTAAGGGTACGGGTTGTAAGGCTAACGGTACGGGTTGTAAGGCTAAGGGTACGGGTTGTAAGGGTACGGGTTGTATGGCTAACGGTACGGGTTGTAAGGCTAAGGGTACGGGTTGTAAGGCTAACGGTACGGGTTGTAAGGCTAAGGGTACGGGTTGTATGGCTAACGGTACGGGTTGTAAGGCTAACGGTACGGGTTGTAAGGCTAACGGTACGGGTTGTATGGCTAACGGTACGGGTTGTAAGGCTAAGGGTACGGGTTGTAAGGCTAACGGTACGGGTTGTAAGGCTAAGGGTACGGGTTGTATGGCTAACGGTACGGGTTGTAAGGCTAACGGTACGGGTTGTAAGGCTAACGGTACGGGTTGTAAGGCTAAGGGTACGGGTTGTAAGGCTAACGGTACGGGTTGTAAGGCTAACGGTACGGGTTGTAAGGCTAAGGGTACGGGTTGTAAGGCTAAGGGTACGGGTTGTAAGGCTAAGGGTACGGGTTGTAATGCTAAGGGTACGGGTTGTAAGGCTAAGGGTACGGGTTGTAATGCTAACGGTACGGGTTGTAATGCTAAGGGTACGGGTTGTAAGGCTAACGGTACGGGTTGTAAGGCTAACGGTACGGGTTGTAAGGCTAAGGGTACGGGTTGTAATGCTAACGGTACGGGTTGTAATGCTAAGGGTACGGGTTGTAATGCTAACGGTACGGGTTGTAATGCTAAGGGTACGGGTTGTAATGCTAAGGGTACGGGTTGTAAGGCTAACGGTACGGGTTGTAAGGCTAAGGGTACGGGTTGTAAGGCTAACGGTACGGGTTGTAATGCTAAGGGTACGGGTTGTAAGGCTAACGGTACGGGTTGTAAGGCTAAGGGTATGGGTTGTAATGCTAACGGTACGGGTTGTAATGCTAAGGGTACGGGTTGTAAGGCTAACGGTACGGGTTGTAAGGCTAACGGTACGGGTTGTAAGGCTAACGGTACGGGTTGTAATGCTAAGGGTACGGGTTGTAAGGCTAACGGTACGGGTTGTAATGCTAAGGGTACGGGTTGTAAGGCTAACGGTACGGGTTGTAAGGCTAACGGTACGGGTTGTAAGGCTAAGGGTACGGGTTGTAAGGCTAAGGGTACGGGTTGTAAGGCTAAGGGTACGGGTTGTAATGCTAACGGTACGGGTTGTAATGCTAAGGGTACGGGTTGTAAGGCTAACGGTACGGGTTGTAAGGCTAACGGTACGGGTTGTAAGGCTAAGGGTACGGGTTGTAATGCTAACGGTACGGGTTGTAATGCTAAGGGTACGGGTTGTAATGCTAACGGTACGGGTTGTAATGCTAAGGGTACGGGTTGTAAGGCTAACGGTACGGGTTGTAAGGCTAACGGTACGGGTTGTAAGGCTAACGGTACGGGTTGTAATGCTAAGGGTACGGGTTGTAATGCTAACGGTACGGGTTGAAAGGCTAAGGGTACGGGTTGTAATGCTAAGGGTACTGGTTGTAAGGCTAACGGTACGGGTTGTAATGCTAAGGGTACGGGTTGTAAGGCTAACGGTACGGGTTGTAAGGCTAACGGTACGGGTTGTAAGGCTAAGGGTACGGGTTGTAAGGCTAACGGTACGGGTTGTAATGCTAAGGGTACGGGTTGTAAGGCTAAGGGTACGGGTTGTAAGGCTAAGGGTACGGGTTGTAATGCTAAGGGTACGGGTTGTAAGGCTAATGGTACGGGTTGTAAGGGTACGGGTTGTAAGGCTAACGGTACGGGTTGTAAGGCTAACGGTACGGGTTGTAAGGCTAACGGTACGGGTTGTAAGGCTAAGGGTACGGGTTGTAAGGCTAAGGGTACGGGTTGTAAGGCTAAGGGTACGGGTTGTAAGGCTAAGGGTACGGGTTGTAAGGCTAACGGTACGGGTTGTAAGGCTAACGGTACGGGTTGTAAGGCTAAGGGTACGGGTTGTAAGGCTAAGGGTACGGGTTGTAAGGGTACGGGTTGTAAGGCTAAGGGTACGGGTTGTAAGGCTAACGGTACGGGTTGTAAGTCTAACGGTACGGGTTGTAAGGCTAACGGTACGGGTTGTAATGCTAAGGGTACGGGTTGTAAGGCTAACGGTACGGGTTGTAATGCTAAGGGTACGGATTGTAAGGCTAACGGTACGGGTTGTAAGGCTAACGGTACGGGTTGTAAGGCTAAGGGTACGGGTTGTAAGGCTTACGGTACGGGTTGTAATGCTAAGGGTACGGGTTGTAAGGCTAAGGGTACGGGTTGTAAGGCTAAGGGTACGGGTTGTAATGCTAAGGGTACGGGTTGTAAGGCTAATGGTACGGGTTGTAAGGGTACGGGTTGTAAGGCTAACGGTACGGGTTGTAAGGCTAACGGTACGGGTTGTAAGGCTAACGGTACGGGTTGTAAGGCTAAGGGTACGGATTGTAAGGCTAAGGGTACGGGTTGTAAGGCTAAGGGTACGGGTTGTAAGGCTAAGGGTACGGGTTGTAAGGCTAACGGTACGGGTTGTAAGGCTAACGGTACGGGTTGTAAGGCTAAGGGTACGGGTTGTAAGGCTAAGGGTACGGGTTGTAAGGGTACGGGTTGTAAGGCTAAGGGTACGGGTTGTAAGGCTAAGGGTACGGGTTGTAAGGCTAACGGTACGGGTTGTAAGGCTAACGGTACGGGTTGTAAGGCTAACGGTACGGGTTGTAAGGCTAACGGTACGGGTTGTAAGGCTAAGGGTACGGGTTGTAAGGCTAAGGGTACGGGTTGTAAGGGTACGGGTTGTAAGGCTAACGGTACGGGTTGTAAGGGTACGGGTTGTAAGGCTAACGGTACGGGTTGTAAGGCTAAGGGTACGGGTTGTAAGGCTAAAGGTACGGGTTGTAAGGCTAAGGGTACGGGTTGTAAGGCTAAGGGTACAGGTTGTAAGGCTAAGGGTACGGGTTGTAAGGCTAAGGGTACGGGTTGTAAGGCTAACGGTACGGGTTGTAAGGCTAACGGTACGGGTTGTAAGGCTAACGGTACGGGTTGTAATGCTAAGGGTACGGGTTGTAAGGCTAAGGGTACGGGTTGTAAGGATATGGGTTGTAAGGCTAACGGTACGGGTTGTAAGGCTAAGGGTACGGGTTGTAAGGCTAAGGGTACGGGTTGTAAGGCTAAAGGTACGGGTTGTAAGGCTAAGGGTACGGGTTGTAAGGCTAAGGGTACAGGTTGTAAGGCTAAGGGTACGGGTTGTAAGGCTAAGGGTACGGGTTGTAAGGCTAACGGTACGGGTTGTAAGGCTAACGGTACGGGTTGTAAGGCTAACGGTACGGGTTGTAATGCTAAGGGTACGGGTTGTAAGGCTAAGGGTACGGGTTGTAAGGATATGGGTTGTAAGGCTAACGGTACGGGTTGTAAGGCTAAGGGTACGGGTTGTAAGGCTAAGGGTACGGGTTGTAAGGCTAAGGGTACGGGTTGTAAGGCTAAGGGTACGGGTTGTAAGGCTAAGGGTACGGGTTGTAAGGCTAAGGGTACGGGTTGTAAGGCTAACGGTACGGGTTGTAAGGCTAAGGGTACGGGTTGTAATGCTAAGGGTACGGGTTGTAAGGCTAACGGTACGGGTTGTAAGGCTAAGGGTACGGGTTGTAAGGCTAAGGGTACGGGTTGTAATGCTAACGGTACGGGTTGTAATGCTAAGGGTACGGGTTGTAAGGCTAACGGTACGGGTTGTAAGGCTAACGGTACGGGTTGTAAGGCTAAGGGTACGGGTTGTAATGCTAACGGTACGGGTTGTAATGCTAAGGGTACGGGTTGTAATGCTAACGGTACGGGTTGTAATGCTAAGGGTACGGGTTGTAAGGCTAACGGTACGGGTTGTAAGGCTAACGGTACGGGTTGTAAGGCTAACGGTACGGGTTGTAATGCTAAGGGTACGGGTTGTAATGCTAACGGTACGGGTTGAAAGGCTAAGGGTACGGGTTGTAATGCTAAGGGTACTGGTTGTAAGGCTAACGGTACGGGTTGTAATGCTAAGGGTACGGGTTGTAAGGCTAACGGTACGGGTTGTAAGGCTAACGGTACGGGTTGTAAGGCTAAGGGTACGGGTTGTAAGGCTAACGGTACGGGTTGTAATGCTAAGGGTACGGGTTGTAAGGCTAAGGGTACGGGTTGTAAGGCTAAGGGTACGGGTTGTAATGCTAAGGGTACGGGTTGTAAGGCTAATGGTACGGGTTGTAAGGGTACGGGTTGTAAGGCTAACGGTACGGGTTGTAAGGCTAACGGTACGGGTTGTAAGGCTAACGGTACGGGTTGTAAGGCTAAGGGTACGGGTTGTAAGGCTAAGGGTACGGGTTGTAAGGCTAAGGGTACGGGTTGTAAGGCTAAGGGTACGGGTTGTAAGGCTAACGGTACGGGTTGTAAGGCTAACGGTACGGGTTGTAAGGCTAAGGGTACGGGTTGTAAGGCTAAGGGTACGGGTTGTAAGGGTACGGGTTGTAAGGCTAAGGGTACGGGTTGTAAGGCTAACGGTACGGGTTGTAAGGCTAACGGTACGGGTTGTAAGGCTAACGGTACGGGTTGTAATGCTAAGGGTACGGGTTGTAAGGCTAACGGTACGGGTTGTAATGCTAAGGGTACGGATTGTAAGGCTAACGGTACGGGTTGTAAGGCTAACGGTACGGGTTGTAAGGCTA
>OZ025239.1:68893669-68928669 GCA_964019155.1 Osedax fenrisi | reverse complement strand
AATACCTATAAATGGGCGTATCTATTTACCACGTGGTGTGTTATCAAATATCACTTTATCGTCTGCGATATCAAATTACAAATTACTGCTTTATGATTTACATTATAATAATATAAGTGTGTATTGTATACGTAGAGTTATATCACGTGTTTTATTATCATTATGTTTATCACTATTATTATTGTATTTTTTTAAATATGTATTTTTTTAAATTGAATTATTAAAACATTTGTTATGAGTGAATATTACTAAATTTCTAAATTAAAATTGCAAGCGTCACGTTTCATCTTATTATTAATTAATGTACAACATATTAACTTGTTCTTCTAAATAGTAATTAACTGAAGATGCTTATTTAATAAATGGTCATGTGAAACATATGATTTTCGAAATAAACTATAAAATTAACTATAAGTATAGCACTTAAGTGCTATAAATAAGAATTTATAAACATAAGTATAAATATAATCTTAAGATTAAAAAAATAATGATTTATATTCTAAATATTAAAATATTTACTAACTCTAATAATTAGGCTTACATTTTAGATTATAATATCAAAATTATATTTACGATTAAAAAATTATAAAATTTAACAAAGATAAAGTTTTTGATCTAAATATAGAGTTCGCTACAACGTAAATGTATAGACAACGAAAACAATCATTTGCTCACTACGAACATGCAGTGTAGTGCTCTCCCTATACGCTGCCCACATATAGAGGTATGCCACCTGTCATCACTACACACCGAAGTAGGCCACGCCGATATAGCTGACATTTTAAAAGTAAGGGCGTATCTTTGACGCACCACCACTTTTACACTACTTGATCACTTTATATACAACTTTCAGAATGTATTTACGATAAGAGTATATTCATTTGTAATAAAATATCTAAAATATATTACCTGTAACTGTTATGTCATTTCTTGAATTGTTACTATTTTACAAATTAGTCATTTGTAGATCCAATTATCGTGGTATTAAAATACCATATATGGTATAAAACCCAAACCTCTCAGTAGTAGGTATCCTATACGTATAACCTATACGTACTGTAGTACATGCCTAAACAATTGCCAGCATACATAATCAAATCTATTGAATATATAATACAAATAATTTGATATCATCAAATAACACCCCTACCCATAACTATGGAATAAAATTCTTCACATTATCCCTCATTAGATATTATGTAACACATTATAGTAAAACTAAACAGATAATTAATCGATCTCAGCTAACTTACACTATGCTAAAGTACACTTAAATTTACTGAAACACTTATACTGAAACGCATTTCTAAACTGTTTATTTTAAATGGGTATCCCCTACCAGTATTTCCGGAAATAATGTTCGGAAATGTTGTCTAGAAAGCGATTTTCTATCAAGTTGTAGTCGTATATATATAGATCTATGGCTCAGTGGGATAACCAAAACCTAGTAAGTCAGAGGTCCCAGCGTCGACTCAAGACAGTGTTTGTTTTTCTCTTGTGTTTATCAAGAACTTAAAAATGATAAATCAAAACACAAGAAAAAAAGGTAAAAATGTGTATTGTATACAATATATTGTACTCGCAGTTATTTATAACATGTATAAGTATATGACTTCTTAATGAGTCCATTTGTATCCGCTATTTGTATTGTATTCAATATATATATATATATTTGTAATTTCAATAACTAAATATTATTATTATTATTATATATATATATTTAATATATGTGGGAGTGCAGTTATATTTCCCATAATTAAATATGGACGTTTAGTTTATGAATTAGAAATAAATCAATGAATGCATTCATTTTTTTACGTGAATGAAACCTGAAATATAGGACATCTATGTTTTAATGGTCTCTAAATATATATATATATGTGTCAATTATTATAATATTACTTATACTTATATGAATAATTAATTATAATTATAAATATAATGGTCATGCTAATGAAATGCTATGTCTATCTTTCTAAATATTATTTATATTTTAAATATACAATTTACAATTGTACTTAAAATAATAGTAATACAGTTAATAAATAGTATTAATAATAGATAATTTATATGATGTCTACCTATATTTACTTTATTTATAATATAAACAATAGCAATATTAATAATAATATCTGTTATAAAGAATAATACTACACTTATTACAATTATTAAACGTTTGAACAAGAAGTTATACACATTAAAAATGGTAAAATGTTAAATATAAAAATTAAATTTACGATGAACTTTGTTCGTGGGTGTAAACAACTATAATTATTGACCTTTAAACTATTGTGAATAATAACAATGACATTTCTAATAGGTGTCGGATAAGTGGTCATTCTAAAATTCTAGTTTTAATTTTTCACTCTAATCAAGGAAGAGAACCAGGGTGTAATTCTATGATTTGTGATACTAAGGTCGAACAGTGTACGACGTACACACCTACAGCTATAGTATATATATAGATACAACTATAGGCTATGGATATGGCTGTAGTATAATACCATAGCATGTGTAGTATGTGATATGCTCACTAATTGTATAACTATATATAGAGTACGTCATACTATAGTATGTAATACATACTATGTATATATATATATAAAGTGAACTCATGCATTCGTAGTATACTATTAGGTACATATTGGATAGAATAGGTGTGGTAGTGGTGGTATACCACTACTATAGTAGTGGGGGTGGTCAGAACAGTATACTGTAGTAGTAGTAATAGTAGTAATGTGGGTACGAGTTTGAGTGCGTGTGTGGATAGGTAGTAGTATACTAACGGGTAAAGGCGGCCATTGTAGTGTGTTGCAGTGTGTACTATTAGTAGTAGTAGTAGTAGTTATGAAGAGAATACCTGTGTAAAAATGGCGTCTTCATTAGCATGAAACCACGAGTGGGAGACACGTGCGTACGCGCGTTTATGCGAGCGCGTGGGCGTGGGTGTGGGCGTCCTTATCACGTGATAGCATCCTCCTCGGTCACGTGGTCTACCGTTACGTAATAGGCGCGTGATAGGCGCGTCGCGATGGCGCGTGAAACGATCGCCGCGAAATGGGGAATATGTCCTCGAGTAATTAAGAGCTAAATTCAATGTCCTTATTTCAAATTATGTTTCTCGCCGCCCGTTAATCGAAGGGCTACGGCTATAAGGTTGACCGGTACTGGCTAGAATGCTAGTACCCTGCAGTTTAGTACATACGTGTTTATAGAGTATACACGGTATACAGTGTATACTATATTCTATATACACTGTATACAGTGCATGGACATTGTAAATGTGACATCATAAATGTAACATTTTACACTGTACAATGTAGGGTACAATGTACACTGAGTGTACATTGTATCATGTAGTTCAGAGCAGTATATGTCAAGGTATGCCAGGGTACATATCCTATACCAGAATACGATATGCATTTTGTATACTTTATACATCTACATATATATGTATACATAATACTTATATTCTGTTAATGCGATCTATAGACTATTACTATAGTAATATGAACATCATATATATATATGTGTGTGTGTATATATATATATGTGTGTATATATGTGTGTGTATGTGTGTGTGTGTGTGTGTGTGTGTGTGTGTGTGTGCAATGTTAGTATGTGTGAGTATGTGTTATCAATTGTATATGAATGTGTTTAATAGTATTTTAACTAATATTAACTGTGATTATATAATATATATATGTATATGTATATATAGTCCATGGTATTTGGTATATATAACATAGTTATACATATAGGTACTAGACTGTAGTATACCATAGTATACTAAGTAGTAAATAGTATATAAAACCTTGGTCTACTAAATACGAGTGATTTATCATTGTAATCGATTATTTAACGAGAACCTTGATCTCTAAACGGAAGGACATGCGCCTTGAGATGTCAAGGTCGTTACAACCATTACCGCGCGCCGCACGTGATTAACTACACGCGTGATAGACACGTGATTTAAGTTAAATTAAACCCGAGATCAATGATTTAGCTATTTAACGTCACGACCTACATACGGGATACGTGACCTACATTTAGGTCAGCCCTACAACAACTGCGCGGTACTACGTGACCTAGAGAGCATCTTCTCGCCGTTGATATGGTGCCTATTACTAGGGAGCCCCCACTACGGGCCGGAAGGTTTGACCGGATGTAGTTATCGTAGTGAAGATGGGCAGCGATTATTGCCGCAAAGTCAATTATCATCGAGGCGCTCGCCTCCATAGCGAGCTAGTGGTATTGATGCAGCAGCAGCAGCGGCAGCAGTAGTAGCCGTGTTATAGCGTACACAGCTATACCATGGTATAGTGATAATAGAGGCGTATACGTGGGGTTTAACGATATTAGATGGGTATATGTGAGGTGTAACGAAAATATAGGTGTATATGAGGTATAGCGATAATATAGTGTGAACGTGGGGTTTTAACAATAATAGAGTGTGAACGTGGGGTTTTAACAATAATAGAGTGTGAACGTGGGGTTTAACAATAATAGAGTGTGACGATGGGTTTAACAATAATAGAGTGTGAACGTGGGGTTTAACAATAATAGAGTGTGAACGTGGGGTTTAACAATAATAGAGTGTGAACGTGGGGTTTAACAATAATATAGTGTGAACGTGGGGTTTAACAATAATATAGTGTGAACGTGGGGTTTTAACAATAATAGAGTGTGAACGTGGGGTTTAACAATAATAGAGTGTGAACGTGGGGTTTAACAATAATAGAGTGTGAACGTGAGGTTTAACAATAATATAGGTGTATATGAGGTATAGCGATAATATAGTGTGAACGTGGGGTTTAACAATAATAGAGTGTGAACGTGGGGTTTAACAATAATATAGTGTGAACGTGGGGTTTAACAATAATATAGTGTGAACGTGGGGTTTTAACAATAATAGAGTGTGAACGTGGGGTTTAACAATAATAGAGTGTGAACGTGGGGTTTAACAATAATAGAGTGTGAACGATGGGTTTAACAATAATAGAGTGTGAACGTGGGGTTTAACAATAATAGAGTGTGAACGTGGGGTTTAACAATAATAGAGTGTGAACGTGGGGTTTAACAATAATATAGTGTGAACGTGGGGTTTAACAATAATATAGTGTGAACGTGGGGTTTTAACAATAATAGAGTGTGAACGTGGGGTTTAACAATAATAGAGTGTGAACGTGGGGTTTAACAATAATAGAGTGTGAACGTGGGGTTTAACAATAATAGAGTGTGAACGTGGGGTTTAACAATAATAGAGTGTGAACGTGGGGTTTAACAATAATATAGTGTGAACGTGGGGTTTAACAATAATGGAGTGTGAACGTGGGGTTTAACAATAATAGAGTGTGAACGTGGGGTTTAACAATAATATAGTGTGAACGTGGGGTTTAACAATAATATAGTGTGAACGTGGGGTTTAACAATAATAGAGTGTGAACGTGGGGTTTAACAATAATAGAGTGTGAACGTGGGGTTTAACAATAATAGAGTGTGAACGTGGGGTTTAACAATAATAGAGTGTGAACGTGAGGTCTAACAATAATAGAGTGTGAACGTGGGGTTTAACAATAATAGAGTGTGAACGTGGGGTTTAACAATAATAGAGTGTGAACGTGGGGTTTAACAATAATAGAGTTTGAACGTGGGGTTTAACAATAATAGAGTGTGAACGTGGGGTTTAATAATAATAGAGTGTGAACGTGGGTTTTAACAATAATAGAGTGTGAACGTGGGGTTTTAACAATAATATAGCGTGAACGTGGGGTTTAACAATAATAGAGTGTATACGTGGGGTTTAACAATAATATAGTGTGAACGTGGGGTTTAACAATAATAGAGTGTGAACGTGGGGTTTAACAATAATAGAGTGTGAACGTGAGGTTTAACAATAATATAGTGTGAACGTGGGGTTTAACAATAATAGAGTGTGAACGTGAGTGTTAACAATAATAGAGTGTGAACGTATTCTACGTGTGTTTCTACTTAGTCATCAATTACTTTGAGTTGTTCCTATTGGGTATACCCTCTTTATAATGATGATGATGATGATGATGATGATGATGAATAATGGTTTATTATTACCTAACAATGCCAGTAAACTAGTTTATGTAGGCCCCTTCGATCATGCGGGAATAAAATAATAATACAATAAAAACAAAATAATAATGTATTGGTGTAACGATATTTTCCGATAACAATTAGATAATAATAATAATACGATCGTAACATCGATGAAGATAGAACTAGATAAAAACAACATGTTATAATATTAGTTATGTATGTTTTAAATGTGAAGCGATTGGCGTGTTTACTTAGTAAAACATCGTATATGATGTCGACATTACAAATATCACGTTACAATTGTAACTTTAGGCTAATTATAATTATATACGGCAGGGTATTTTAGTATATGACACTGGCAAAACTTTCTATGTTATATTTTTTAAATTATATAATAGAAGTTACATTGTAAATACTATAATTTTTATAAATTATATTTGATTTATAATTTATTAGATAATATATATATATTTATTATGAATCGGATATATTTCCTATAAAAATGGTATTCGCCAAGATGGGTACTCTCAGCATTTCTATTAAATATATATATATATATATATATATATATATATATTTCTTTAAAATACTCCTATAATTAGTGAACTGTATACAATCAAGCAGAATATTTTTCAAATAGTAATGTAATAAATAGTATTTGTTATTCTGATGATGATACAATACTTTGTACATAGTCATCTAGAGTTTGATAGTATGAAACTTTATAACATACCCAATAGTACATAACATACCTAATATTAACAAATCCGTAATCTTAAATAAATCCTTATTATTAATTATTGTTTTTTTAAACCCAATACAGCATATACTTTATAAGTGCTAGGTTATTAAATGCTAGTAGGTCATATACCAACTATAGTAGGTCATATGTATATATATATATACGGCACATTTGATATACGATAACACGATGAGTTTTTAATGATATATTATATATATATCGTATTATAAAAATGTTATATGCTACTGTTATTTATTATGCGAGATAATTGTACCCATTGCAATAAATCTATCAAAATGATTTTATTCAAAATTAGTGTGCAAATATAACTTTGTAGAATTTGGAACCAATCAAATAGGCAAATATTTGTCTAAGGAAATTAGAAAATCTTTGAAATAAGTTTGCATGGAAAAGATAAAAATAGTATATAATAGATCATATCGCATAATAATGACATGTACCACGGAATAGGGCATTCAGTTTTTAGTAACGATACTGTTGATGATGTAATAGTTAACCATAATGTATTACGGTGACTCATACTGTAATATATATTACGTAACAAGGTAAGGTACGTATACGTGCATATTATTGTAGTCTATGGTGTATGTATAATATTATATTATTGATATATAATACGTAAATATCATTAGTCATGCGAATTACACCTTCTTAGCATTATTAATTCATTAATTAGTGTTTACACTAGATTATCATATATGATTATATAATGAGTGCATATTATTGTATTCTATAGTTATATATATAATATATATATATATATATATATATATATATATATAACTATAGAATACACTACGATAGCCAACGCTCTAAGTATGGTAATATCGGCAGCCTCGATACGCTACTGCTATATTATACAGGCTGTTTAAGGGCCGCTGGTACCTAACGCCGGTTGAAGGTAACGAGGACCGACTGAGATGTTACGTCAGAGGTGTTACGTCAGAGAGGGTGTACAGTGTACACGTAACCTACTAATAATGTTACGTAACCAGGGGCTAATTATTCTGGGAACATATATTACCGTATACGGATTACCCTATAGGTCAATATTTACATTACCGAGATAGCTAAGAATTTTCCTAGGATACTATTTAACATTACTTAGATAACTAAGGATTATCCTAGGACAATATTTCACATTACGGTGATAGCTAAGGATTATCCTAGGACACTATTTAACATTACAGAGATAGCTAAGGATTATCCTAGGACAATGTTTAAAATTACGGGGATAGCTAAGGATTATATTAGGACAATATTTAACATTACGGGGATAGCTAAGGATTATATTAGGACACTATTTAATATTACAGAGATAGCTAAGGATTATCCTGAGACAATATTTAACATTACGGAGATAACTAAAGATTACCCTAGGAAAATATTTCACATTACGATTATAGCTAAAGATTATATTAGGACACTATTTAACATTACGGAGATATCTAAGGATAATCCTAGGACAATATTTAACATTACGGAGATAACTAAGGATTATCCTAGGACACTATTTAACATTACAGAGATAGCTAAGGATTATCCTAGGACAATTTTAACATTACGGGGATAGCTAAGGATTATATTAGGACAATATTTAACATTACGGGGATAGCTAAGGATTATATTAGGACACTATTTAACATTACAGAGATAGCTAAGGATTATCCTGAGACAATATTTAACATTACGGAGATAACTAAAGATTACCCTAGGAAAATATTTCACATTACGATTATAGCTAAAGATTATATTAGGACACTATTTAACATTACGGAGATAGCTAAGGATAATCCTAGGACAATATTTAACATTACGGGGATAGCTAAGGATTATATTAGGACAATATTTAATATTACGGGGATAGCTAAGGATTATATTAGGACACTATTTAACATTACAGAGATAGCTAAGGATTATCCTGAGACAATATTTAACATTACGGAGATAACTAAGGATTATCCTAGGACAATATTTCACATTACGGTGATAACTAAAGATTATATTAGGACACTATTTAACATTACAGAGATAGCTAAGGATTATCCTGGAACAATGTTTAACATTACGGAGATAGCTAAGGATTATCCTAGGACAATATTTAACATTACGGGGATAGCTAAGGATTATATTAGGACAATATTTAACATTACGGGGATAGCTAAGGATGATATTAGGACAATATTTAACATTACGGGGATAGCTAAGGATTATATTAGGACACTATTTAACATTACAGAGATAGCTAAGGATTATCCTAGGACAATTTTTAACATTACGGGTATAGCTAAGGATTATATTAGGACAATATTTAATATTACGGGGATAGCTAAGGATTATATTAGGACACTATTTAACATTACAGAGATAGCTAAGGATTATCCTGAGACAATATTTAACATTACGGAGATAACTAAGGATTATCCTAGGACAATATTTCACATTACGGTGATAGCTAAAGATTATATTAGGACACTATTTAACATTACAGAGATAGCTAAGGATTATCCTGGAACAATGTTTAACATTACGGAGATAGCTAAGGATTATCCTAGGACAATATTTAACATTACGGGGATAGCTAAGGATGATATTAGGACACTATTTAACATTACGGAGATATCTAAGGATGATATTAGGACAATATTTAACATTACGAGGATAGCTAAGGATTATATTAGGACACTATTTAACATTACGGAGATAGCTAAGGATAACTCATCTATAGATGATGCAGACACCCGATATCCTGCAATTCAAGGTTAACAACTAAATGATAAACTTTATTCACTTAAATTATTATAATATAAAACGTACCAATAGAAAACGTTCAATTAATAATGTGATATATTATAGATAATTCAATGGATTGAATTTAACTGTAGAAATAATCCTTTTTAAAAACTTAACCCGAAGAACTAAATTATCCCAAAAATCCCAATCGATTTAGTAACTAGTATTCAGTGTTACATAATAGTATATTGTTGTCCACTGCCAATTGTGTTTGTCCTCGCTAACTTCTACCAGTGATAGGACAATTCGGTTCTCTTATGAATCGGCAAACTTGTTTTATTTAGGCAATATTGATGTTATCGTATTGCAATACGGACCGGGTTCGTCCCGCCCCCTGGTGTTTAACATGTATACATTTTGAATGTGTACATTGAAACTTATATATATACGTTTCAAATTGTAAATGAATTCAAAAACCTGGTGTCCTTGTCTCTATATATTATAATAAAAAGGAAATACAACACCGACAATCATGATGTAGGACAAATCATGGAATGTAAATGATCAAAAATATGGATTGAAATGTAAACCAAGTGCAACTTCTCGTCGAAGCGCATATCGCCTAGCCTAGGGTAAACGAACGCTATCGGCTGCTTGAGCCAACTTGACCGGATATGACAGATGTACACGACGTGTCCGGTAATTAGTCATTAACTGATAAATATGTACCTGGTTCGGGGCTTACATTATTGTAGGACGTGATTACCAAGACATTAATACCTACAGCCGGTGACATTATTACCTACCAGCAGCGAAGTATAATCAATGCATTAATATCATGTATAATGTGAGTGCACTATAAGTAGTGTATACAGCAGTGTATACATGATGTACTAATATCAAGTATATACACTGTATATATATACCATGGTAGGTACGTATAATATCACATGCGTGTATACTAAGTGGCACGTATTAAATCAGTGGTTATTACTGAACAACTGGCGTTATATATAACCGTCATACGATTGTGTGGCGTAGTGACGAGGTCTTACGTAACTATGCGTACTGGCATGCGCATGCGCGTATGTGTGTGCGTATGTGTGTGCGTGTGTGTGCTTATGTGTGTGCGTATGTGTGTACGTATGTGTGTGTGAGCGCGCGCCGTACACGATTATAATAATATAGTTATCTATAGAAAAGATGTCATATTATTTTCAATCCCTTCAAGCCTTTCAAGTCCTTCGGGAGAAATAAAACCATAATTGTAATGTAAACAACGCGAGAAAATAGAAGGCATGAACAATATATTCTAATAAATAATAATGATTATTATTTATTGTTATTATATCGTATGGTTGTGTAAGTATAACGATGTGTAGGTATACCGATGTTCTACGTATAGCGTAGTGTCTATATTAGAGGTTCGCTATACGCGGCGAGAACCCACTGCGATGAGTAATAGGTATACAGAGATGACGTCATGCACGAGATGACGTCACGCACGAGATGACGTCTCCATCAATCATCTCTCACTTTCGCAAACTAAAGTTGTGGTTTGAAATGTTCGCGAAATGTATTCGCGCTATCCATACCTCCTACGTAAACCTCTGTGTGTATATATATATATATATATATATATATATATATATATATATATATATATATATATATATAAACCTACGTATACATATCAGTATACATATTTCAGTATAAGTTGTTATATAATGTTGTTATTCTATTATTAATATTATTAGTATTAGTATTAATAAAATCATTAGTATTAGTATTAATATTACTGATATTGATTGATAATTCTAATTAATGTAAGCAAATATATAGTAGAAATATATAATCGAAAGTATAAATATTTATTAACGATATTATTATTATTATTATTAATAATAAAAATTATTATTATTATTATTGATAATACAAATTATCATTAGTATTATTATTAATAACAAATATGAATATCACTATTACGATTGCGATGACCTATACGTACCTCTGGTGGGCTGGTATCAGCGATGTACGAACGTACGTGTGTTCGTGTGCGTGTGTGCGCGTGTGATCTGATACCGCACACCTCGTACGTAATATAACGTATCGTGACGTAACACTACGCTATCGTGCATCGCGTTAACATGGTCTATAGGATACGTGTGTGTACGCGTATGTGTGCGCGCGCTCGTGTGTGTGTGCGCGTGTGCGCTAACCGTGTGTGGGGCTGAAGTTATTGGTCGGAGCGCCGGTACACGGAGGGAATTCTAAAATAAATCAATATTCGAGAGAATGTTCGAGAACGATGTTTACAAACAATTCGGATTTGTTTATCGCTTTTTTAAATATTTCATTTTATAATTTCGATATTATATTTTATTTTCGTATAAATATTGTTACAAAACCTTACTCTTGTCTAATATATATTATATATATATATATAATACTTCTAGATTCTAGTAAATAATACTAGATATAATACGTCATAAATACACCTATGATTCACTAAGTGACCTTAGTGCACTGCGTATCTCATTAACACCTATTTAATAATGTATATTTGCTCTAATCACATTGATTTATAAATAACACAATTATCATGTATATCTCTATAGAGATCATTATAATATTAAATACACAATTATATATATAGGTACATATAGGTTGTCATTGATACTAAACAGTTGTGTACCATATATATATATATATATATATATATATATATATATATATATATATACATATATATATTAAATTACGTAAATCTTATAATTCACTTTATCAACGGATACGAAATTCTCGTAATTCGCTAATTGTTCAACTGTATTATTATAATGTCTTGTGCCATTCGCAACTATTTACCTTATGGTATAAATCTGTATTTAGATAATACTTTATATTTCGTTTTCGTTTAATTATTGTTCGTCTTAATTATTGTATACTCTATGGGCCTCTGTTATGCATGTCTGATTCAAATTAAATAAATATATATATAAATATATATATATATATATATATATATATATATATATATATATATATATATATATATATATATATATATATAGTATGTTATCATTCGTACGTGTTCTCTCTATAACATGATTCATTATAAGTGAGCGTCGTTAAACTAAGTTCACTAAGTTCATCCTAAACCTTAGTAAGTGTTCGGTGTCAATAAGTCACGTGTAACTAAGTCACGTGCCCGACATTGATTGTATTACGTACACACGAGTTGTACTTGTTTAGTGTACGTCGATTAAGAATGTATCCGGTTTCAAATGAATTCGTTAGATTTTTTTTAAGTTATATTTTAAATAATATACTTATAAGTACAGTTAGAGAACGATTATAATCGATAATAATTATTTATATTAATATAATGTATATATATAGACATGTAATATCTATAGACAGCGGTAGTATTAGCGTATTTAACGAGAACACGTGTATATGTATAATAACGGATCGTAATAAGGGTCGCCGTATTCAATAGGTACTACGTATATTATGTATACAAAGTACACCGTTTCTAGGGGTACAACTACGAGGGCATGTGTCCTACCCTTATTAACTGCACCGATAGTAATCAATTATAATATTATAAGCCGATGTATTCGTTATAACGTATGTAACGAATACCGAACGTTGTTGTTACGCCTATTCATATTATAACTTACATGATATAAGTATATATAGCATGCATAGGCTATGCAGCATAGCATGCATATAATTAAAATAACATATTAAAGTATACCTACAGCAGTTATAAAACGCGATGACATTTGACCTTGTTCAGAAAATACCGATTTGTCCTGCGAGCAATTCCCGCAACATCATCATATCATTACTATTGTATTGAACAATATCATTAGAACATCGTACAAATATCATCATTGAATACAATTATTATTTCTTTATTTTATTTAAACGAGGTTTATAGACTCCATAAATAATAATATATCTATTAGGCATCTTAACAATATTATAAGCCTTTGTATAAGGGTTATAACTTATAGGTAATTGTTAACTCTTTTCTTTAAAATATATATATATACATGTATATATATATATATATATAATATATACCTATGTATAATACTATATAAACCTACTATAATGTATATAGACATACTATATCATCTGGAAATACGCTACATCGATGAGTTTCTGCAATTTAGAATGATACTACCAAAGCGATTTTGATGGAAGGCACAACCAATTTGAATTATTAGAAAGGAAGGAGGCTTCTAATCGTTAGCATTTAATCTTTAGCATTGTCTTCAATAAATGGGTTCATTGTAGTATAAAGCTATGTGCGTTATATACATAATATAATTAAATGGGAGACACTTGAGAGATGTCATCAAATTAGTTATTGAGTTATGGAAACACGTGGTATCATGAAAAGACATATCACGTGCTAAATGTCAGTACTGAATGTTTCTAGATTTTTAAAAACCGTCAAATATAACTATTATTAAAGAAGTAGATCAATATGTCAAACATTAACAACTAGACAGTGTATTAGTCGAATGAAAAGATACTTGTTTTCTAATCGATCGAATATTGCGAAGATGGAAATTAGCAGAACGAATGAAATTAGAAATATGAGATGAATAATTTAGAAATGAATTAAATGTAAGACACACTATTCGTATTTGATAATAATATGGAATGGCATTGTGAAGTAGATGATAAATTAATTTATAATTATTTATCATAATTATGAAGGAAGTAGAAGTAGGATAATAACTATTGAAATGTATATATATATATATATATATATATATATATATATTAAGAGATAGAGAATAACCTGAGAACCATTATTTAAGTGCATTCAGTTAATACATCAGACACACCTTTAGGCAACGTTCTTTTAAACCCCACCGGACCATTAAAATAAGTATTCAGATCATATTTAAAAATGATCTAATTATGTATAAAATAATGATTTCCATTACTATATAGTAATGGAATTCTAGTGTATCTATGTCATAATGAAATCTATCGTATAACATTCATATGAAATACGCATCGATTAAACAAACTATAATGCAGCTTATATATGCAGTATGGTTTTAGTTTATATATGGGATTTTTAATGAAAAATAACATAAAATGAATTGACAAAATCAATGTCGATGATTGTTGTATTATTTAATTTATTATATCAACACTTTTAAACATTATACTAATGTGATTCTGTAGATTTTCTATTTATAAAAAATATTGATTTTTTATTAATAAATTATCAGATTTAAAAAAATGAATCACACATTTAGAAATAATAGACATTAGTTACCTACTCGTGGTATTATCGTTAGTACCCAGTAAGTAAAGTAAGCAAAGTTCGTAATCAGATCACAATCCAGCAAGCAATCAGATGACTAGCATGGGGCTATACATGTATTGATTACGATCACATATTACAATTCGATTACAATCATTGATATTCATTCGATTACGAACATTAGGATTTATATAAATACCTATATCTATTATTATCTTCCATATTTGATTACCAACTCTCTTTAATGTAACTCTTATTATATTGTCGAACCACTGGTGTTACTTCATACTTCAAATGCAGACGAGTTTATTTCGTTATTAACTTTCCTTACATTTTAGACTCTATTACATTGTATTTAATCAGTTACATTTATTCCTAACATCATTGAATTATAATTACCACTGCAGTGAAAAAAAATACCATGGTATTTTTTAATTTACCAGTAGGTTGATTATCACCTATCATAATTTGTCTATTGATTGATTGATTGATATTTTATTTAAGAAAATATATAGACGAAATATATAATAGAAAGTAGGATAAAGAATAAATCCTGTAAAGAATAAATATTGTCTAACACACGTTGAAATAAACAAAAAAATTAAAGAAATTAAAATGCTTTACTGCAGTAGATGTACATGTAGATATAAATGAAAAATAAACGAAAATAGAAATAAAATACACTATATTGTTAAAGGGCATCGAAATATTCTATTTCAATGTTACATATATTGAATTATTCTTAACTTCATAGTATATGTAATAAATCCTAATATTTCTAATATTATATAAAAATTCTATGAAGTCTTATTTTTCAAATTATTTCAAATTATGTTTTACAAAATTGATGAAATATTCGAATATCACTCCCGTACGGCGTACGGCGTACGCTCCCTTACGCATACAACTGCTTTATACCACTTGTATAGCTATTGATATATATGTATACATAATAATTTCATAACTTTCTTGCATGTCAAATACCTTAACATTAGTTATTTCAGCCAAGTTTAATATATTATATTACGTCAAAAAATATTGCTGATTATTCACAAAATCACTTTATCACCTATATATCATACCAATGCACCGATACATCTATTAATCTGATGTTGAGTTATAACTCATAATATATATTATGTGGTCATTAGATAATACAAGTCCATGTTATTTAATCCTACTTTATTTATCGGATGCCCTCGAATCTCTAAATCTTCACATTATTTCGTTTCGGTTACGTAAATCGTTAGTAATGGTCAAATAAACAACTGGTTCATGTAATTTTGTTTAGCTAGATCTTATTATTAAAATTAAACTATTCGCTGTCCGGTTTCTTGTTCACTGCTATAGTTGTCTGTAAGGGTCAGTCATGTGATCTATTATATTTATAATACACATACTCCATATAAATCAATATTCCTCAAATATACACACCTACAGTGTACGACCTACACTACTATAGCAACTCTGGTGATCAGAAAATATATATATATATATATATATATATATATATATATATATATATATCCTCTCCACCTTCCAGTTACCATTAATATGTTCAAATATCTATGTATAAGTTCATTACTGGACTAACAGAATGATTTTCTTTAAACTCACTTCATTTAAACATTTCCAATACTGATACTCTCTCGATACTTTCTTGTCATAGTTCTCCTCTATCTATCTCCCATAACTGTTTACTATCCCATTAATCAGACTATCTCTTGGTATTACTTTTTATTTATATATTGGTATATTTATGCAAATATATTAACCGCCTGTTTGGCTCAGTTGGCTAAGTCGTCAGACACATAAGCAGTAGGACGCGGGTTCAAGCCCCGTTATGACCATTAAAATAGGTATTAACATACTATTTAGAAGTGATCGTATATAAATTAATGATCAGCTCTCATTAAAACCATGGATACCTTAACATGAGAGCGGCTTCGAATTGACATTAGAGCCATATATAGTTATAAGTGAAAACTTCATAGGTATATAAGTTCCTAGATGGGATGAAAGGACTCCACCAAAATAAAAATAACAATAACAAAAAAAATAGCTAAGAAGATTAGTACTGCTAACTTCTATAATTACGATATCAGAAAGACTCGTCATAATATTAAAGTTAACCTCACTCTCGCGCCTTACTTCATTCCTTGTAGTTTATTAGACTTCGATTCTCGACCTCACCATATCGCAATGCCTTTTTAAGGGTATTTTGTTGGAAATTTACCTCTACTATCATCCCCCCACCCACTTTTAATTATTTCCAAAAAAAATCAGAATTGTTCATAATCAATTATACCATAAGCATATTTATTTATTTATTATAAATCAGTAGATATATTTTATCAGATTACATTTCATATACAATTGAAAACAGAATAATAATTTTTTAAATTCCTCCCCTTCAAATCCTTAAAAAAGGCTGCCCTGACGTAGCAACCTGTCAGATCCACCCTACAGCTGATCAGCCTATTACAACAACCGTATACTCCGAGGATGTGATGTATCAGTATCATATGCTGGAACGCCCCCCCCCCCCCATGTGATATCCACCAAACTACATCACAATATGTGTTTAAACGTAAACCACTGTGTGACTGTCTAGGCTGGATATGACTAACTAGGCTGGATATGACTAACTAGGCTGGATATGACTAACTAGGCTGGATATGACCAACTAGGCTGGATATGACTAACTAGGCTGGTTATGACTAACTATATTTGGTACTACTAAATAGTCTGGATATTACTAACTAGGCTGTTTATGAATAACTATGATGTATAAGAATAAATATGTTGAGTATAGTGACTAGTATTATATTAATCTTTGTGTATAAATAAATACTATTACTACTAGTATGTATACCCGTGGTTATGACTAATTAGGATGAATACTATTAACTAGGCTGGATATGACTAAGTATGAAGGGTATGCGTCACCGTATGACTAACTAGAACGTATGTGTCATATTTATTGTTCTTATTCTAGTCAGTATCCAATAGCAAATTAATATATGGTATATAATATTGATCATAATCAAACACAATCAGAGGAACGTATTTATTATAATACTGTACATTATTAGTTTTTACAAATATAAATACAATTATAATATGATAATGTATATACAACTATATATATATATATATATATATATATAATATATATATTATATAATATATATATATTTCTTCAATCATTTATCACTTAATGTCACCAATATGTTATTTTTATAGCGTCATATGCAATATAAATGATATATATAGCATAATCTAGACTTATCAAATCAATATTAGATTAGAATATTCACAAATTTCGAATGCCGAACAATATAGGTAGACCTATCAATGACAAGTTGCATTTCTAGTAATATATTTGTGAGCGGTGACACTACTAGGCGTATGACCCATACACACATATAGGTATATAGTATATACTATATATATATATATAGGTATATATATATACATTTAGAATGTACATCATACGCCTACGCGTAGTATAAATCAGCTGATTTAACAGTGACAATTACGGTTTATATAAACCGTCATTTTAATCAAATACTCTAGTATATTGCATAGTCTAAAGTATATATATATTATATATATATATAATATATATAAATTACCATTATAATATATATATATATTATCTATATATTCACATTCCATACTACATCCTCTATAATTGTTCATATTAATATTCATGTGTTATTTATGTGCATTTCATTCATAATGTTACTTATCTATATATATATATATATATATATATATATATATTTATTATTATTATTACTATTATTATTATTATTACTATTATGATTATAGATTAATTAATAAGAACATTATTTGTAAATAAATATAATCGAGAGATAATAAATATATAAATAAATATAATACCTATATATAAATATACCGATATATTATATTATACCGATAAAATACGTTATTGAAATAAATAATATATAATTAGAAATTAAAAAATAAATATTATAAATAATTTACAGCTACCGTAATAACAAACGAAAAATAATCGAAAATAGAAAGTATAATATTATTTACATGTTTGTAATCTTATTTGGGTAGGGGAAAGTAACCTAATACGGACACTTTAACAATAAATGGTCTTAACATTGTATGACTCATTATTTTTATTCAAAAATTACAATATATTAATATTATATGATTATAGATATTATTGTGATTTTAAAATTTTATTTAATCTTTTAATTCCGTAGATTACGGGGGTGTCCGTATTCGGTACCCATGTCCGAATACGGACACCCTGTGTTATAATACGGACACCCTATATACACTAGATAAACTATATATCATTGGTGAATCAATCAGACAAATTACAATTACATTATTTATAATTAATTTTATAAACAATTTATTCTAATTTAATTAGTTAATAATTTATTTATTTTTATTATTTTTTTATAAATAATACACTTTAAGTATCTAAATAATAAAAAATTTAGATTTAGCTTTATTGGTGGTATTAATATTATAACGCATACGATTTTTATTAAAATTAGAATATTTCATACGCTGCGCGCTGATTGGTTATAGGGTGTCCGTATTAAGACATATAGAGTATCCGTATTAGGGACTTATATATAAGTCCCTAATACGGACATATATGACCTCTAGATATATGCTTATAACGTAATGAATATTTGATAACAAATATAAATATTATATATATATAATTTTATAATGCTTTATTTTTTAATAATATAGTGTTATATTTTATATCGATACATTTGTATATTCTTGAGAAGGTTTTAAGTAGAATTTTTTTTTCATATATTTAAAAATGTAATAACAAAATCAGTTTATTGGATATATCAGCAATATTTTATATAATTAAAAAATAAAAAATACTTTTTTAGACTATTTATATAATTATGAATATTTTATTCATTCAACATTTTTTTGTAGGATTTATGGTTTCTGAGATACCGAAAGTGTCCGTATTCGGGCACTGTCCGTATTCGGTTATTTTCCCCTATATGATCTCACCTAACCATTAGATGTTCTAGGTGCATCTCCGTGGAAGAGATGTGAACATAGTGGGTCTATAATCATATATATATATATGGACCTGGCTAATCCGATACCTCTTCCCTATTTATTTGATTATTATATTCATCTCGTTGGTTCAGCATCCCAAATATAAACTTTTGTATTGATTGATAATTTATTTAAGCAAATTTGCTATGTGGCCTATTTATATATTTATATATTTATATGTATGCATAAGCCTATTAATAGCCTACATAGTCGAACATATAATCGAAAGTATAAATTACAAATATTAGCTAACGATAACATACGTTATAGAAATATACAAAGAATAATACGAAATTAAAAAATTAAAGAAATTAAAACGTTTTACAGTTACCGTAAAATAAATGAAAAATAATCGAAAGTATAAATAAATTATATAGTAAAAATAAACGAAAACTGATCGAAATAGAAATAAAATATAGCGTAAAATAATCGAAAATATAAATAAAATACAATATTTTGTAAGTGGCATCAAAATATTCAATTTCTACTTTATCTTTATATAATTCTTATTATCTGTGTAACCTGTATTGGTAATATATTATTAGTTATATAGTTTAATCTTTAAAATATAAACTTTAAATATATAAACAGAACATGATCAAAATCAAATAAACCAATACTAGAATGAAACAAATAAATAATGTAATACTTATCAAAATCTATAATAATAGTATACTATTGTGTATACATTATTCATTTTATATTTAATTGTATAATAAATGTGAAACATATATACAAATAGAACACGTTAATAACAAAACAAACCAATAATATTACTAAACAAACAATATAATATTTGAAACATATATACAAAATATATATAAAACAAAAAATATAATACAGACAAAAATAAAGTAATACTCCCCACTTTAAAATCTGCAATAATAATGAATTATTAATTTTATATTATAGTATATTTGAGATATAAAAATTTAAATTAAAAAAAAAAACTATAAGGGAAAATAACCAACATTAACAATACAAAACAAACAAGTAATAATTAAATAATCCTTACGTTATCATCTGTAATAATAATAGCATATATTCTAATTCAGCATTTTAATATATATATATATATATATATATATATATATATATATATATATATATATATATATATATATATATATATATATATACATATATATATATAGTAGGATAATTAACCTATGCATAATACATTATTAATATTGTATAAATTTGAGTATATTTCATATTCCCCTATATATATATATATGGTTCATAGATCAATTAATAGGAATACAGATAATATTTATATAAAAATAGTAATGATATAATAGGTTTTAATTGGTTTAAGTAGTGAATATTGAATCTAAGTATTTTATTTTTAGAATAATTATTAAAAATATACTAATCAAATACATAGATAGGGGAAAGTAACCTAATACGGGCAGTGCCCGAATACGGACACTCTCGGTATCCCAGAAAACATAAATCCTACAAAAAAATGTTTAATGAATAAAACATTCATAATTATATAAATAATCTAAATAAGTATTTTTTTAATTTTAATTATTAAAAATAGAACTGATATATCAAATAAATTAATTATGTTATTACGTTTTTAAATTTATGAAAAAAAATGTCAACTTAAATAAACCTTCTCAAGAATATACAAATGTATCGATATAAAATATAACATAATATTATTAAAAACCAAAGCATTCTAAAAATTATTTATATAATTTCTATATTTGTTATCAAATATTCATTAGTTATAAGTATATATCTAGAGGTCATATAAGTCCCTAATACGGACACTCTGGATGTCTTACTATGGACACCCTATAACCAATCAGCGCGCATCATATGAAATATTCTGATTTTCATAAAAATCACGTACGTTATAATATTAATACCACCAATGAAGCTAAATCTAACATTTTTATTATTTAGATACTTAAAGTGTATTCTTAATTAAAAATAATAAAAATAAATAACTAATTAAATTAGAATAAAGTATTCATAAAATTAATTATAATGTAAGTGTAATTTGTCTGATTGATAATAATATATAGTTTATTTAGTGGTATATATGGTATCCGTATTATAACACAGGGTGTCCGTATTCGGACATGGGTACCGAATACGGACACCCCTGTTATTAAACTACATAGTATTGAAACGACTATACTCTCACTACTCGACGACCTACTGGAATCCTTTGATAATGACTTCCCAACACAACTACTGCTTTTAGACCTCTCTTCGGCATTCTACACCATTAACTTAGACTTACTTATCTACAGACTAAAACTAATTGGACTTGAAGATACTGTACTACTCTGGTTTTCCAATTACATCACTAACAGAACCGACAGTGCTAAAATTAACAAATCAATATCACCCAAACGCAAAATCATCTTTGGAGTACATCAAGGATCGTCCCTCTCCCCTATACTCTTCTGTATTTACATACCTCCCATTAACAAACTAGTTAAATCGTTTCTTTCCGTCAAATACAATATGTATGCAGACGACATTGAAATTCACACCGATTGTCACAAATCATCCAATATTCACCTTCAAGCATGTCTCACTACTATTAATAACTGGTTCATCAATAACTATTTATCACTTAACCCCAATGTGACAGTACTTATGAATTTGTCACCTCAAAATTCCCTTCCCACCACAATATCCCCACAAATGTACCTAGGTCATACCCTAATCCCTCCTTCTACTACATCAAAATATCTTGGCATCGATATCAATAACAAATTAACTTTTAATAAACACATATCAATATTAAAATCTTCCACATTTCACCATTTATTAAATATAAACAAAATACGTCCCTACATAACAACATCCACCGCACTAACTATTACCCAGACATTGATTCTGTCTCGACTACACTACTGTATACCTATAATACTTTCTTCTCACAATAAATACTTTACAAACATCGACCGCTTAACTAACAGATCACTTAGACTAATATACCGACTAAAAAACTGAGTACACTACAAGTATAACTAACCTACGAAAACAACTTAACTGGCCATCCGCAAAAAAAAAATAGCTCAACTTAAATTAATATCCATTCTATATTCCTCCCTACTGACTAAACAACCTGATTACCTTTGTCGACTAATTTCTCTCCATACTGCACCACGCCACCTACGATCCTCTAACTATACGGTCCTGACTGAACCATCCTATCGCCGGAAAAAAAACTTGGAAGGCGTCGCTACTCTGTTTTGACATCCCTCAAAACCATCAATACATCAACGACAAGCTTCAAACATAAACTAAAGAAGTACCTCCTTGTTCACGATATCTGAACCTCAAATATATTCGTTTTCGCCACGTTATACACTTGTCTGTATTTATTATTACATTTATTTATTGTTTTTTATATATTATTGTCACACTATAAGAATTGTATAATTGAATTAGTGTTTAAATAACATCATCATCATCATATATAAGATATATTACTTAATTACAATATTTTTTATTTTGTCACTTCTTATTATCACTTCTATTAGATATGGCATATATATATATATATATATATATATAATATAACTATAACTCTATAACTATAACTATATAACTATCGTTTTATAACTATTTAATAATTAAAATTATAATATATCATAATGAATAGAAAAACCTGTAGTAATAACTCAAACAAATGCTGTTATATTTGTGGTAAGATAACTTGTCCCAAGCACATATATTACGTCATATCCCAATTGTAATGAAAACTTACAACATCTAATTAAATGTAAGCCATGAAATCAATATAAACTATAGCTTGAATACACATGTACAACAGGCCCGTAGCCACGGGGGGGCCTGCGGGGGCAAGGCCCCCCCCCTGAGATCGGCTAGGCCCCCCTGAGATTATGTAGGCCCCATAAACTTGTTTCACATTAGGTTTTTTTCATATAGTATTTAGTAAATACTATTTACTAGATATTCAATTATAATTATATTTTTATTTTATAATTTTATTTATTTTATATTTATTTATTAGAATGTATGTATTTTAGTCATAGACATTATAGTGAGGATCCAATTCAGTATTTATGGTTTTATAAAATATTTTCTAAAATTATGGTAAATATTAAAAATAAATGTTAATAATTTAATTGTAATTAATTAATAGTTACCCTATCATGAGCAAACAACAAAAAACTATTTGGTTTTTGGCAAATTTAATTGATATCCATTTATAGATTATAATACTTTCACAGTAAGTGGTTACTACAATTGGAATTCATCAATGGAAAAAGAAAATGGTTTGATAAATGGTCCCAATATTGTGATTTCTTCTATGAATCGCGTAAAATTCAACTTTTGATTGACTACAGGTTCACTCTCCTAAAAATGTATTCTTTTCAACTTCTCAATGCTAGATCAGTACGAAATAAAGTTGATTTGATTACTCAATTAATTATTGATTATAATTGTTCTATATCTGCTATTATTGAGACTTGGCTAATTATTCATGATTCTGATCTAGCTTCCTAGCTGACCCCTGATGGCTCTAAAGAATAGCTTGCTAATAAGTATACATCACATCGTCGTGTAGCCTAGCTCTGTTATTCTCATCGGAACTTAAGCTTATTTCGTTATCTACCCCATGTTTCTTTTCATATAAAATTATAATCTGTAATATTCAGTTTCCTTAATTATTTAACATTTTAATTATACTTATCTACGGTCCAGTGGACGGCGTCCACCTTCATCTATAGATTCGGCTATAGCCTATGGAGTTTCTTAACTGACCTATCTTATATTTTAGAATCATTCACATTAGTTAACAATGTTATTCTTTGTGATTTTAATATTAAAATTAACAATGAAAATCATGCTTCCTTATCTCTGAAAGAACTTATATTTGTGTATTCCCTGACGCAACATTGTTGCTCTACTACTAACACTAATAGTAATATTATTGATTTTTTTTATATTTAGCTGATTCTAAATTAATTTCATATATCACTCAAAGTTCCCTAATATCTGATCACTTTGCCATATTATTTGATTTGAACTTGCCGATGATACAAATTAATCTAACTCATAGATAGTTTCAGAAAATCTCCTCTATTGATAAACAAATGTGTGTTAAATCTGTATTCCATCAACTTAACAACAGTATATATTCTGATATGTCTACACTTTTTGATTATTTTAATTTGGCATTATCTCATTCGCTTGATATTTTTGTACCCACCCAGCAAACAGTAAGAGCAGCATAATAACAGCATAACAGCAAATGATAGAGCCTCAAATGTTTACATTGTGCTATTATGCTGCTATTAAATGTCTATTATGCTGCTATTATGCTGCTATTAATTTGTAATAATATTATGCTGCTGTTATGCTGCTGTTATGCTGCTATTATGCTGATATTATGCTGCTATTAATTTTAAATGTCTATTATGCTGCTATTATAATAATAGCAGCATAATAGCAGCATAACAGCAGCATAACAGCAGCATAATATCATTACAAATTAATAGCAGCATAATAGCAGCATAATAGACATTTAATAGCAGCATAATAGCACAATGTAAACATTTGAGGCTCTAGCATTTGCTGTTATGCTGCTATTATGCTGCTCTTACTGTTTGCTGGGAAAAATTACTTTTATTAACCGAACTTATTCTAAGTTTCCCTGCTTTAATATTTAGTTTGTTAACCTGCGGCAATTACTTCGTAGACTACAACGTAAATATGCATCCTCTAAACTTGAATCTGATCTTATTGCATTTAAAGTTTTCGATCATTTTTCGAAAAAAACTTCTGACTACAAAATCGTCATACTTTACTGATATGCTCGGTAGTTATTGAATAATTTCTAAGCAAGCTTATAAATGATCTTTTACCTGCTAAGACATCTTACTGACCAAACTGATTAAGTTCTTTGTTCTTTGTTTGCAATTTATTCCAACAACTAATTTAAAGCATTATCAATATACTTCCAAATATTAACTCGGCACGACTCAATATCAATTTAATAGCCACTCAGAATCACTGTTCATGTTTTTCGCTTCCAGCACATGGCATTTGACTCTCTTTGATGACATCCTTGAAAACCAATTCCCCTTTGATCCTATTCCACTCAATCTACTTCGTTCATTATCACCACATTTTATTGGAATTATCGCTGAAATTATTTATAGATCTCTTATAGTATATATTGTTCCACACACAATGAAATATTCATAGATTATTCCGATTTGAAAAAAAAAATTACTCTCGACCAATCTAATTTAGCAAGTTATCGTCCAATATCCCAGTTATCATAAATATATAAGACCTCCAAATGAGTTGTGTCCACTCAACTTATTAATTACATTATGTCCAATTCTATTGTTGATAAATATCAAAGTGCGTATCTTTCTAATCGTAGTACCGAAACTGCCCTTACTTTGATCATTAATGATATTCTCATATATCTTGATAATAAAACCCCATACTATCTCGTACTACTATGCTTATTAGTGCTTTTGATACGTTCAACACAATATTATTTCCATTAGACTTAATGAAATTAGATTACAAGGACAATTCTACAGTTGGTTTATGTATTTTATTTCATCTAGAACATCTTCGGTGAAGATTAACTCCTCGTTGTCTCCTCCTTATTTGTACATACATGGTGTTCCACAATTCTCTGTTATTGGCCCTATATTGTTCATTATTTATATTCTTCCTATAAAATCAATGTTATCAAATATCCTAATATTAACTATCATCTATATGCCGATGATCTTCAGATATATAGCCATTTCATAATTCTAGTGATTCTGGTCTGATTCAAATGTCTATGTTTAATTGTATTACTGATCTCACTCATTGGTTCTCTCATAACTACATTTCCTTAAATATGACTAACTATAATAATATTCTCAAGACTCAGTTCTCCTCTATCAATCACTCATATTAATAATATAACAATTGTTATCCATACTATCTCTTCCAACTTCTCAATCTATAACTATCTTTGGTTTCACTATAACCTCTCACCTAGACTAATCTCCACACATTAATAATATGATACGCACTGCTAACTATTTTCTATATAATATTAGAAAATCTCTTTATAAGCTTACATTTGCCAATAAATGTTAAATTCTCACTAGTAGGTTCTCCCTAAATTATCCCTATTCAGTATACATATATATTGCTGTTCATTATTGTATAATTTACCTGTTAACCTGATGTATAAACTCGAGCGTATTCAATGTCGTGCTATACGTTATTATATCAACTAAACTTTGCATCAATAGTTTCAATATCTGATTTAATGAGATCAATAGGCTGGCTTAAGTTTAGATATATTTGTAAACATAGGTTATTGTGTATTACGTATTACTTATTATTGTGTATTATAAGGCTATATATATATATATAGCCGAAATAGGAAATATGAAATCCGAGGATAATACGCCTCGGATTTCCTGAATATCTAGCTCAATCTATTATTATTCAGAGTTATAATATATCTAGTCGGAAGTGCTACATCATGAAATTGGTGCAAGGCTCAACATATTTGGCCTACTCTAAATTAGCTTTCTTCGTTATTGCTCCGAATAATTTAATATGGAATTCACTGCCATATGATTGTACAACATCGCTTTCATTGTGTAAACGTTAACTGTATGTACATTTTAAATCATTGTAATTCCTCTATTTTCTTATAATTTGTTTTTGTTTTTTTTTTATTATCTAATGACGTCTATAATCACCATGTTTTTTGAAGTCATAATAAACTATATTTTATTTTTTTATTTTATTATATGCATATATATTATGTTTATAGTGTATAATATACACACACATTGTATTCTTATTTATTCTTTATTTTATACTGTTTAATTAACATTGTGCGTCAATATAAGTAATAGAGTATACTAGTATATATACTCTATTTATAAATTACTAGTAGTGATATTATTAGTATACTAGTTTATATTCATTAAATTTTAGTCTTAAAATTCTGTGGGGCCTTGCCCCCCTTGGTATAAATTTCTGGCTACGGGCCTATTTTTTATTTTGTCACTTCTTATTATCACTTCTATTAGATATGGCATATATATATATATATATATATATATATATATATATATATATATATATACATATATATAATATAACTATAACTCTATAACTATAACTATATAACTATAGTTTTATAACTATTTAATAATTAAAATTATAATATATCATAATGAATAGAAAAACCTGTAGTAATAACTCAAACAAATGCTGTTATATTTGTGGTAAGATAACTTGTCCCAAGCACATATATTACGTCATATCTTAATTGTAATGAAAGCTTACAACATCTAATTAAAAGTAAGCCATGAAATCAATATAAGCTATAGCTTGAATACACATGTACAATATAGTGTCGCTTTATAGTTGTAATACGTGAGTTGTGAATTTACATCGCTGGAAAAGTAATAAATTAAAATGTTTGAAATTCGGCATAGGTGATATGGTGGGAAGGCAGAGATCATGTAGGATCAGATTTACTAAAAAATATGACTTCCATTAATATATATTGAGCTTGGAATTATTAACAATGTCATTAAAGATCTTGCTAAATATAGAGATTCAATCCTTGAGATGGCAATTTCCGATGGATAAGCATGGCTAATAAAACATCAGAACTTCTAAATGGACTTCAAATAAGAACATGTATTAACGATAATAACTTGTAGGATTAGACCTATGAGGCCATTACTATAATGCCACATATTGTTATTGTTAATTTTATTCTATTTAGTGTAGTCCTTTCATCTCATCAAGGAATTTAGAAGAAGTTTTCACATATAACCATATGGCTCTAATGTCCCTTCGAATCCGCTCTCATTGTAAGGCATCCATGGTGTTAACGAGAGCCTATCATAACTACAGAATATGCACACATACCAATAGCACCTACACCATTCTCTATAGACCCTCTAGGCATCAAAACTCAGTCCGGGTTATGAAAATATAGTTGATGAATTAGTTAATTATTTAAAATCTTTATAGGCTCACGATACCTATAGGATCACGATTTGCTATAAAAATGCATTATCTTCATTCACATCTATAGATGTCTATAGTTTATAGTCTATAGACTACTTTCCTAGTAATTGTGGTGATTTCAGTGAAGAACAAGGTAGGTATATGGCAGCAATGGAAGATAAGTATCGACGATATCTATAGGACATTAATATAATTGCAGACTACTTTGGTGTATAAAAAGAGATTATTTGAAAAAGAATTATAGTCAACAAAGCTATATACTGTTATAGGTTTATACAAAGCTCAAAATAAGAATACCTAAATAGTATTTTATATAATCATAATACTTTTTTATAATTATACTAAGTATCATTTTATCTATTAGTGTTATTTTATATTTATAATAAACAATTGAATATATTTTGTTAATGAAATTTCGTATATTATATTACCTATATAAACACATGTATTTAATATATGAACTCATATATGACATATATATATATATATGTATATACCACATATGACATATATGTCATATGTTGTATATTTGTAGGTAGGTATTGTAAGTAGGTAAACCTAGGTATAGCTATACCATATAGGTATACATGTAGACATAAGTTATTGTGACTTTACGCATAAAACACTACTCATTGTATTTCCTGAATATCTAGCTGATAGTATCATTATTCAGAAGTCAACAGATCAAGTCTGGAGTGCCCTGTAATGAAATAAGTGCAACGTTGAACATCTCAGGTCGGTGGAATACTACGTGGTAGCTTCCTATAGGGCTGTGCCCCTAAAATCTTACATTCTCTCTACATCTCAGCTTACCGTACCATATCAGATGTATTACATCGCTGTCGTTGATTAAACGCAAAGTATATAATCAAATTACCCTATTCGGTGGCCACTTTAAATCATCGTAATTCTTTCTATTTGTTATTCATTCATTTTTTTATATTTCTTTTTATTTTTTTATTGTATTGTCCTATCTGAATCGCCGCTCATAGTGATCGTGTGTTTGAAGTCAGTGAAATATATCATAAATATATTATTAAATGGAATTTTTTAATTAATTTTTAAATATATATATATATTATATCTATGTTTTAAATAAACATTCTAATATAACATACATTCTATTGAGATATATCCGTGCACCTCCGCTATTAATTAGATTGTCGTATCTAAATTGTTTATATATTTCCACCGATTAAATATAGAGATGCTCTATCATCTACTGTTTTAACTAAGCACATATGTCTTATGTCATATTTATTAGAAAGTACAAATACTAAAATATTCATTTTATTTTTAATACTACGAGCATTGATATTTGTATTTATATATTGTCATCTTTATCGCATATTATATCATACAATAAAAATATATCAATCAAAATGCCCGTCTATATACGCGAGCCTTCATTTGTTTTAGGACATATATGTCACATATATGTCACATATATGTCACATATATGTCACATATATATCAACTAAACAACGCCTAGTTGTATGCATTTATATTAGCTTTATTAAAATACAACATTTATAATATCATATATATTTATAATATCCTACGATAGTAGGTATATATATATCGATATATATATATATATATATATATATATATATATATATATATATATATATATATTGTTATAGATATTATGTAATATTTACATTAAATGAAATTTAATAGTGGGCACGTTTATATTTATATATTCTGAAATGATCTACAATTGTTATAATAGATAATGATTATATTTCATTAGAAAAGTAAATCAATCGTATTATAAACCTACTTATCATTTTTTAAATACACTTTTAATAATACGAATCGTGAGTAACCGATAACTATTTGGGTGACTAGAAAATATAGACATTATATTTCCAATAATAATTTAATAAATTATAATATCATCGTACGATCATCAGCATAATATATATCTATTACACAATATTAGGCATAATCCTACATAATATGTATTATAATTCTATAATTAAGATCTTATAGTATATTATGTTTATCACTTATTATCTATAACATGTATATTACAGGCTGTAGTATAATTGTATGTTAATTAGTAGGTATAACTTGTATTTTAAATTAATATATGAAAATTATCACCTATTAAAATTATGTTCATAAATTGGTTCCATGGAATTCCACTGCAATATTCCAGTCAATTTTATTATTTAAAATATTCTTTAAAATTTGCTTAACATTATATTATTTAAAATACGTATTACTTCTTGAAATATAGGTAAAATACCTGGCACTATATATATATATATATGTTAGGTATACATTAAACATTTTATAATTGTTTTACCATTAATTAATCTATTTTTCTACATTTATAATATTTAATATCTTTCTAGTGATTTTAATTAATTACTTACATTACTTTCGTCGAGCTCTCGCTCGACTCAATTATAACAGTTTCTTCTATTTACCACGATCGATCATAATAGATCATATGTCATCGATATCCTCAAGGCAAGTCTGAAGTTTTAGAGCCTCTATAAACGTAAAATGTTGACGACCTATTCTTCTTTTTCCTCGTGTGGGTTTACAAAGTATTATGTTATTAGCTATTTATTCTTTGTGACGTATACAGTGTCCAGCAATATTTAACATTTTTTCAGATATTATATATGTTGCTTTCAGTTATCCATTATATAGTTTTTCGCTGCTGGTTTTGCTTTTCCAGGAGATATTCTGAGCCATACGTAGTAAGCGAGTATAGCATCCATATATCAGTTTTATCAGCTTACTGTCTACAGTCCAGCATTGACTATAGTATATATATATATATATATATATATATATATATATATATTCTATAACACCATATAATATAACTGTTTCAACAATAGCTTTAAGGCCCGGATCTTTAACTTGTTCCTCGTGTTAGATGTCCATATATGCCTATAGGCATTTCATTCTATGCATAACCGTCAAAGCGAAAGCCTTTCTAATTTCGAAGTCTTTTTCATAGCTTGCTCCTAAATATTTTTAATTAGATACTTATTTAATTGTTTCACCATTTATTGGTTTAATTAATGGGTATTGTTGTATACCTATAGGTTATATCCGATAACTTCTGTTTTTCTAGTGTTTAGCGTGAGCCCTATTTTTCCAGCTTCTATTTCAACTCTATGTAACAGTTCTTGAGCTTGGTATAGTTCTTGAGATATCAGTGATATATCATCATAATTAAAATGTATTCTAATTAATGAATTTTAAACTCTCTTTAATATAAATGATTAAAACATAATATCATACTTATTATTGGATATATATATATTTATTTTATATATATATATATATATATATATATATATATATATATATATATATATATAATTAATACATATAATGATACTATATCAGAGAGAGAAATTATATATATATATATATATATAGGTATTATATATATATATATATATATATATATATATATATATATATATATATATATATATATATATATATATATATATATATATATATATATATAATGAATACATGTAACCTACAATCTATACAAATAACATATAGCTCAAGCTGTCATAAAATTAATAGCCATAAAACCGAAATTAATTGCAATCTAACTTCAAGTGGCGCGTGTCTAACCGTCGTACGGACATCACTGTAGTAAGCAGCGTACACTCGGTTAGGCATCGTGTCAGGGATGAATACCGTCCTTCACATGTCCTATGCCAATAATGGTCGGTGAGGTGTGAACACTTGTGCCAGACTTCACTCGGAGTCCGGTATAAATAAGATGTCGCGGAGCGGAGTTAATCACATCGTGTGAATACGCCGACCCGTAAACACGCACAAACACGAGTACCTTTACACTAACTACTACATAGGACTGCGCGTACAGTAGAACATCATGTCCCCCTCACTGCTGAGCGTCCGACTTAACGAGACCACCGACTACTTCGAAGGCGTGGCCTATAACCGCGACCTTGTGGATCTGCTGGCTTCGACCGTTGCACAGAACCACTGCGGCCGCTTGACCTCCGCTGACCTCGCCGAGAACAGTAATCTCTGGAGCGGTGAACGTCCGATGAACGGTAGCGCCACCTCTCAACTGTCCATGTACGAAACTCCACTGACATGCGAACTTTCACCTGTTCAGTACCAGAACGAGAAGGCCATGACGTGTTCCACTCGCGATTCTTCTACGAA
Organism: Osedax fenrisi; assembly: GCA_964019155.1. Classification (NCBI taxonomy): domain Eukaryota; kingdom Metazoa; phylum Annelida; class Polychaeta; order Sabellida; family Siboglinidae; genus Osedax; species Osedax fenrisi. The sequence goes on along the minus strand of OZ025239.1, from coordinate 68,895,505 downwards.
CGAATTCGACATCGCTCACGTATTCGATGAATTCGTCTTCGGAAACGATCTCGACTTGTCCGATATCCCGGACGACCTCACACCTCTACAGACCACCCGCGAAGATCTACCACTTCAACCGATGACGTCATCCCCTCTCAATGACGTGTTTACGCCGAATTACAACATCGGTTGTGAACGACATTCCGCTGATGAGGTTATATCTATTCGATTCCCCGCTCTCTCGGATTCTCTCGATTTTCCGGGCTCCGACGATACCGACCGGCCTACGCTCACTTCCGATATCGACATGACCTCAATCGTCGTAGAGGTCAAGGATAAACCTGCAGTTGAAGACGACGATCACATCGACTACGGAGTTCTAGATTCGTGGCTGGACAAATTCTGCGGCCAGACGATGTCGGATGCCACGCCCACAATACCACAAGGTCAACCTCAGGTTCAGTCTATCTACCAAACCGCTCCGTCCCTAGTGGTCAACTCGCCACAACCGTACGCAATGTCGGTGTACGATGTACCTTCCCCTTCGCCTAGCGTGTATTCTAGCGTATCGAGCGTATCGGAATTCGGGGGTAGTTTAGAAGGGGGTAGCGACTACGATTCAGATCGGCCGAGCGTATCGTACATGCGCATGATCGCCGAGGCCATATTGACCAGTCCGCAGGAGAAGGTCAACTTGACCGCTATCTACTCCTACGTAATAGAACATTACCCGTACTTCGAGAATCGCAAGTCGGCTTGGCGCAACAGTATCCGACACAACTTGTCGGTGAACGCGTGTTTCGTGAAGAACGGACGCTCTACTTCCGGTAGAGGCTATTTCTGGTCGGTAGGCGACGAGTACGTCAAAGACTTTAGACGAGGTGACTACGCTCGTAAAAACCGGTACCAACTACAACATAAACGTCGCATCGCTCGTTATATCGAACGTCTGCCCCAACCGATAGCTTTCACTCCTGTATCTCATCAGACATACGTATCTCCTTCGAGTCAAAGTTTCGCTACGAATTTCGTAACTAAATTTGTACCCGAAGCACCCGTATTCACGTATCGACCCACTTGAGTTGTTCGATGTAGGGTGAGTTTAATTTATTGTTATTATTATATTTCCAGTATTTTATAAGTTATTAAGTTATAGTTTATATTATTGTTATTATTATAATGTTATCAGATGTAGCATTTAGTTATTATTATAAAATTTAACTCTATTTAGTTGTAATATTATTTATATTACCTATATTGTGCGCCATTTTTATAGATATAATTGTCTGTCTTTCATTTGAATTTATATTCAGAAATTCTGAATCAGAATATATTATTTATATATTATTTTATTATATTACCTACTATTATTATAATATAGTATATATATATAGTATATATAGGTATATACCTATTTATATATATTTTGTTAACATAATATTATTATTTGTCAATATATGTATTACCTATATTTATTAATAAATCATAAATTATTAAAAGTGATGTTAATTCTATATTATAAGTGTCTTATTAGTGGACTCTATAACATTAATGAATACGTTAATTATGTAGGGGAAGATATCCATACTTCGAGGAGAACTTAGGGTTGTTATAGGGTTGTTATACCTCACTATATATTGATCATACAGACAAACTTTATATATAAAAATTATAGAGAATTAAAAAATATTAAGATACATATAATTTTAATAAATCAATAATCAATAACTTTTGCATTATTGATTGATGTATAGGGTGGTCGAATTTATTACGTTTTTCGCTTATTTTGTTAAGGTAGAATGGTGATTAAAAAATAATAAATAATATGTAGGTTTATATCTAGTACCTATTATA